>JBBBDQ010000740.1:5335000-5905000 GCA_037127315.1 Ascarosepion bandense | reverse complement strand
TCCAGTTATGGGTTAAATAGCAGGACAGATTGGGTTCTATAGTCTTGGTCGGCAACCAGTCTACCGCAGAAAGCAATGGCAACCTAGTGCGGGATAATCTTCTGCCCAGTCAGTCATGTCTCTTTCACTTAACTAACTGACTGACTTAGGGACGATGGAAAGCGGCGCAGGACATTGGAATTGAACAGGTGGATGGTGGAGCGTGGATTGAGGGAAATAACAGAAGGGATATTAAGAGCAACAAGAGATAGGGAGAAGTGGCGGGCCATGATTAATTCCGCACTGGAGAGATGATACTGGGAAGATCCGGTTCATGCCTTTGTCATAATAGTCTTGTCCAGAATACAAATTCTGGATACTGATTACATTTACTAGCATCGTAAAAATGATTCCACATCATAATTTTCAAGAATAAAAATATATTTATTAACGGCATTAAATAACTGCCTACTTGTATGTAGTGTGTCCATTCAGGGCATGGATGATCATGGATCTCCACTACTTTGTCTTCTTCAGAGTTTTCTGTAATGTTGGATTTTTTACTATTCTTCCCTGTCTTCGTTGTTAACCATTTGCGCAAAATCGTTCGGTCGTTTACTGCGTATTTCTTGACACTCCTCTTGCTTTTACTATCTAAGCCCTATGAGTGTTAAATTCTCCAAAACCTCTTTCCTCATGTTTCCGAGAATTTCAGCTGTGTGTTTCTACTTCTGGGTTCAGGTTTCCTTTTTGTTCTTGATTTCCTTAAAACCTCTTCATGGTATTTTCAGCACCCTTCTGTAGAACCAAATCTGAGTTACCCTGTCTTATCTTCATCTTCGGAAATTGTCCAGTATTAAGTGCAATATAAGAGAATTAATATTACGTAGTCCAGCATTCTTTGTTTTTAATGAAATTTTCCAGCCAAGTTATAAATAATCAATATTAATCATTTTTCATTTTTTTTGTTTTGTTTTTAATGAAATGTTTAAATTGTTTCGATGGGAGAATCTCATTAATGTTTCTAATTGGTCACGTATTTGGTAAGCAAGCACAAGTTTTCATTTCCCTGTATCAGTCGATGATTATCGACAATTCTAATTCTAAGAAAAAGAAAATGAAAGTATTCTTAATTCATAATCAGCTCAGATGTGCAATCAAATTGTTTAGAAAACGTCGATTACTTGCTCCACAAAATTGATAACTTTCCGCTTAATGAATTTGAATAGATTTCTTGTCGAGCGTTTGATACAAGAAATTACATATCATCTGAAGTGATTTTTAAAATCAATGAGATCTGTTGTTTATGCAGCCCACGTCGCATGAAGTATGAGGTGCATTCCCAAAGTTTGCGGATTTCGAACAGCGTCGACGCTTTGAAAGTCATCCAAATTTCAGCATAATCATACTAAAATTCTTATTCCTGTTGTCACAACATTAGATTCATCTTATTAGGTTTCCGACAGCAGTGGCCTTGTGCCAGACTAAGCTGACTTAAAAACATAGAGAGGATATCAAGCTAATAGAGTATAACATTACAAGTGAATTTCTCACCGGGTTACCCACAATAATAGCTGACTATGCCTAGTAAATATACACTACCGGTCATAGTTATTAGGCCACACTACTTTTAAAAAGAGATGATGTATTCCATACTATTTTTAGTATTTATTGCTAAGTGGATAATTCTAAATGAAAATACAATGGTTCTTTTGTTATTATTACTTTGCAAAATTTTACTAGGCAGCCAGGAAGCCTTTGCTTCGGCTAGCCAATAAGTAGAAGAGACTAGCATGGGGAAGAGAGGCCAGAAACTGGACACCAGAACAGTTCATTTGATGCACATGTTATTGTGCAGTATTAACAAAAGAACCATTCTATTTTCATTTAGAATTATCCACTTGGCAATAAATACTAAAAATAGTATGAAATACATCATTTTTTTAAAAAAAACTCAGGTGACCTAATAATCATGGCCGGTAGTGAACGTCATTACGTTTTCATGTATATCTCATTGGGTGCCTCACACTTTTAGCCTTTGTGTTAGTCTAAGTCAGGATTAATAAAGATAAAAAAAAAACAAATACAGTGGAACCTGTTATATACGACCACGCCTACTGCCATAAAAAACTGGTCGCATACGGCAGGTAGTCACTCAGTGAAAAGACTCGTGACCTTTCTCCCCACGATCGTGTATTTCACTCTCCAGAATGTACATATTTTAGTATTTTACTATGTAATTTGGTAATAAATAAATGAGAACATAAGGTGGTCTAACTTTGAAAAAATTTATTTAGCATAATGATTTTTTTAACATTAAAAACGTATTTACAACGGATAACAAATGAAAAAGTATTTATTCACACTGGTGAAGGCTTGTGGGGTTTCATACATTGACACCCCCACACACATACACACGCATGGTCACTCGGCGTCCACGTGATGACTTGTTTTCCCGCCAAAACGATGCCAATAAAAGCGAAGAACATCACGTTGTACGTTAGAGAGGATTTCGTCCCGGGACAAGAGCAGACATGTCTCCCTAACTCACACAAACACACGCGCACTGATTGCGGGTAGCAATTAGTGGCGCAAATTTCTTTTATTTTTCTTCTCCGACATTAACACTATGCACATTAACTTTCATTCAAACAGGACTTTACATAAAATAACTTCCTACACATAAATTCACATTTTTTCCAACCTTCGTCAGTAGAAATCCACAGACTGACTAAGACTGCTACATTCGCTTGTAAGTGTCTCTCTCTCTCTCTACTCAACGCACACACAGACACAGAACTTTGTCTTCTGTCTGACTTTCTTCATCAAGGATTTGAACTTTGAACTCTTTACGAAAATCTTAACAATTGTTACAAACCTTTCTTTCAGCTAGAGAAAAAACTTCATACATCTTATTTTGTTTCTACGAACAGACAAAGGGGAATGACTCTTTCCTTTTCACTTTCTTATGCATGCTCTCTCAACCCCATGTAACCTTTGTCAATACATTGTTTTTCTGGTTACTTTCGCCTTACTCGTTCTTTCTTAAATCCTGCTTTAAGATGTGACTAATGTTACGTCGAGTCGACTCGTTAAACATAAATTAGTAAGTGGACGCTTCGTCCACTACAGGCTTAAAAAATCAGTTATTGCAGTCTGTGTGTTGTTTTATTTTGTAATGTGACCACTTCGATTCTAATTTTTCTAAGAAGTGAGTGATAGTAAAAGAGAATCTGATGATATATGGAAAAATAAACAAACATACAAGAAAAAAATGACAACGATCAGGGTAGAGAGAGGGAGAGACAAAGTGAGAGAGTAAAACGATTGAAAAAAATTAAAAAATAATGAAAGAGATAAACATTGAAAATTTTAATTTCACATAGATGTGATTTTTTTTCTCCTACGCCTGAATTTATCCAAGTTGGTACAGACACCGACAAATCTCTTGAACTTGTCAAATGTAATAAGTACATGTTAATACAAAACAGCCGCCGTTTGACCACCGCGATTTTAACAAATAATAAAAGTTCACTACAATAACAAAACAACAAAGTGTTTCTGGATTAGATTAAAGGAAAATGAAATAGATTAATAACTTAATAGGACTGTACTGCTAAAATGAATTTTTGTTAAAGTGGTCGCTTGACCAGTGATTTTATTCTTTCATGCTGGTCGCGTTTTGGAAGAGGTCGCTCACTGGGGTGGGGGGCAGTTAACATTAACGGTCATTAATAGCAGGTGGTCGCTGACGACGGGGGTGTCTCATACACCAATCTCCACTGTATTTGCCCTTTCAAATTATTGTTGATTTTTTCAGCTAAGGAGTAAGGAATTATAATTATGGATGATTAAAAATAGAATGCTTATTATTGTTGTTGAGGCCAGAGTGTCTGTCTTTGTTGTCGCTGGGGAAGTACAGGTTCTTGGTGTTCAGGCAGGAGAGTGCCTGTCTTTTGTATTGGGGATGGGGAGTGCCTGACCTTGTTATTTAGGATGGAGTGTCCAGCTTTGGTGTTGGGAGAGGAGTGCCCGTTTTTGGTGCTGTTGGTCAAGGGCCCATCTTTGGTGTTGCATCTAGTTCTTTCCCCCCACTGAACAGGAGTTCATTTCTTTCACTACTTCATGTGCCATGTCTCTTCAGGACATCGATGATCATGGACTTCCACTTGGCTCTCTCTCTTGTTCCTCTCAATATTTTTCCTCATAGTATCTCTCGGAAACCCCATCGTGCCATCCATTTGCACAGGTCTATCCAATACATCTCACTCACCTTTCCCCTGTCTTTTTTCCCCTCTATCTGTCTTGTGAGTATAAGATTCTCCCAACCCTCTTTCCTCATTATGTGTCCCAGAATCCTCAGCTATCTCTTCCTGATGTTAAGTATGAATTTTCTTCTCATTTGCATACTCTCCAGCACCTTGCTGTTGCTTCTATGCTTGGTTCATGGTATCCTCAGCATCCTTCTGTAGAATGCTAAATCTAGTGTTGTCTAATCGATAATAGCTTGGAATTTTTAACTGAAGTACCAAGTTTAAATTCCTTTTAGGTTCATTTTATTCACTTACATGCAAATATACTGGAACTCTTCTAAATATAAGTTACTTAGTAAGACTTTTGGGAAGTGTTTTGACAGAGGATGGAAAATGCAATACAGAGATCCAAAGACACATTGGCATGGGCTAAGATGCATTTTAGAAGCTAGCCTGAGTACTAAAAGACAGGAAAATCTCATTAGATACAAAGAAAAGAGGGCTGGATTGCTATGTGATAGCTGTCCTTCTGTATGGAAGTGAATGCTGGATGATCTTATCAAAAATGAAGGAGAGGCTTGAGGCAGCAGAAATGTGGGGTTTTTTTGGGGGAGAATTATTTTGACAAAGGTTGGAAAATGCAACACGGAAATCCAAAGATGCATTGGCATGCCCAAAAGCACATCTCAGAAGCTAGGTCAAGTACTGAAAGACAGGAAAATCTCATTGGATAGCAAACCAGCCCTCTTTTCTTTCTATGTGATATCTGTCCTTCTGTATGGAAGTGAATGCTGGACAATCTCATCAAAGATAAAGGAGAGGCTTGAGGCAGCAAAAATGTTGTTTTACAGAAGGATGCTGAGGATACCATGGACAGAGCACATGTGCAACAATAAGGTGTTGGAAAGGATGTAAACGAGAAAAAAACTGATAATAAATATCAGGAAAAGACAAATGAGGTTCTTGGGACACGTAATGAGGAAGTGGGGCCTGGAGAACTTGATACTCACATGTCGGATAAATGGAAGAAGAGACAGGGGAAAGCAGCGTGAAGCATACTTGTTAGGTCTGAGCAAATGGTTGACGGAGCAGGGCCTGGAAGAGATACCAAGAGAAAAATTACTGAGGGCGACAAGAGACAGAGCTAAGTGGAAGTCCATAATTGCCTATGCCCTAAGGTGCATGAAGAAAAAGTAAGACTTGTATCACTAAACAATTATTATCTGCTCCAAATCTTTCCATCTAAAAATAGTTTCAAACTTTAATATAACCTGCCAAATGTTGATAAGTTGTAGAAAGCAAATCAATCCATCGACTATAAAATAAAAGATCAGATAGGAATCAACATGTATAATCATGATATTTTTTCACTTCAGAAATTCAAGTTGAAATTACAAATAATGATATTACACCATTCAAATTCCTTTAATTTTAAACTCTTTGATTGGAATATTAAATTTGAAAAGTAATATGAACTGTTAATTTATTCGCGTTTTTTTTTTCACAGAAATTCATGCCATGATTCAGAATTCAGTTGGAAAGAGAAATTTTTGAAAAGACAAAAGTTTGCAAAATTTTCACCATAAATGGCTTATTTTAGAATTGCTTCTTTTATTTTGTAATGTAAATTCAATATTAAAATGCAAATTTCTTCAGCTGAAGACTGACTAATTAATCAAAGGTCAGTCAGTTTCCAGTTTTTAAAAAAATGCATTATGCGATTAAGTCTAAAGATGCTCGTCTGGAAGTTGAACAGAATCTTTGTTGCTATCATGCTGATGTTTATTAAAACTTTTGATGATGATAAAAGATAAGAACATAATACACACCAGATTAGCAGAAATGGAATTTATTTCTGTACCGATTCAAATTCAACAAACATCAAATGTCTTTCTAGCTCAAAGCAACAGAACAAAGGCTCAAACAATTAGAAGATGCAACAAATATTTTCACTAGTAAATGGAGATCAAAAGAAATTCATCAATAATTCTATGTTTCAAGAAAAATAATAAAAATGTAATATTTGCTTAAAGACATAGGCGTTGTTTTTAGAAATTAAACTGGATAATGTTGAGAGTTTCGTTTTTGTAGATTTCGTAAAGTTATTGTCACAAGGTTGTTGTTTTGCAGAAAAGAAAGAAATAGCTTTGAAATGCAGGAACAGCATGTAAAATCTTGCAGGTATAATTCAAGACATCTTTTTAACATCAGATTTTATACATGCAATATTTATAAACAGTCTGGCTTTGTTTTATATTTACTTTTTGATTTTGATAGAATTTTGTTTTATTATATAATTTTTTATTCTCTCCTCAAATGAAAGTGCAGTAAACAAATGTTTGTATTATTTTTTTTATTCACCCCTTAATTATTTTTTTCTATAAATTTTCATTATTTCGTTTCTATAAGTGTAAATAATGCTATTTATTTCTTTATAATTTGGGTCACTTAGTTACAATAAAGACTTTTTTAGTCTGAACCTTTGGCAATAGAGTTATTATTATTTCTTCTATGTGCCCTGTCCCTTCAGGACGCAGGCGATTATGGCTTTTCTTGTCTACCTAGCCTTGGTGACTCTTAATATGCCTTCTCCTGTTACACCAAGCAATCCTCGTTCCATCATCCACTTGATTAGGTCCTTCAAATATGTTATTCGTTGCTTTCCCCAGTCTCTTTTTCCCTCTATCTGGCCTGTTAGTATCAGGTTCTCCAAGCCTTCCTTCCTCATTGCATGTCCCAGGATCTTCAGCTGTCTCTTCCTGATGCTCAGTATTAATTTCTTTTTTGTTTCCATCATTTCTAGGACCTCATCATTGCTCACATGCTCGATCCATGATATTCCTAGCATCCTTCTGTAGAACCACATTTCAGTTGCTTCAAGTTTTTCCTTTATCTTTGATGATATTGTCCAACATTCACTGCCATATTGAAGAACTGACAACACATAGCAATCCATTACTCTTTTCCTTGTTTTTAACAAAATTATCCTGTTTCTTAATACTTTACTCAACTTCTGGAATGCTTCCTTCGCTATGCCAATTTGCCTTCGGATTTCTGTGTCACACTTTCCGGCTTTTGTTATAACACTTCCCAGGTATTTAAATTTTTGTACCTGCTTGATTCTAGTATCCCTGACTTGTATTTGGCATATTGTGCTGCCCTTTTTACTGATGACCATGTATTCGGTTTTCTTGCAGTTTATTTGTAGTCCTTTCTTATCACTCTCTTCAGCTACCTTCTGTAGGATGTCTTGTAGTTTCCTTTCTGTGTCTGCTGTCAGCATTCTATCATCTGCGTACCTTAGGTTGTTTAAATTGAGGCCCCCGATGACAAATCCAGGCATAACTTCTAGGGTGCTTAAAATATGCTCGCTGTACAAGTTGAACAGATCTGGTGAAAAGACAAATCCTTGTCTTACGCCCCTTTCTATCTTTGTATGTTGACTGAATTCATTACCTGTCCGTATACAAGAGAGCATCCTAATCATAAATATGGCATTCTTTGTTCCTGTGTCTTTGACGAAACCGCACTGTTCTTGTCCTATCTCTGGCCTGATTCTGCTTCTCGCTCTATTCATCAGGATTTGGACAATCAGTTTTGTTATATGGCTCATTAAACTGATGGTTCTGTGGAGTTCGCACTCGTTTGCTCCTGGCTTCTTAGGTAGTGCTATAAAGATTGACTTGCCGAGGTCATCTGGTATTACACCACTATTATAAATTTCATTTATTATTTTTGTAATTTTCTCTATACCAAATCCTTACAGGGCCATCAGCAGCTTTACGATTATGCTATCTGGTCCAGCTGCTTTGTTTCTATTCAGTTTGGCTATTGCAGATTCCACTTCCCACTTTAATATTTCCAGTCCGTCCTATCTTTGTTGTTTCTCTGCCATAGTCATTGATGGAACTTCTGTTCAAAGTGGCTTTAATCTGTATACTTTTTCTGTATTAACATTGTCAATACTTCTTTTAAAAAAATCAAACCTCGTATATTTTAACAGGGTTTGCATTGTGGTGCAGTTGATATCGGCTCAGAATGAGAAATCAAAGAGCTGAGTTTGAATTCCAGTCAAAAATTTTTCTCTCCAGCAGTGGGTTAAATAGCAGGATGGATTGGGATGTATAGCTTTGGTTGGCAGCCAGTCTACTGCAGAAAATAATGGCAACCTACTGCAGGAAAATCTTCTGTCCAGTCAGTCAGTTTCTTTCAAGACATGATTGCCCAAGCGTGTTTCACGCATGGCACATGACTGACTGACTGATAGCTTGATCTTTGTTGTTTTTATCACAATGTTTTGGTTGTCGTGTCCTCCAACTTTCCCCAGATGTATATAGATCTGGTTAACCTACAGGTAATTCGAAATTTATACTTTGGGTCAATAAAACTATTTTTAGTCTAAATTTTTTGGGATAAATAGTTATTATTTCTTTTTCTTCTATGTCGTGTCCCATCAAGACATTGGCGATCATGGACCTCCACTTCTTCCTATCCCTTGTCACTCTTAATACCACTTCTGTTATCCCACTCAATCTTTGATTCACTATTCATCTGCTCAAGTACAACATGCATTGCTTTCTTGCCTCTTTTGTTTCCTCTTTCTGTTCTGTGAGCATCAAATTCTCCAAGCCCTCTTTTCAGACTATAGTCCTCATCTTTGTTGTTTTTATCACAACATTTTGTTTATTGTGCCCTTTGACCTTCCACGATGTATATAAGTCTGGGTAACCTACAGGGAATTCTGAACTTAACCCTTTATTAAATCTACTGGTATAAACTGTTCTCATTTCACTACTCATGTCTGGAGATACCGTCTAGTTCTTGTATTTATTTAGTGCTGTTCAGTTATATTCTTACTCATTTCCACTGAGTGCATATACACAAAGAGATTCAATTTTTCAAGAAAATAGGTTTCTCAAATCCATTAACTGTTTTTGTTCTTGCCAGTACTAATGAAGGATTCTTTCTTAACCCTTCCTTTGAAGTATTGTGAAACATCAACATCTTGATTATATAATTATTCTCTCTCTGAATTACATGTGATATCCATTTTAGTTGCTGCTGCTGTTGGTAGTCATCAAGTGATGTGGTTTCTGTTAATTGGTATAATTCTTGGCTTGTGAATTTGGATCACCAGTCCACTAAGTTTGAAAATGTATAGTCTTCACTAAGATTTAAACTCTTCACTTACTTGAAACTTATTTTTGAACTGTTGATCTCAGAAAGCGATCATATACAACTGACAATTTAGATAATTTGGAAGGGATTCAGCAACATACAGTATGAAAGTCTTTGACTGATGAAACCATTTAAGAACATAATTTGAATTCTTAGGTTAATGTGTTTTTTTTTTAATTTTTTAAAATCATTTCCCCCCAGACAAGTTGGGACCACCACTAGTTCACAGGATGTTACAGTAAGAGAAACGACTGGGTACAACGGGTATTAAAAAATGATGAAAGATGAATGAAATTCAAGAAGATATAAGATGGCAATTGATGTTGAATTTAAATTTTTGAAGATGGTAGTTATCAGGGAAGTAAGTAAACAGAAGGGAGTTCCACAGGTAGGAAGTGTGAGAAAAGAAACTATTGGAGCAGAAGTGATGGTTACATTTAACTATCTAAACAGTAAAATTAATCTATTAGCACACTGAAAATCATATATATGTATAAAAGTATACTCAGTGTTAATCTGAGATTAAGAATAATATGGTTAAATAAAGGAGACAAGAGGAAAACTATATTTTACTTGTTTTTTCTTATAGAAACAATACTCTACCAAACCAACATACACAATAAAAAATCCAAAGAAAATGGTTAAATTCTGATCATTTTAACATTTCAAGACATTACACTGCACATGAAAGAATTCTTTTTAATTATGATCTATGATGTTTCTTTAAAAACTTAAAAATTTCTGTTAATCTTATGAATAATTTGTGATCATTTTTTCAAGTTACCAACAATGTTTTGTTTATAGATACATTATTTAAAATAAAATTAATTTTGTCTTTTTTCTTTGATAAAATCCATCACAAGACAAAACGTGTAGGTGATTAAAATATGGTTTTTCTCGTCTTCTTTATTTAACCATATATATATATATATATATAATGCAAGCAAAATATAGCAAAAATGTTCACAAAGTAAAAACTTATTCAAATGCAAAAATGGATACATTCACGTGATTAGAGTATTCTGACTTTAAGGTAAGAAAGAACAAAAATGTGGACAAGAAATAAAGAATTATCCATTTTTCTTGGTTAGGAGAAAATTCCAGCATGCATCTATAAGATTTGTCTATAAATTTGAGGAGGGGGATGCTTGCCTTTTTACTACCCCACTCCACATTGCCTGTTTTGGTCCATTTTTATTGGTTTGGAAGAAATCCCAGCATTCATCTGTGGGAGTTGTCTATAAATTTGAAGAGAGATGTTCTTACTAGTCATTCCTGAAGAGATAAGAACCAACAGTTAGATATATAGCCAAAAAAATGCTTCTGTTTAAACTGACAGATCTAGGGTATGAGTTAAGCCATCCTGGTGTCAGTTTGAACAAAATGTTTCTTTTCTGTATATTATGATCATTTTCCATAAAGTTTGTTCTTTGCTGATGGATACTTGGAAATTTTAAAACATTTTTCAGTGAAATTTTTACATTGTAGGATTTGTTTAGAACTATAGTTAAATTATATGGCAAAAATAGGTAAAAAAAGGTTTGTGTCAATTAGTTTTGGTGTTTTTTCTAAATCCATATCATGTAATCAAGATTTGTGTTGTAGTGGAATAGATATTGGCTCAGAATGAGAAATCTGTGATTAGAGTTCAAATTCCTGTTAAATTCATTGCATACACTTACACACAAATACCCTTGGGAAATGTATGAATCCATCTCTTCTGCCTCCAGCTATGGATTGAATAGCAGGACAGACTGGATTCTATAGCCTTGGTTAGAAATTAGTTTATCACAGAAAGAAATGGTAACCTACAATGAGAAAATCTTCTGCCTCGTCAATCATGTCTTAAAAAAAGATATGATCACTCAAGAGTGCATCACTTAAGGCACTTAATTTACTGGCTGATTATGTGATCAAATCATCCTGCACTGGTTTATGAATTCTGATCAATTCTACTGCTGTCATTTTTTTCGTGAATAAAAGAAGCCAAGTTTAAATGAAAATGCTGAATAGGATTATTTTTTTTTAAATAAAAAGAAAAGCAAAATATATTAAATTTGGATTTATAAAAACGGGTTCATCCAGTGTTGCTCTTATTTTGTAATAAATTTATTTTACAGAATATGCTAATATCATTTGTTTCAATTGATGTGTAAGACCTTAAAATAACAGAAAAAAAAAACAATGTTTGATTTTATCATGTCAATTAGTCTTTTCCATATAAAATTGATATTAGTAAGATTTTCGAGATATAATTATATTTATATAAGCAATATATCACACAAGTTTTATCTTATTTTTATTTAAATAATGTTAACTTGTTTTGGAGGATGCTAGGAATTAACACAACAAATTTTTAAAATATGTTTTAGAAACATACTTGATTAGCACCATTTATTATTGTCGATTTCTAGGCACCTAATAGATGGGGTGAGGATGTTTTTATTTTAATTTTAATTTTTGATAAAATTTTCCGACCCTCCACAAACTTATTGCAATCAAACCTTTCATTAATTTTCATTTTCTGGACCTTTTAAATGATTTTCCAAAAGTTCCATTTTGTAATAAATAATGAGCCGTTTATGACATACTGAGATTCCGCTCTCACCCTGTCAAATTATTAAGAACCTCCTCTTTTATTTGCCACATCAGTATTTAATGACATTATTTACATTGTTTGGATTATTGTCCTCATCTTTTTTGCCATGCTTATGATGTTTCGGTCATTGTATGCTATGGCTTTCTTCAGGTGCTAGGAATTTCAAACAGAACATTTTATGATCATCACTGGGTTATATAATTCTCATTCCATGTGCAAAGCCACTTCTGGTAGCCATGAGTTATCTCCCTTTAACTTTCTAAGTTATTTGTTCACCACTGCTGTAGCCTGGTATTGAACTCACAACTCTTTGGGTCAAGTCACTGGAATTAAATAAAATGTACATACATTGAGCCATGTGTCCTTTAGTTCCTAGCACCTGAAGAAGGCTGGAGTGTACAATGGCAGAAAATATGTAAATATGTCAACAAAGTTGAGGACAATAGTCTGAATAATGTAGATTAAACACTGCCTCATCTCAGAAGTGTAAACAAATACTGTATTTAATGAGTTGCACAATAAAAACCACCAAATAATATTATATTTCTTTATAACAATAGATGAAATTCACATAGAATATTTAGTATGGATATTTACCTTGCTTCCCCACTGAGACGTGATGTGACATGAGGTCAAGTTTATGGTAGGGAACTTTAGCACATACGCCTTGAGCTACGGCCAAAAATTACCCAAAACTGTTGGTTGTGAAGGTTTTGGTGGCAACCACCTACCAATCACTCTAGTGCAATGGAGTTGTACTGCCTCAGGCAGCAGCTCCCCAAGATCAGGCAGCCCTCAGTGTTTTATTTTTTTCAGTTGCATCTCTGTCTGCAGACAGACACACAACTGAGTCACAATCTCTGCAAGTCTTCTTATACTTGCCATCAGACACAGTGGTTTTATTGGGTCACAACACAGCTGATCACCTGCTATTCAACTGGAGGTTCTTGACAAAATCCATTGGAGAATCTGTAATGCGATCAATCCCGACTTAGCAGCTCAGATGCAGTCATTTTCTCACCAGCATAATGTATCTTCCGTATGTCTCTTTTACAAATACTTTCACTGATTCTGCTCTGAAGTATTTAGCTCACTGGTGCCCCCATGTATGAATTTACTCGAGCTACTAGACTAGCAACTGGGTCCCACCCTTTTACAGTGAAACCAATAAAATGTAACCGCAACTTCTACCCCTAAGTTTCTTTTCTCACACTTCCTGCCCTATACTTGTTTCCTGACAGCTACAATCTCCAAGAATTTAAATGTAAGGTCAATAGTCATCTCCGATCTCACTGACTTGCATCCTTTCTCTCATGCACTTTTTTTTGTCCACGCCACTCTCATCACTCCAGTATTCTCGTCCTTATTTACCCACTTCCTGACACTTCCTATAACCTGTCCCACTTTCTCATCGCTTTCTCCTTATGTAAACCCCTGCACACCAGTGGCAGTAAAACTGCCTTGCTTAGGGGAAAATGATTAAAAAAAAAAAACAACTTACCAGTGTCTGAGTCTCCCAGGTCACTCAGTGCCATTATCACTTTTTCCCTCTGTCTCCCTCCTCTTCTTTTGCCTAAAGTGAAACCTTGTAGGATTGCAGTGGAAAGATGCTTGGTTCTTATGATGCCACCATAACATTTCAACTTTGTCTTCTCGACAAAGATTATAAGGTTTTCAAACAGGCCTGTTTCTTGTCTGATGATGTCTCACACTGCGTTGTTTGTAATGTGGTCTTTGTAGAGGATGCGTTGGTTCTGTAGCATCTCATTTCTAATGCACGATTTTTTATGTTAATTCTGCTTCTTTTAATGTAAATTTAAGTAAATCCTAAAAACTTTGCTTGGTTAATAGCAACTTTATTGTGAAAACTTTGACTTTCATAATAAAATCTGACTTTGTATTGTTCCTCAATTATAAATCTTTCAAAATTTTACTGTTTTAATTTTTTATATTGATTGTACTAAATATATTTGTGCTGGTATTTTAGCTTGACCAACTTTCTGCAAATTAAGACAAAAAAAAATTTTTGCAAAGGAGGACATTTTCAGTTTAAATAATTCAAGTATTAATTTACTCCATTTTAGCTTAAAAATAGACGTAAAATGCTTCTCCTTCTCCAAATACTATTTTTTTGTCTGTTTAAAAAGAGACATTTATTTTAGCAACTCATTGGCAGTAATTGATTAAAATTCATCCCTCTTTCTTTATTCAGTATTCCATAAATGTGTTTCAGCTAATTCTAATCTGAGAAAATTAAATTAAAACGGAATTTATGTCTCTTAATCTAGCAGAAGATCTTAAAACATTCAAAGATGACAATCTAAATTAAGTGTGTCGGTTCCATTGCATAGAAATTAATATTTATTACTGTACCTTTATACAATAATTTCAGTACATGGCCTAAAAGAGAAGTGGGGTGAGACTGGTCAGCACTTTCTATCCTAGACCTAGATAATAAGATTCATGACCCAATCATTCATTACAATATGCTAATTTACCACAAGAACTCGTCCATCAACTTCCAATTCTACATATACCATAATACCGTATATTCACTGGAGGACCTAAAAAAGGGAGGAAAAAAGCATAACACAAAAATTTTATTTTATATAAAATATATTTTAACAATTTTTTTTTTTTGCAAAAATATATCTACAAATATATCAGAAGAAAATGAGAACAGAAGGGGCTGAATATCCAAAACCAACTAAATACATCACAAAACATTCTGACTAAAATGTTATTAAAACCTGTCCATCCATCAAAATTAAAAATGGTTGCTGCATTCTACCAATAGGCAGAATCAAGACACACACTCACTAACAGAGTAATCCAGCAGAAAGAGATCTTTTAGTAAAGCTTACACTTTAAACCAAGTGTGTGATTTTATGGAAGGCTGAGGTGGCAAAAATTTTGTCTTGTAAAAATATTCAACTCATTCACAAAAAAAATTTAAGAAAGCAAATAAAGTGTAACTCGCAAATGTTTATATTCTAGAAAGTGTTTTTTGCTTTTTTCAAAATCATGTCACCCCAAGCAAATCATTTTACTGCCACTGTTGAGCAGGGGATTATGTAAGAGGTAAGTTATAAAAAAGAGTGAAGGTTTCAGTGGGTATCAGGAAGAGGGTAGGAGAAGGATGAGAATACTGATGAGAGTGGTGTGGACGAAGAAAGAAGCATGAGAGAGAGAGAAAGCCAGTTAGTGAGATAGGAGATGACGACTGACTTTACATTTGAATTCTTGAAGATTGTAGCTGTCGGGAAAGCAAGTAAATGGAAGTGAATTCCACAGACAGGTAGTGCGAGAGAAGCTGCTGCTGGAGTAGAATTTGCATTTACAAGTTACTGGTTTCACAGTAAAAGGGTGGGATCTAGTTGCTAATCTTGTAGCTTGAGCAAATTCATGTACAGTGGGTACCAGTGAGCTAAGTTCATCAGAGCAGAAGCCATGAAAGTATTTGCAGAAGAGTCAAAGCTGTTTTTTTCTTATGAAGACAGTTTTCTTATAGCAGGGTGTATGCGAGATACAGAAAGAATATTTAATGATACCTTTTACAATTATAACTGGGAATGTTACTTTGACTGCTACTTGGACGAGTACTTGATTTGTTCTGCTTTAATTTATATCTGGAAATAGTAGTGGATACAATGTGTGCAAATATTTGACAGAAAAATGCCGTGTTATTGTCAGGGAAACCACTCACAAAATGTGTCTACGAAATCATGTAATTTTGGCCGAATTGACTGTATCATTTAGAAAGATAAATTTTAGCCCAAAATGCCAAATACAGGTGGGGGATACTAAAATCAAGAAGGTACAGAAATTTAAATACCTGAGAAGTATTCTAACAGAAAACAGAAAGTGCGACACAGAGATCCAAAGGCGAATTGGCATGGTGAAAGAAGCATTCCAGAAGTTGAGTAAAGTATTAAGAAACAGGACAATTTCACTAGAAACAAAGAGGAGAGTACTGGATTGCTATAAGAAGTCGGTTCTTCAGTATGGCAGTGAATGTTGGACAATATCATCAAACATGAAGGAAAAACTTGAAGCAGCTGAAATGTGGTTCTACTGAAGGATGCTGTGGATATCATGGATCGAGCATGTGAGCAATAATGATGTTTTGAAAGGATGAAGACGAAAAGAAAATTAATAGTGAGCATCAAGAAGAGACAACTAAAGTTCCTGGGACATGCAATGAGGAAGGAGGACTGTGAGAACCTGATACTAACAGGCCAGATAGAGGGAAAAAGAGACAGGAGAAAGCAGCAGATAACATATTTGAAGGGCGTGAGCAGGTGGATGACAGAACGAGTGTTGCATGGTGCAACAAAAGAAAGCGTGCTAAGAGGGACAGGGAGATGTGGAAAGCCATGATCGCCTACGTCCTGAAAAGACATGGTACATAAAAGAAGAGGAAGGTATGATTCAAAGAATAAAAAATTTCTGATAACTTAAAAGCTGAAACTTTGCGCATCATTAATGTTTTAAATGCTGTGCAAATTTTATCTTTCTCCATAAATTATAAGTTAGTTGAGTATTCTTTTAATTTTTGTATTCAATAGATATATAAAATCTTCATAAATATTTTCAATAAAAAGATTTGTCTGAAACTGATTAGCAGAATATCTTTGAATGTGTCTGCCATAATTTGAATCTAAATTGTTCATTTTAGCAAATTTTAATAGATGTCTAAAAAAATCTTCACTACAATTGTTTTTAGCAATCATTTCCTTTTAGAAAATAAACACCTCTTGTTTTTAATTCTGAACAAATCTAGTTAATGCATTCGGAAAAATTCTCTTTTATCTTCTCTAATAAGTTCATCTTATATTTGTAATATTCTGGCACATACAACAAATCATGGCTTTAACATTTATTTCCCTTTTTTTTTTTTTTAATTGTTTCACCCCAAGCAATGTGGTACCGCCACTGATGTACAGGGTGCTACATAAGAATAAATGTTTAGTCAGGAGGAGAGTGAATAGAAAAATGAACCAATTATGGGAGTGTCAGAGAAAGGGTAAGAGAAGAATGGGAACATAGGTGTGAAGACAGTTGTGAAGGTAGAGAGAAAGGAAAAGAACAAGATATACAGGGTGATGTAGAAAGGACTGGGGTCAAGTGAATAAGAAATGGGTATTGACATTACATTTAAGTTCCTGGAGGTTGTAGCTGTCAGGAAAGCAAGTATATGAAAGCAAGTTCCACAGGCAGGAAGTGCGAGAAAAGAAGCTGCTGGAGTAGAATTGTCAGCTGCATTTGGTTGATTTAACTGTAAATGGGTGGGACCTTGGCTTAAAATGGCTGAAACCCAAACCCTAAAATTTATAAATTATCTTGTACTTTTATTCTTTACTCCTACAAATCTACATAAAACACTTCTCTGGGTCAGGTAATGAGGGACTGGAAAACCTCAGATGATATATTGAGGGGAAACAGGAAACCAGGTTGTAACATACTTGATGAACTTCAGTAGGTAGAATGGTAGAATAGAGTTTGGAAAAAAAAACAAAAAAGCAAAAATTGTTAATAGCTACAAGGGACAGAGAAATGTGGAGGCCCATAATCACCTACATCCTGAGAGAACATGGCACATAAAACAAATTATTAATTTTTAAGAAATAAAGAACTCCAAAACTGATATTCAAACTTATCCATCACCCAAATTTTTTTCTTGAAATTTTACCAAATATCTTTAATTTGTACAAATTTATTTAATAATAAAAATATAAAAAAATTAAATCCATTATTCTAAGAAATTTTTAGATTTTTAGTTTTGGTCCTTATTTTAGAACCAAATTTATAGATCATGGTATATTTGAGCAAAATTACTTTAATACATTTTCTTGGCTTTATAGAACAGTTAAAGCATTCGTATATACTATATACAAATATAATTTAGATATAAGTACTACTTATGAAAAACGTTTTTGCTTAAATGACAGATGAAACTGAGTGTATCCTCCTCCTGAAGATTTTCACTCTATACTGAAAACTGAAACATGTGTTACTAATATATACCAGACAGTAGGTGATATATTTGAAAGATACTTCATTCTTTATGAATAACCAAAGATATATCTGAAAACTGCAGGAATTGCTGAAATATGGTAAATTATCCTTCTGGTCCTAAAAAAAATGACCATGGCCACTACCAGATTAAACTGAAATTCAAAATAACTTAAGAATTTTACAATTTTTCTTGCCATTATTTCAAATGCCATGACACAATTTAAAATCGTTTTTCATGATTCTTAAAATGCCAGATTACTGTCAGGGAAACCACTCAGAAAACTGGTCTGCCAAATCATGTAGTTTTGGCAAAATAGACTGTATCATTTGGAAAGATAGATTTTAAGTTTCTACGCTGTGTTGTCTTTGCTTCCAATCAACACCAGCTAACTGACCGTTTTTGGCAGAGAATTCCTGATTCTGGTGTCTATTAACTCCAAATGAATGAGATCTGCTTCTTCCTCCTAACAATCAGTGAATAATAAATGATTACAAAGATACAAATCTCTCCAGAATCCATTCATTTAAAATAGAGGTGCACTAGTGCTTGGGGGGGTCAAGAATACACTGACTATATCACCTTTTGAAGTACTTCTTTTTTGTACATGCCATGTCCTTTCAGGACATAGGTAATCATGGATTTCCACTTGCTTTTATCCCTTCACTCTTAATATTTTTCCTCATTGTATCTCCCCAAGCCCCTTTCTGTCATCCACTCTGCTCATCCAGTAGGCCTTGCGCTACTTTTCCTGTCTCTTTCCCTCTGTCCATTCTGTAAGTCTTAGGTTCTCCAAAACCTCTTTACTCATTACATGTCCCAGAAATCTCAGCTGGCTCTTTCTGATGCCAAATGTAATTTTTATTTTGGTTTGCATTCTGTCCAAAACCTCAACATTGCTTACATATTTGGTCCATGGAACCCGCAGCATCCTTCTGTAGAACCACATTTCTGTTACTTCAGATCTCTTCTTCATCTTTGAGGAGATTGTTCAGCATTTGCTGCCATATAGGAGGACAGATCATATAACAGTTCAATATTTTTTCTTTGCCTCCAATGAAATCTTCCTGTCTCTCAATACTCTGTTTTACACTTGAAATGAGTCCTCGGCCATGCCAATCTGCCTTCGGATATCAGTGTCACATATTCTATCCTCTGTTAGAACACTTCCTAAGTATTTAAATTTCTACACCTACTTGACTTTGGTATCCCCAACCTGTAGTTGGCATTTTAGTGTTTTTAGAATTGCTTTATTGTATAGGTTGAATAGATTCAGTGAGAAGACACATCCCTGTCTTACACCTCTTTTCCATTTCTGTACATGAGCTGAATTCATTTTCTGTCCATACACAAGCAGTTTGCTGCCAGTATAGGTTCTTGATAACTCTGTCTTTCCAAGATATGTTGAGGTTGCCGAGCATTTTTAACAAGTTTTTGTGTCTTACTTTGAAGTACTAAATTTTCTTTAAAAAAGAAGGTGTCACCTATTTACTGTACCTATGTCTGTCTTTTAAACTCATGCAAACTGGAACTATTTGACTCGCACATAAACTGGACCGACACCTGCCTTTTTATATTCTAGGAAATCAAATCTATATCTGCCATTTTGACGCTCATGCAAATCAAACATATATTTACCATTTTGACTCACATATAAATTGGACTTATACCTGCCTTTTTATATTCTAAGAAATCAAACCTTTGTCTGCCATTTTGACTCTCAGGCAAACCGGAACTATATTTACCATTTTGATTTACACATAAACTGGACCTAAATCCACCTTTGTTATATGCTAAGAAATCAGACCTATGTTTACCTTTTTGATTTCCATGTAAACTGGACATATATTTACTATTTTCACTGGATACTAACTGGATATATCAACTGCATCCCTTGTAAATATGTAGAAGAAAACTTTAAGAATTTAAGTGCACTGCTAGATTGGTAGCTAGGTCTCATCATATTACAGTTAAAATGGCTAGATGTAACAGAGTTCTCAGCTAACAGCTTCTTCTCTTTCACTTCTCACTTGTGAAACTCTCTTCCAAATTTATGTTTTCCAGTTAACCTTGAGCTTCAAACGTTTTAAATGCAATGTTAATCATTATCTTCTGTCATTTTTATCACTTTTCTTTTATGGTTTTCTCTCCTTAATAATGTTTTTCTTTTTCTCATATTCTTTTGCACTCAGTAGCTCCTTGATTTTTTAATCAATTCACTCTAAGACTATAATGTCACTAGGATGCATAGGGTTATTGGGAGTGAAAGAGAATGAAGAGACTTTAGTGTAGAGTAAGGACACTAAAAGAACAGGGTTCAGAAAACCAGAAATGGCGATTGGCATTGCTATTTAAATTATTTAAGATTGTAGGTGGAAGGGAAGTTCCATAGATAAGAACTGCAGGAAAAGAAACTATTAGAATAGAACTGTTAGAATGGTTGCATGAAGTGAGTTCAAGTGTGAGACCTAGTTGCCAATCTAGCAGGACAGTTAAATTCATGCTGTCACAGCACCAAACAGCTCATCAGATCAACTATCTGTAGAAAAAATAGAAGGGAGTCACATTAATGAGAAAGTGCCAGGTTAGGATTGATTATATTACAGATACAATTTTGAATTTTTTCAAGAACCACAAGATATATAGCACTAGCACCAGACAAGATATGGCAGCAAGATTCAATGTCTTAGTGGCTTTCTTGCTTTGCTTGGGAAGAAATGATTAAAAAAAAGTATGCTTCCCCAAAAAATGGCTGCATTCCAGTGAAGTACTTGTAGATTGATATAAACCAAACATGTGCCACCATTTTTTATTCAAATGTAAAGTAGACCTATGTTTGCTTTAAATTTGGAAAGTAGATATCTGTGCCGCAGCAAAATGTTATAGGCATTACAAACAAAAATACATTTGTTTATTGCACTCAGTGAGTCAGTTAATTGCCATGTTTGATATATGCTTGGATAATCATGTCTCTTTCAATCTACACTCAGTCAGTTAAGTGCCATACGTGATACACGCTTGGGCGATCATGTCTTGAAAGAGACATGACTGACTGAGCAAAAGATTATCCCACAGTAGGTTGCCATTTCTTTCTGCGGTAGACTGGTTGCCAGCCAAGGCTATAGAACCCAGTCTGTCCTGTTATTTAACCCATAACTGGAAAGAAGAAATGGATTAATACCATTTCCAAGGATGTTTGCGCGTAAGTGAATGCAATGAATTCAGCTGGAATTCGAACTTGGCTCCTCGATTTCTCATTCCGAGCCAATATCCACTGCACCACAACGCAAAATCTACACTACCAGCCATAATTATAAGGCAACCCCAGTTTTTAAAAAAGATGATGTATTTCATACTATTTTTAGTATTTGTTGTCCAGTGGATAATTCTAAATGAAAATAGAATGGTTCTTTTGTTATTATTACTTTGCAAAATTTTACAAGGCAGCCAGGAAGCCTTTGCTTTGGCCAGCCAGTAACTGGACACCAGAACAGTTTATTTGATGCACATCTTATTGTGCAGTATTAACAAAGAACAATTCTATTATCATTTAGAATTATCCACTTGGCAATAAATAAAAAAAATAGTATGAAATACATCATTTCTTTTAAAAAACTGGGGTGGCCTAATAATTATGGTCAGTAGTGTATAACTGAATAGGCAGAAGATTTTGACGCAGTAGGATGCCACTTCTTTCTTTGGTAGACTGGTTTCTAACCAAGATTATAAAAATCTAATCTGTCTTTCTATTCAAACCATAACTGAAGGTAGAAAAGATATATCTATGCCTTTCCCAAGAGTATTTGCGTGTAAGTGAATGCAAAAAATTCAACTGGAATTCGAACTCATCTTTCCAAGTTCTCATTCTGAGTTAATATCCATTGTACCACTACACACATATATTGCACTAAGGAAGAAAATTAAATTGTCTTTCAGCATAAATATACTATTTAGTAATGTAATGTTTGACCAAAACAAAAATATATCCTTTAATAGACTATTAATACAGATTTATCTTGACCATAAATATGCATATATCTTACACTGAAGGACTATTCTGAATATAGATTCAGAATCGGCACTGTCTAAGTAGCAGACAGACATTATTTTTTATGCTTTGGTTCATTAATATAAAACAAGGTCTCTCTAATCATGCACATAAAACAAAATCCTGACTTGTTGGAACAATTCTGAATGCAGATTCTGAATCTGCACACTTGACTTAGTTAGTCTTTTATAGCATTGTCTGTGTAGGTCGCAGACATTTTTTGTTACCTAGGCTAATTAGTAAATGATATCACTCCAGTCACTCAATTGTATATATTAGTAAATCTTGACCTGCTAGAACAATTCTGAGTACACAGATTCATAATCAGTGCACTTGGTTTAGTTTAAAACTGGTTTTCACTCCAGTAGCAAAACTCTTGTTACACAGTCTTGTTGAATTAAATAAGCTAAAAGTGATATATATATGTTACTCCCACTGTCAGGGTCGACAATGGATGTAGCAATTTTTGCTGCTATTAACATGGTGTCTATTGAACTTGAAGGAGAGTGATCTGTCCAAGTACTCTCACTTAAAGAAAGAAGTTAATAGGAAAAAAGACATTTAAGCATTTGATTTCCTTTAAATGCAATCAAGAGATAGAATTTGTTAGGCAGAATCATAAAGCTAATTTTCCTGTCTCTCAATACACTGCTTAGCTTTTTTGAATATATTCTTGGCCATGGTAATATACCTAAGGACCTCAGTGTCACACTTCCCAGGTACTGAAATTTCTACTGCAGCTTGACTCTGGATTCCCTGATTTGTAGTCAGCAATTTAGTGTTCTTAAAATTCAATTGGATAATACAAGACAGAATAATACAGATATATGCGTTGTGTTGCAATGGAGATCAGCTCTGAATAATAAACCAGAGAGCTGGGTTCAAATTTCAGTTAAATTTATTGCAATCACTTACGCACAAATAATTTTAGGAAAAGTATGAATTCATCTCTTCCATCTATAGGTTGAATATCAGGACAGATTGGGTTCTATAACCTTGTTTGGCAACCAGTCTCCCGCAGAAAGAAATCTGAATGCTCGCTTCAAACCTGCACTGAGCTGGCATGGAAGAGTAGACTCATAAACTTGAGAATAAATATATCATGTTGCGCAGTCTGCAATATTGCAGAGTAAGCAAATGTTTACTGATAAAGGTAACAATTTTTGGAACTCGGTTGATCTGTTCTACCCCACTCAAAAGATCTTGCACAACTCCATCTTAATTAGCACTTAATGAAAGAAACAAAATATATTTAAAAGCTTGACCAGTAAGATTTCCAAGAATGATGGATAATACCCCATCACCAGCCCCTGCTCGGAGCAGCAAATAAAAAGAAGACAGCAGGGAGATAATTAAAAAACAGATGGGTAGTAAAAATGGCAGGGCAGCATTAGAACTAGATAAATGTTTAAAAATTTTTTTAATAAAATTTATTTGATAAAATGCAAGTTACTTACATTTAAGTGTTACACTGGCTTTACGAAGAATAAACTTAACATGACCTATGTTTATTTAGTAGAGTTTGAACAATGGTAAATGCTCTTCTCTTTCATTTTCGGCCAATCAGACCTTTTCTTACCCCAATAAAAGAACCCTGCTTTGGAACACATGAATGTGTGTTGTAGTGCAGTGGATATTGGCTTGGAACAAGAAATCAGGGAGCAAAGTTCAAATTCCAGTTGAATTCCCTTCATTCACTTATGCGCAAATAGCTTTGGGAAAAGTATTAATCCATTTCTTCCTTCGAGTTATAGATTAAATAACAGGACAGATTAGGTTCTATAGCCTTGGTTGGCAACCAGTCTACTGCAGAAAGTAATGGCAACCTACTGCAGGATAATCTTCTGCCCAGTCAGTCATGTCTGTTTCAAGACATGGTCATCCAAAGTGTGTATCACATATGGTGCTTAGCTGACAGAAACTTATCACAGAAATTATGGTTGCATTGAGAGAGAATATGTAAATTGATAAAGCCTTGTTTCAAATCATGTTCTGTGCTTAAATTCATAAAAAGGTACCATCAAGTGAAGTTCATCAGAACAATTACCATGAAAATATTTAAGGAAACAGTATGAGGAAAGTAAATTATGACAGTGGGAAAGTGATTGAAGCTGAGATGCCAGGCCAGGACCACTAACACTGCAGATTATTTCTTGGATTTTATGAAGAATCTCTAAATATATAGCAGGAGCACCAGACAAAAAAATCACAAATAGCTCAAAAGCATTTTCAGAATAAATCAACAAAATCTGCATACATTTTTAACAAAAAAGAATGTGGAGATTATCTCCACTTTTCTGCCAATAGACTTAGCTCTGCATATCTACGGATTGCTGTACTGGGGTAAATAGCAATGGGGGTTGATGATCAAAAAATTCTGAGGTTGTAATTTCACAGGTTAGAAATCAGTCTTGCAAGTACAAAATCAGAAAATGCTAGTGGGTGTAAATTGAAAGGGTCAAAAACCTACAACATAGCTTTGAGTGATCAATTTGTTTTTACAGCTTATCAACCTTTTACAGGTTATTTAAAGCCAAAAAATATTTTTAGATAGTAAGAAATTTTTAGGGATAATAATAGTTTGATATAAAACCTATTAATTCATATCAGCAGTAGGAGGAGAAGATTTTAGTGATTGATTTGCTTAGCAGCATATCAACCTCTATGGATTAATTAATGCTAAAATATAAATATTTTGTATGCTATTTTAATTTTTATACTTTGGAGATAATAATGGCTTTAGTGTTACAAGTCCTAGTTATTAACCCATAGCTGGGAAGAGAATAGGTGTATTCATAGGTTGCCATTGCTTTCTGTGGTAGACTGGTTGCCAACCAAGGCTATAGAACCCAATCTGTTTTATTATTTAACCTATAACTGGAGAGAAGAGATGATTAATACCTTTCCCAAAGGTATTTGTGCGTAAGTGAATGCAGGGAATTCAACTGGAATTCAAACTCGGCACCCCGAATGTGTTGTTCTGGGTTGATATCCACTGTACCACAATGCACATTTACTGCCTTATTGAAATGATTAAAAAAATCTCTTCAAATGAAAAACTGTTGAGAAAAGTTTTCAGCAGCCTAGATGTCACTCTATTGACCATGGTTGAGAATACAAATGATATATAAGACAAGTTTTAAGAAGAATAGAAAATACAAAAAATGTTACTAGCAATCAGAAAGTTGGTTGGTTTTGTTTCATGGGATATTACCCTTCATGGGCTATTTAAGGACAATATCTAAATATTTTGAATACAAAAGCATGCCTTCAGCCACAGATAAAATGTATCGTTGATAATTTTCGTATAAAATGTATTGTTGGTAATTCTACTATAAATAGCAGTCAGAAAGAGATAGCTGAGAGTATTTGAGTACATAATGAGAAAATAAGGCTTAGAGAAATTAACACTCACTGGGCATATTAAAGAGAAAGCAGAGAAAATAATCAAACACTTTGACAAGTTTGAGTTAGAGAAACAAGTAACCATAATGTCTAAAAGTGCTCACGATGGTACCAATATTGTAAAAAGCAACAAAACAGAGGAAGCTGTGGAGAACCGTGAAGATTGAAATTATAAAATGCTTTAGGTTTTTGCTGGTTAAATGATTAAAAGTTAGACTGTTATTGATTTTTTTAAATCAATGTTCTGCAGAAATTAACTGATTCTGTGTTCTGCATCAACTTCATGAATGTTCACTTGAGATATAAGCTATCAGAATTGTTATCATGAAATTCCATCAAAGTGCTTTACATTAGGAGAAATTCCTGCTTTAAGTTGTTGGTCAGTTTGCTGAGTAATTGGCATATTTCTGTCTGCTAGTTGACCTTTTCATTCAGTAGAAGTAAAGTTTGGTTTGTTGATCTGGTGCTAATGAAAAGGTCTCAGGCTAATTATCTGACACTCATGTTCTCTTGGCCACATGGCTAATAAATATTTAGAATATCGGAATTCCATCTGCAGAATTACTACCTTAATGAACTCATTTTTTCTATTACCTAAATAAAGAAAACCTCTCAACTTATATATATATATATGAAACAAACACCCAACCTATCAACTATCCTCACTTCTAACAAATATCTAAAAAACACAAACCTATCAGGGAATTTAAAATGTCAGAAACCCAGGTGCCTAATGTGTAAACATTTGGTAAACGACACAATATTCTCTGTACCCAACACCAAAATCAAATTGCAGCCACCACGCCTCACTTGTGACAGAAAAAACATTATATACTTCCTCTTTTGTTCAATATGTCCCAATTGTGGAGATATTGGCGAATCCGGTAATAGCTTTAGATTTCGCTTCAATAATCACAAACTTAATATACGCCAAAATAATCAATATTCCCCAGTAGGAGCACATTTCAATCAATCGGGTCACACCTTAGAAAATTGCAAATGTTTACTAATAGACTCCAATTTTAGTTCTACATACGCACACAGAAAGAAAGAAAAATACTGGATTTTAAAATTAAATACACACAAGCTAGGGTTAAATAGGGACTTAGGTGCTTTGAATCTTTACAAATACTTCAATAACTAAACGGTTTTAGATACATTTAAAAATATTTTTTAAACTTTTTAGATACAATTAAAAAATTTTTTTATCTAAAACAAATTTACAAGCATTATTAAAGATAGGTTTACATTTACAAACATAATTTTTTAAAAAAATCTGTCGCTTTCAACGTCACTTGATTTAAAAAGAAAAACTCTCTCAACAAACGTGTCACATGATGCAAACAAACTCTTCATGGACGCTCTCGCGAAATCTCACAAAATACGTTACTAATTCAAATTTTAAAATCATTTGTTTCTGATGAAGGACCGAGAGCAGTCTGAAATATAAAATATAATAGTAGAAATAAACAAATACTGTCAAAAAACACATTTTCAAACTCAAAACGTTTTAATATTCTTTCCTATATATATATATATATATATATTAATGAAATGAAAGTGTGTAGCTTAATGTGACATGACATTATAAAACATTATAAAAGCAAAGTAACCGATTTTACTCATGCTTTTCAGGCCTCTATAGGAGATTTAAAATAAAGAAATGTGTGATGAAGAAAGGAGGAGGGAAATGAATCCAAGGAGCTAGAGACTAATAATAGTGAGCCCTAACAAACATTCATGCTGTGTACACAGGGAAGGTTTGCGAGACACGATATGTAGAGCCCCCAACAGTTTGAGATGAAACAGAGTGTGACCAGGGCACAACAATGTACCAGTCAAAACTGAAGTTAACAGCACACTTTCTGTTATTTGATAGGTGCTCACAAATGGTAGAACTGTAATACTTATGGTTCTGCCATTTGTAAGTACCTATTCTTGTACCTTTAAAAATATCCTCAAATATATATATATATATATATATATATATATATATATATATATTATTGATTGTTTTAATTACTTAGTTTTTGGTCATGATAAATTTAGTGGTTCTCCTTAAGAATATTAACACAGAATTATCCCCGAGAGTTGCAAAGTTTTTTAACCACAGCTTGAAGAAATTTTTCCCAAACCTGTGGAAGGAAGCAAGCATATGTCCAGTCTTCAACAATATGAGTGAGTGATATTTTCTCTCTCAGTATCAACCCGTTAGTCTACTCAGTCTCATCAGTAAGCTTTTAGAGGCTGTAATCAACAAGAATGTCATAGAGCACCTAAACAGGAACAACCTCTTTTATGATGAGCAGTATGGTTTTCAGTCACCCTAATCCACTGCTGATGCTCGGAGTACCATTACAAAGACTTGAGACCCTTGGTAACACACACCTTCAAGACTATAGCATTAGCTATTTTGAAGACCTATAACAAGGTGTGGCACAAAGGCTTGCTACACAAGCTCTTCAGCTATGGAACCACTGGAGGGGCTTTTTTAATTATTGCTGTGGAGTAGTTTTTGCCCTAAAGGTTATAATCGTGCTATGTCGGTTGCTAATCAACTTAACACACCCAAAATGTTAGGAACTTGGTAATCTTCCACTGAAGCTGACTCCTTAGTATTTGGCTAACTGCCAACAAATATCAACTGCCTGGTAGTTCTACTGAATTCCAATAGAACTCTAAAAAACTCCTATGAACTTCCCAAGAACTCCTAAGAAAATCTCTTGTTAACTAATTTTAATATAGGAGGGAGTGTCCATTATCTGCTTCCCCATAACAATTATAAAATCCTTCCTAACAGATCCCTAAAGATTGTTATTAATGGTGAATGTCACAAAACCTGTTGGATTAATAGATAAAAAATCATTACTTGTTTAGAAATTTCTTTGTTAACATTTGGATATGAAATTGAGCAGATATGAAATTTTGAGAATCTATGATGTGAACGGTTCTCTTAAAGGCACTATTTATACATGCTTGATCAGTAAAAGTTCTTCGTGGCTAGTTGGTATAAGCATTTCGGATCTAATGATGATTTTTCTTGCCAGAGGGTGCACATTTTTCTTTAATAAAATTTCTTAAATATTCAGGCTGGTAGACGAAAATTAATATACTGTTTAATAAATTAAGCAGAGTCTACTCAAATATGAGTTTCTACTAAAAAATGTTTAAACATTTTACTTCTCTCAGAGAATGTTCCTTTGTATTCATCTGGAATATTAAAAAACAACAATGATTTTAAAAAATCACTGAGAAATTGAATATAATCAGCTGAGCTTTCAGTCTAAACACATCAGATGCCAGAAATATGAAAATTTAGTGTCACTACATTTTCAGTGTTTCTCCTCGGTACCTAATTATAAGATATGCTTACATTTATATTGTAAATATATGATAGGATTTTCTTTACTTTAAACTTTGAAATAAAAAGAATTGCCTGAGAATGTATTGGGTTGACGCTATTAAGTTTTGAGCTCCATTTCACCTTACAATTTCCAAAGTCCTAGGTGGCTCGATGATTGGTTTAAAATGTAACCATAAAGCAACTAAGTGCAAAATTGGGTCTCAAATTATATCAGTGTTTGTGCTGACTTGAACAGGGCGTAAACCTGGCTGTACTTAAGATGCACACACACACACACACACACACACACACAAGAAAACCAGCTAACTAGAAGTTGTATAAACACCTAACCTACGAGAGAAAACAAAACTTCTCATATCATCAAAGAAACAAGATCAAACATTCAAAGAAAGACCAGAAACCACATACCTTTGATTGGGTGGCATTAATTTGATGGAATTTAGAAACGAATAAATGGTTATTTTATGCATGAAGAGTTTTGTCTTATGTCTTTATCGGTTATAACATGACATTGCACTTTTCATCACAACTACTCAAACAGTTCTTTGACAGCCAGCAAATAAACAGTACTGTTTGGAAATGAAAAATTAACTCTAAGTGAAACCCAAAATTTTCTCCTGACTAAAGGGTATAATATAAATATAATATTAATAAATATTTTTATTTATTTGCTTTAGAGTGAGTCCTTTGATGTTCTGTGTCACAAAAATTTTCATCTATAAGGCGGATATTGGTAGTTGTCTTGGAGAAAATTCAATAGTGGTAATTTTGAAGTCAGACTATGCTAGTTGAGGTAGTAATATTAGAAATAGTCAATCTGCTGTTTTTTATTTTTTTTATTTTTTGGTGGTGGTGGGGTTTTTTTTTTTTTCTCATCCCTAAGCAGGTCAGGAATATCATTAACAAATGATGTCTTAACTACTACTTCAGGCATTACACATGGCTGGTTTCTCCAACAGTAGTGTTCTCATTCTTCAAGCTCAGAGTTTTCAGCTTATATCTGTTTGTACAGGTTCCAATATTCTGGCTAGAACTTTGGTTAATTTTTTTGATTGGTCAAAAATTATTTTATTTTCTAGCATTACTTTCTGTTTCATTTTTTTACAATAGAAGTTACGAATGTAGCTTTGCTGATTTTTGGTTGTTTTCAGTCACAAATAGATACGCTTGTGCCATGCAAACTTCCAGTGGTTTAGGTTGAATTCAGTATATTTTCTTCATCTTTTTATTTGAGGACTGCCTTCTCATTAGAGAAAGATATAAAAAGTAGTTTAGAGAGAAAAAGAAAGAGATAAGGGTTTTAAAAGAAAGCACAAATCCCTTATTTTAATTTCAGTTTTTTATTTTTGTTTATATATCTTATTTTTATATGTTATTTTATGAGGACTACAATATCTTTCCACTCCTCTTTACATATATAATTCACTCAACAAGAACATTACTTTAATCTGATGAAGTCCTTTTAAAAGATAAAATATTACATAGAATTTTTTCTAGTTCATCAATCAATTACTTTATATATTAGGAAAATCAGTGACAAATTGTAAAACAATTTTTTGTGTGATGCATTTTCTCCTTTAGGACTTCATCGAACTGAAGTGATATTTACATTTATGTAATTACACATGCAAAAAATGGAGATAAAACTTTAATATTTTCAATTTTGATTTTTTTTTATTTTAATACATGTTTGGGTCTATAGTCTAGTCAGTTTCATTTATTTTTTCTTTTCATTTCTTTTCTTTAATTTTTGTTATTTAGCATTCTACATTGTGATAACAGTTCTGCTAAGAAAGGTGAAATGTTGTTAGAAATTAGATATGTATTGTTTTATGATCTAGCAGTTAAAGCACTTTCTATATACACTTTCATATTCATAAATTGCTTCCTGTATTTAATTAGAGTAACTTATTTTAAATCAAAATTTTGGTCGTGCATTAAAGTCAGCAACTAACACATTGAATGCATTTTCTTATAAAATATTTTTAAAACACCAGTAAAACATTTTTATCAATACCAGTTCACTCCCAAGATATTATAAATGGAAAAAATATAGTTACATCTGTAAATTTTCAGCCTGTTAAAAAAAGCACTTATTACAACAAATACTTATTTTTCAAAACAAAAGTTCTTCCTTTGACACTTTACTTAATTTATTGGTGAATATAAGTCACAAAGATTGAACATTGTTAAGTGAAAATTTCCTAATCAATTTCAGTTGAAGTAGGAAAGTGTTAGCAGTTGTGATGGATAAGGAAAACCACTTGTGAGAGAATATGGTTGAAACCTTTTAAAATAAAGTAATTTAACAGACACTTTTTTTCCAACATATATTCATCTCTTTGATTGCCTCTCTTATAGGGCATGGCTTTTCTAACGAGAAAGTGTTGATGAAATTCTAATTCCAGTTTGATAGCTGTTGTGGGGACTGGGCAATTTTTTTTCTGATGTCCACGTACCTACATTAAAATGACCATGTGTCATATCCTGGAGATGTATTACAAGTCAATACCCATATATTTATACATAGAAAGCATAGTTCACAAAAGAAAAAAAAAAAAAATATATATATATATATAGATATATATATGTGATTAATAGTAAAGTGTGTGGGTGTGTGAGATGCACCTTATATATATATATATATATATACAGATAGATCTGTTTTTTATGTATCACAGCTCCTCAGTATGGTTAGACATCCTATTGCTTCTAGCCAGGATTGAAACTCAATTGAATTGACATCAGTCGGTGATTCTCCCTCTGAGCTATGGACGCTCGGTAGAAGGGAGACTTTAACATGTTATATACAATGTAAACACACGCCAGTAGCCTAAAGTGTTCAAATTCATGACTGAATGAATTACTAAAATAGATCTGTGTGATTAGCGGTAGAGTGTGTGTAAAATGCATCATATGGTTTGGTTGAAACTAAAAACCACTTCATGCAAGGAAAGAAATTTCCCCAGCAAAATAACAAGGTTTATCAGTTTCTATCAAATCCTGTGGGCAAAAGAGTAAATAAGAGAAAAATTGCATAAGAGCTTTTCTTTTATGCATATTACTAGCAGTATAGCCCGGTGTTGCTTGGGTGTAATGAAAGCTTTAAAACTAATCCATGGTTCTGGAGCTCAGGCTCTTTGGATGTTAGAACGAAAGACTAAAAAGCAATAGTTGTTTCCAGTTAAAGTGAAACCGTAGACTGAAAGAAAAATGAATGGATGTAAGTGAAATTTTGATTTCCTGGTATCGATATCAAAGAAGTTTTTTTTTGTCGTAAACTGAATTTTGAAGGTGAAATAAGTCCTCTAAGTAAATGGTATTATGGCTGAGACTAAGAACTACAATTATACCTACTTAGAGCCAAACCCGAAGCAAAAACTAAAATAAAAGGGCTGAAAAAATACATTCAGGCAGATAAACAGATACACACACAAACATCTTGCCTTTTATATATATATATATATATATATATATATTATCGATTTTCTGCACTATTGTAAGAACAGCAACCTTGAAACTTCTGAATATCATTTCTTATGTCTGTCTGTGAGTGTATCAAATTTGATTAAAATCGGACCACTCGTTCTTTAACCCAATTTTTTCGATTATCAATTTTTGATATTTATTGGGGATACCTCGACACAAAACCTAGCTAAAAACACTCGCAGACGCTTATAGTACAACTGTGTAAATTTTCAAGAAAATCAGTTCAGCAGTTTCGGAGTCTATAGGTAACAAACACACACACATACACACAGAGACAAAGTTCCATTTATAAATAAGTTTAGATTTAGATTAGATTTAGATAGATTAGGTAGATAGATTTAGATCATGCCACCTATTGGCATTGGCAGACAAGATGGAGCAATCTCACACAGTTAACAGTCAGGCCATGGTCATAAATAAGTAGTGTGCTACTATTTTCCTGATCTCAATCGGGAATTTAATTTTTATCAGGTGTTTCATAGCTTTGATTTTTTGTCAGATTAAATTGAGCCTTATTTGCAGATGACACAGTGTTGATAGCAAACACAGAAAAAACTACAAAACCCCTGCAGAATATAGTGAACAAAAGTAAGATAAAAGGATTAAACATCAATTGCAAAAAGACAATGGATGGTTGTTAGCAAAAAGATGAGCCCAAAATGCAAATTATGAATTCTTCTTTATGTGCCGTGTCTTTGCTAAAAACTACAAAGAACAGAATATTGCAGAAAGCTATGATCACCAACATATAGAAGGGACACAGTATGTATAAAATAAAACTTCTTGATAATAATAACCTGGGAAAATGAGCCTAAGGATCATCAATGGGAACTTTTTGAAAGGTGCCCCTGCCGTTCTCCTCAGTTTTCTTGACAGGCTCCAAAGGAGAGTCTGTAATGTGATAGGTACTGATCTGGCGGCTCGACTGCAGCCACTTCCCCATTGTCGAAATGTGGCCTCCCTTTGTCTGTTCTATAAATGCTTTCATGGCTTCTGCTCAGACGAACTTAAGTCACTGATGCCTCCTCAACAGGTGTTTACTCATGCAACCAGACTGGCAACTGGGTCCCACCCATTCACAGTCAGGTTAGCCAAATGCAGAGGACAATTCTACTCCTGCAGCTTCTTCTCTCGCACTTCCCGCCTGTGGAACTTGCTCCCATATTCTTGCTTTCCTGATGGCTACAACCTCCAGAAATTTAAATGCAAAGTCAATACTCATCTACTAACCACTGGACTCTAGCTCTCTCCCCACCCCTGTATAACCTTCCCTTTCTCTCCACCTATGTATCTGTCATCGCACCTGCTTTCTCAGCTTTCTATTGTTCCTTTCTAACTAGTTTGTACTCCTCACTCTTTTCTAATTAATCTTTTTACATTTATGTAGCCCCTGCACATCAGTGGCGTTTCCACCTTGCCCGGGGTGAAATGATTTTAAAAAAAAAAGTGTCTGATCCAACATATACTACAGGCTGATCCAAGCCACAAGTCATTATGACTAAGGATTTGGTCTTACTGGCTTTGTTTGACCAACAATCACACTAGATTATGCACTTTAGCAACTGTAACAAAAGTATACCCAGCATAGGTGTAGTATATGGAATGATTTACAGTGCATAACGTACTTAAGGAGCTTGGGTAAGTGAATGGTGGAACAACGCTTAACCCTCTAGGGCCATTCGTATCATATTTGATACAGTATTTCCCTATAAGGAAACATTTGGTATTTCCCTACAAGGAAACATTTGTTATTCATTGACTGAGCAGTCAGTACTGCTTTCATTTGAAATTTATAAAATATTTCTCTTAAAAACTTTTTCAGGAAAATATTTCTTTCAAGGCTTGTTTTCATACTGTCCCAAATATGATACGAATGGCCCTAGAGGGTTAATAATATAATTAAGGCTTCTACTTGTCATAAAGTGGGGGATCAGTTCTATATTGTTATGAAGTAATAAACAGATCCCCCACTAATCAAATATGATACGAATGGCCCTAGAGGGTTAAGGAAAATAACAAAAAGACAAAATTTATTATGAGATACAAAGGACAGGAAATGGTTACCTTTTGAAATGCCAATGTGTCTTTGGATTTCAATATCACAATACCACACTTTCCAACATCTAACTGAATTATAAAGGACTCACAGGAATCAAAGTCAATTGTATAAATGTATATTATTTGTTTATACCTTTGATTCTGTTTGTTTATTTCAAAGTTTGTGAGAAAATATTACCAATAACCTCTGGTGATTTTCCACAACACTTAATGATTTTCAGCTCAATTATGGAAATTTATTCACATTAATTGTACTTAAGAGGAAGATTAAAACTGAACTTTCACATTTCTAATTAAAAAAAAATGGGTTTAGGTTGAGAAAACCTAGTCTAGGTCAGTCAGTCAGTTAAGTGCCATACAGAATACATGCTTGGGCAATCAGGTCTTGAAAGAGATATGACTCAGTGGAAGATTTTCTCATGGTAGGTTGCCATTACATTCTATGGTAGACTGGTTGCCAACCAAGGCCATAGAAACCAATCTGTCCTGCTATTTAACTCAGAGCTGGAGAGAGAAGACTCGGATTAATATCTTTCCTTAGGGTATATGGACATAAGTGAATACAACAAATTCAACTGGAAGTTGAACTTGGCTCTCTGATTTTTCAATCCTGGCTGATATCCACTGCACCACAACACATGTCTAGGTAGAAGAGCCAAAATTCCAGACAAGAGCTTAAATTTTGCATTTAAGCCATTTTTATGCCTTTTGAAGGGAATATACAATGCCAAAAGTGCTTTCAGCATCCATAAATATATATCAATAGAAATCTAGATTATGATTTTCTGATAAATACAAGGAAAGTTACAGAGAAGAATGGTAGTGCTTTACTTAGCAAATATGACAGTGTAAAAGCAAATATTGATCAATTTAACATGTGAAAGGAAATGGGTATGTTTTAATGTTTTTCTTCAAGAATTTTCTTAAATTTTGAAGATTTTAATTGTATTAAAATTATGAGGAACTTACATTAAAAGAGAAAATATTTTTCTCTGGATATTTTGTTGGTATTATTCTGAATGGTGGGTCAGCCAAAATATGGCAAAAAATTTTGTTAATTTGACTGACTTGTGTTCTAGGGTCTCAAAATCCACTTATGCTGGATAATATCATTGAAAATGAGGACAAAACTGGAAGCAGTGGAAATGTGGTTCTACAGAAGGATGCTGCGGATATCGTGGACTGAGCATGCAAGCAACGATGAGGTGTTTGGAAAGAATGGCAACAAAAAGGAAATTAATACTGAGCATCAGGAAGAGACAACTGAAGTTCCTGGGACACGCAATGAGGAAGGAGAGCCTGGAGAACCTGATACTGACTGTCCAGATAGAAGGAAAAAGAGACAGGAAGGCAGCGGATAACATATTTGCAGGACCTGATCAGGTGGATGACAGAACAGGGGTTGCCAGGAGTAACAAGAGAAAACATACTAAAAGCGCCACAAGGATAGGGAGACGTGGAGAACCATGATCGCCTACCTCCTGAAGGGACAGGGCACATAGAAAAAGAAGATCTAGGTTATTTTTGTAAAGAAGTTTCAATTAAACTTGTCTTTCATTGATAACATACATTTCTGCAAGATTCCAAGGATCTAAAAATAAATCATTCCTGTTTTGTTGATGATTTTTTTCCATAATGCCTAATAATAGGTGTGATGGGAAATAATATCTAAAAATATGATTTTCAGATATTAATCCTAATTTGGTTAACCTATTTTAGAACATGATCATCTTTTCATGTTAACTAACAACAAATACTTAGATGTATAAGAAATAGGGTGTTAGCAACATTTTTTTTTTTTGGTTGTATGAAATGTTCCTGTGTTACAAGTATCACGCACGTGAAGGATTTACAATGCAAATCCTTAAGGGATAAGGAAAAATCATGGAAGGTTTCTGGGGTTTATCTTTAAATAAAGATTGACTCAGAGGTACAAGGAATGGAACTATTATGTACAAACAAAGATAACACGGAATACAATTGTCACAAAACATAAAGTGAAACTAAACATGTTGCTTTAGGAATACAAGTTACGTTAAAGCAAAGTCAGACTTACTTGTCAGGTGATTATTCTCGGCAAGAATAATGAGTGCATAAAGATTCAGGCTAACAGTCCAGTGGTAACTATAAAAAAGATGGAAAATTGTCTCTCTGCTAGCTTTTTATATACATTAGAAACCCATCAGTGTCTTATGGGCATCTACAGGAGATAACTCCAAAATGCCATGATAAGGGTATTTTAAACACAGTATAAATTTTTATCAAAATGGAAGAAACAAATAATTTTTATACATCTTCACAATCTGTTAGAATTTTTTCCTCAGGGCAGAGTTCTTTATTGGTAATAATTGCATCCTAGAGTTTATTTTTGTGTTTTTTTAATGATGATGATAGGAAAAAGAAAAACAGAACTCTCTTCTTTAAAATAATTCCATTAACTTGCCAGGGCTAAAATTTCCTGTTTAACAAGTCAGCTGTTTAAAATTAAATTCAACCAGGTGAACGGACTGGAAAGCAGGAATTGTTTTTTCCCTGTTGCTCAGAGGAGCAGAATATTTTATACGTGCAGAAATTCTAAATTCAATTGTTGGTTGTCAATTGCTCCCTGCACTAACATCTGGAAATATAAATGCGCCATATCGTTTTCAAGTTGTTTATGTTAACCAAATAAGTTGATATTCATTATTGCTAGACACTGGCCCTTTATGAAATTACAGCAATACACGAGGTGTTACTTTAACAGGGACTGAACTCCTGACCACATGATAAACAGAATAATCGAATAAGATGAGGGGTGTATTTTTTGATCTAACATGTTAAAAAACATCTGATAATGAATTTAAAGGCTCCAAAAATACATCAGTTTATGTATTTGGGACATTGGCATAATGAATATAAGTATCAGTTAAAAATCTTAAAATTACCTCATAACAGAAACCATTTTACTTGAAGACATTTTAATAGTAGCAACAGTTATGATGTTACCTCTGTAAACAAAATAAAGGATTCAGTTCAAAATTCTAATCACCTGATGAAGGCCAGAGTGAACAACAGCTGAAATGTTGTTAATATATTAACAAAGGTAAGGACAACAGTCTGAACAAGGTAAATAGTAATTACAATATCTCATCTTCGAAATATAGACAAATATTAGAAAGAATGTCTAAAACTGAATGTATGGTAATCAGTAAGAGAAGCCTAAAATGCCAGGTACATATCAGGGATACTAACATCAAGCAGGTATAGAAATTTTAATACCTAGGAAGTGTCTTAACAGAGGGCAGAAAGAGTGGCACTGAGATCTGAGGTATATTTTTTGTTTCCATTTTCTCTAAAACTTTGTTGATGCTCACATGTTTGGTCTATGGTATACTCAGCATCCTTCTGTATAACCACATTTTTGTTGACTTAAGAAAGTTATCTGTGATTTTTCAGCATTCACTATATGTTAATATTGTTTGTCAATATTTCTGAGATAAATTATTTACATTATTTGGATTGCTGTCTTCATCTTTATTATCATATGTACAACGTTTCACATGTTGTACACTCTGACCTTCTTCAGGTGACCAGAATTTTAGACTGAATCCTTAATTATCTCCAGTAGGTGAAATTGTTCTCGTTCCATGAGTCATACCACTTCCACATGTCTTAGTTATCTATCTGTGATTTTTCAGCATTCACTATATGTTAATATTGTTTGTTGATATTTCTGAGATGAAATATTTATATTATTTGGATTGTTGTCTTCTTTATTGTCATATTCACAATGTTTCACATGTTGTACACTCTGACCTTCTTCAGGTGACCAGAATTTTTAACCAAATCCTTAATTTTCATCAGTAGGTAAAATTGTTCTTGTTTCATGAGCCATGCCACTTCCAGATGTCTTAGTTATCTTCATTTAATTCAACTATCACTACTTTTGCCTGCTCACAACTCTCTGAGTCAAGTCACTGGATCCAATGAACACTCTTATCCCCTGTACCATGTGACTTAGAGAATCAGTTTTAATTAACTAAAAAAAACCTTTTTTAAACAAGAAGCTTTTTATTTAAATGAACTTTTATCGGCAGTTATTTTGTTTTCCTTCCTAAATTAAGATCTGCACCTTTTCTGGAAAGTCGTCAAAATGTCTGATGATTTGCTACTTCTGGCAGATTAAGTGTTACGAATCTAATCGCATTTTCTATTATCATTGCACTGATGCCAAGAATTGTTCTATAAAATCTGTTGAAGCAACAATCATGGCTTGGCTTTGCAAACAAAGATTTGGGAAGGATTTCTATGTCTGCTGCACTCAGGTGGTTACTGAAGCTTACATGTGAGATGCGTACTATCTTACAGTGAACAGCAGAAACAGGGTTGGCAGCCAGTGGAAGCTCCTGATTTAGAAATCTGATTTCTTCTGCTCTTATTCTGTTGCTCAAGTGGTTCCTTGATGGATTCTGTGCCATTGTTTCACTCCTGAGTTTGTTTTATGCTTCCCATTGACAATGGTTGAATGAGTTGTTGTATCTCTTGAGTGAAGTCCTAGTTCTCTGTTGGCAAGACGAGTATAAAGAACAACAGTCTTCTATGATAATATGGCAAGCCCCCTCACTCCACTGTAAATAAGGGTTCTTTTCAAAGAGTTCTCGTATCTCTTTAGTAGGTTTCCACTTCTCTGTTGAAAAGAAATAAATTATCTGCTCCAAATAACTTGGGAAGACAGTCACTCACCCTCACACTGATGGGGCAAGTTTATCTGAGTTGAGTCTTTTGCAGGATAGATTTAGTTCCTTGTAATGCAGACAATCTAGTACTTTGTTGTTAGTGCTGGATTAATATTTTCTGCTAGGAAACTTCTTTTAATGCCCAGTAGATGGCATTGTATAAAGTAATATAAAAGGAAAGGATTTGTTTTAGCCAATGATGCCATTGTGACAAGACATCAAGTTTCAGTTTCATAGAGATTTAGTTTAGTTCCCTAGACACACAAAAAATTAATATTTAGTAAACCACATGGAGTATGCACTCAAATACACATAAAATTCTATTTTTCTTCATTGTTATTGTTGTTTTTTTTTTACCTAATTTGTTCAGTGTGTGTGATCTTGAACTTCCCGCCTATGGAATCTCCTTCCATATACTTACCTCCCTGACAATCACAATCTCCAACAACTATAGACTAAACTATCGCCCGGTTCACACTCCACCCACGTCTATTGAACAGGTGAAGAGGCTAGACTAAACTATCGCCCGGTTCACACTCCACCCACGTCTATTGAACAGGTGAAGAGGCTCATCCCTTGTTTCCTGTTTAGGATGTAGTTTCCGGTTTTTCTCTTTTCCAATTTTTTCACTCTTACATAGCCCCCTGCGCATCAGTGGCATTTTCGCCTTGCTTGGGGTGATATGATTAAAAAAAAAAAAAATTCAAATGCAATGTAAATTGCCATCTCCTATCTCCTTAACTTGCATCCTGAAAAATCTTTTATCATGTTCTTCTCCCTTTCCACTCTACTCTCATGCAGCTCACTTTCACACCAGTGTTCCCATCCTTCTCTTATCCATTTTCTAACATCCCTTATAACTTATTCCCCTTTCTCATCACTCTCTTTGCTTGGAGTGAAATGATTATGAAATATATATATATATATATATATAAAAATTTTAGATATTCTACAATTTCATGGGTAATACGTACTTCACCGCTGACCTTGCAAAATGGGTCTGACGAGCTGCAAGGTCAGCGGCAAAGTACATATTACCCATGAAATTGTAGAATATCTAAAATTTTTTCGAAATTATATTAATCTGTTAAATTAAATAAATGAATTTAACATTGATTTCTTTTGAGATCATCTCTATCAAAATTTACCAAACTAATATACCAAGTATTCTACATTTTATATATATATATATATATTATAAACAGTTATAGGTCAGATTTCAATTTGACCAGTAAACATGTTGTATTAGAAAGTGCTCAATACATGTCTGAAGGAAAATGAAGCTTTAACAAATAGTTTTTAGAGACTTAAGTTAAGGAGAACAGCCAATTACATTACCATGGATTCGACCTTTTCAGTTTTTTCAGGTGATTTGTACTCTAATACAAACACTTAGTAATTGATATTGATTGTTATTATTTACATGGCAACAATATGTTCATCATGTAGGAATATAAAATAAACATATGACTCTAAACACACACACACACATTACAGATATTCAGTTTCACATGAAATAAAATCCATCTTCAATAATGGCTAAAAGTATAGCCAAAAGCACTTGGAAAAGAAGACATTTGGACAATTTTTATAAAATTTATGTCCAGAAAAGAAAAAAAAATCCTAAGATCACATGAAAAATTACAAAAATCTTAACCATAATACCTTGTCTGTCATTTTTAATGAAACCTGTATAAAAGAGAGATTGCTGCTCAAACACACACACTTTTCATGTCTTTTGCACAAGAGTAGAGATTTATCCCTTGTTTCTTGTTTGAGATTGGGTTTCTGGTTCCTTCTCATAAAGTCACTTTCACTTGCAGTAACATCTTGCGCCTTCATAGCTTTATTGCCTTGCTTTGGTTAAAATGACTGATAAACTATTGACACTTACAAATGAGAATATATCTAGTGGGAATGTTATGAAACACAGTAAACAAATACGAGAAAATTATTTGGAAAAAAATCCATATAAGTTGGAATTTATTTTTTCATTTTGTGTTAAAAAGAAAAATTCTGATTTCACATCTTTTCAGCAATCTTTTATTTTAAAAGATTCTTTCATTGGATGTTTTGCTTTTTGAAGAAAAATATATTTTCCAAAACTATTTTAATATAACAGTCACTTTCATACAAACTTAGAGAAATAAAAATTTGGTATTTGGTCATATTTTTTAACACCAGTTTTTGTTTGTTTCTTCAATGGCATATATGAAAGAAATATTTACTTACCAGCTTTTTTAACTTTAAACATAAAAGCTCAAGGAAATAAACACAAACTAAATTAACCATTTTTAATTCATTTATTTGAAAAGTATATCAGACTGAAGCATTTTTTAAATGATCTTTTATTTAATATCTTTCTTTTTTCTTTTTATCCACCAAACTTCTCCAAGGAAATCGATGTATAAAACCCCCTAGTCAATATTGGAGTAAAACATTTCTCTCACAATTCCATGACTTTATTTTTTTACTGGTAGAAATTTCAAAACCTCTGTTTCATTGATTAAAAAAAAAATTATATGTTATGAAGGTGAAATAATGATTACCAAGAATTTATGAACTGATGAACTCAATTTTTTTAACCATTGTATAAGAAGAAAGCTTTTCATTTTCTTTAAATGACCAAAAAAAATGCTCTTACAAATTTTTCTTTATCAAAATGAGATTCAGAAAATAAAAATAAAATCAGTCACAAATGGAATTTAATATCATTGTAAAGAAGCAATTTTCTTTTCTTTATTTTAAAACTTGTGTTTCAATGGAGTATTAATTGAAGATTGCAAATGACAAAATATATCTGAAAATGCGCATACACACATTAATCTTATCTTAGTGTGACACAAGGCTAAAAAAGAGAGGAAGATCAGGTTGCATCAATCTTCTAAATAAAGCCTACTTGTTTTGTACAGCTGCATTCAATTTTTACTTTGCACTTCGGCTAAAATCTGATTCATTGAAGATCCATTATTTACATTGTTTGGACTGTTGTTTTCATGGTTATTTTCATATTCATATTCATTTTCATATTGACAATGTTTCGGCCATTGTACACTTCGACCTTTTTCAGGCGAATGCAATTTTGAACCAAACCCCTTATTTCGAACAGTCTGAACAATGTCAGACTGGACAGAAGATTATCCTGCAGTAGGTTAACATTGCTCTCCACAGTAGCCTGGTTGCCAGCCAAGGCTATAGAACCCAGTCTATCCTATTATTTAACCCATAACTGGAGGGAAGAGATGGAATAATACCTTTCCCATGGGTATTTGTGTGTAAGTGAATGCAAGGAATTCAACTGGAATTTGAACTCAGCTCCCTGATTTGTCATTCTGAGCCAATCCACTGCACCACAATGCACATCCTGAACAATGTAAATAACGTAAAAACCTAATCTCAGAAATATGGACAAATATTAAAAATCCAGTTGGAAATAAATAACAATCTCTGCGATCAGATTTGTTTACACATTTTCAAATAGTTTGGCACAAGGCTAAATTTTATTAAGTGGAGAGAAGATTGGGTTTTACCAACTATTCAACTGTAAAATTTGACTGCAAACTTAGAATTCAAACAATAGGTTTTCACTGGAGCTAAAACTTGAACCGTTGGTACCCGTAGGACATTTATAACATACTCAGCTACCAGACTATTTCTTATTCTATCTATAGATATTAACAAGATCAGAGGAGAGTGACTGAAAAGATTTTTAAAATTATGTTGAGTTGCTATTTGTGGTTAGTGCCGAGAAAGTCTGCATACAAAATCTTGAAATTATTTGGTCTGGAATCATGACCACTGATGAGATAAATCAATTATTGTGTTGCAACAATCTTTCACACATAGAGGGCTTGCAGAAATTCCTCATCTTCTAGGATATGAAAAAGATCTGCTGTTAGGGTTTTGAAGAAAGGCAACTGTTAAGTTAGTGGCACCATCTGTAAAAAGGCTTATATATGTGCATTTCCACTTAAAGGGAATATTCTGTTGGTAACATGTGGGTTCCACTTGAGCAGTTTCATCCCACAAACTACAGCGCTATGTTTTTTACTCTGTAGCTTTCTAGATTGAGTGATTCTTGGGCCTTATACAGTTTGACCATCATTGTAAAAATAAATCAAAATAATATCAGAGAAGTATGTCTAATTGGAACAGTCCCAAAATGTTCCAGTCTCTGGTGCGAGATAATAGTTACTAGCCACATTTTCTTTTTGTTTAGTCCTTTTTCCCCAAGTAAGGCAATAAAGGCATTAAAACACAAAGAGTTACTGAATGTTAGAAAATATGACGAAAAATGTAATTAAAGAGCAAGAACAATAAAAGGACCAGAATTAAGGTGACAATAACGATTGATATTGCCCTTAAATTTTTGAAGATTAAACTTGACTTAGAAGCAAAAAGCTGGAAGAGATTTTCACAAGGAACAAGTGTGATAAAAAAAACTATTACCATTAAAACTTGAAGTTACATCCAATCATTTTAACTGTAAAACAATGAAACATTGATGCCAATCTAATCTTATTATATGTGCCGTGTCCCTTCAGAATGTAGGTGATCATAGACCCCCAAAACTTTCTATCTCTAGTGACTCTTAACACACTTTATTCTGTAACCCCACCTAAACCCTGCTCTGCCATCCACTTGCTGAAGCCCCTCATGTTACGTGTTGCTTTCTCCTGTCTCTCTTTCCCTCTATTTGCTCTGTGTTTGACAACTAAAGTTCCTGGGACATGCAATGAGGAAGTGGAGCTTGGAAAATCTGTTACTAACAGGCCAGATAGAGGGAAAAAGAGACAGGGAAAGCAGCGAATTACATATTTGAAGGACCTGATCTGGTGGATGACGGAACAAGGGTTGCATGGTGCAATAGGAGAAAGCAAGCTAAGAGCCACCAGAGACAGGGAGATATGGAAAGCCATGATCACCTATGCCCTAAAAGGACATGGCACATAAAAGAAGAAAAAGAAGTTCTGTGATTATCAGATTTTCCAAGCCACCCTTTCTCATTTTCCATTTCGGCTGTTTTTTCCTGATGTTAAGTATTAGTTTCCTTTTTGTTTCTTCAAAACCTCATCATTGCTCATATGTTCAGTCCATGGTATCCTCAGCAGCTTTCTGTAGAATCACATTGCAGTTGTTTCAAATCTCTCCTTCTTCTTTGAGATGATTGTCCAGTATTCTCTGCTATATTGAAGAATATACATCACATAGCAATCCAGTACACTCTTTTTTGTTTCTAGCAAAATTTTTCTAGCTCTTAATAGTCTACTCAGCTTCTGGAATGCATCCTTGATCATGTCAATTTGTCTTCGAATCTCATTGTCAAATTCATCAGTTAAGTGCCATACATGATACACGCTTTTAAAAGTTTTGACATGGAGAAAAACTTAAAAATGTAAAATATCAAGTTTATTGCAATTATACAAGTATGTTAAACTGCTTAGAGTGGGTAAAAGTCTTTAGCTTTGAATAGCAACCTGTCTAAAAGAAAAAAATCTTGGAAACAAAAACCTTTCTATACCTACTCTGTGTAGAATAGTGTATCTTAATAAAAAACACTGAGTTTCCAGTCTCTTAAACTGGTTGGTGTTAGGGCAGTAAAACTCACACCAATATTTCATAATAGTTCAATTGCACATCATAGACAGACCATGTAAAACATGGGCTCAGCTTACGAAAGATGATTTAAGGAAGTTGAGATTACAGCCAGGCCTTACATAAAATCTAGCCACCTAGAAAAAGTCAGTTAGGTGCCATACGTGATACACGCTTTGGGTGATCATGTCTCTTTCGAGACATGACTGCCTGGGCAGAAGATTGTCCCGCAGTAGATTGCCAGGCAATCTGTTTTATTATTTAACTCATAACTGGAGGAAAGAGATGGATTAATACCTTTCCCAAGGGGTATTTGTGTGTAAGTGAATGCAAGGAATTCAACCGGAATTTGAACTCAGCACCCTGATTTGTTGTTCTGAGTCAATAGCCACTGCACCACAAAGCATATCTGAAACTGTATTTAAATTCATAAAATCTAGGTAACAAAGTGGAAAGTTCATCCAAACAATCACCATGAAAGTATTTATAGTAAAAGCATAGGTTAGCTACATTACTGTGGTAGGAAAGTAACTGAAGGCAAGATGCCATGTCAAGACCAATAATATAAAAGATTCTTCTTTGGCAGTGGTGAAGTATTTTCTGAGGAAGGAGGGCTTAAAGAGTTAATGTGGGCCACTCAGGTTAAAATGGCTGATATGCTAAGTTATTTTTTTAAAATCTTAATATCCAGTTTAATGTATCTGTGACTAAGATTGGAAAATAGTCAGTTATGTGCCATACGTGATACATGCTTGGGCGATCATGTCTCGAAAGAGACATGACTGACTGGGCAGAAGATTATCCCGCAGTAGGTTGCCATTGTTTTCTGCGGTAGACTGGTTGCTGACCAAGGCTATAGAACCCAATCCGTCCTGTTATTTAACCCATAACTGGAAGGAAGAGACGGATTAATACCTTTCCCAAGGGTATTTGCACATAAGTGAATGCAATGAATTCAGCTGGAATTCGAACTCGGCTCCCCAATTTCTCGTTCCGAGCTGATATCCAATGCACCACAACGCACATCCAGGAAAATAGTAATAAATAAAAAAAAGTAACAATTTACGATGGAAAATGAAATAGTATTAAGCACTGGAGATGTCTTTGATAAATTTTTTTTTTGTTATAGCATGCAAATATTAATTCACATCATTTTTAGGTGGCAGATCATCTTCATGTGATCTGGCTTGATGAACAGCAACTAAGTAAAAAAATACGCAACTCTTTCAACCACCGAATTGACCAATCAGTGTAAATGATCTATAATCAGTATTTTGTACACAGCCATACTTGTCCACGATTGTTGAGTTGAAGCAAACAAATAAAGACATTCAATGTCTGTTCACAAGAGAATGCTTGAGTTTTACTGTGACCAGAATAGGGGTCAACAGGTGCAAGCTTAAGAAATCTGTTTGAAGGATGGGCAGCAAGAAGAAAAAGAAACAAGTAAGACTGAACTTCATTCTCTAGCCTCGTTTTCAATACAGCACATCAAACAGTAAATAAGCTTGGATGATTAGTTTATTCGGAAAAGGTTCTGTTCATTATAATGTTATTAAAGAAACTTTGTTTGAGTAAAGGAGATGAAGGTTGTGGCATCAGGAAAGGGTCATCAGAGGGGTTGGACGAGAAGAGGAAGCAGTTGGTATCAGTTTCTTCTAAAGAGTATACACTGTTTAGTGACTTCACAGGATCAACCAAACACCAGGTGTTGTACAGAGTTCATGCAGTGCAAACCGTTATGAAGACTAAGAAGGAAAAATAAAGTAAACTATAGTCAGAGAACAACTTTCTCTCAACAACTTTTATCCATTTTTATTAGCATTGCTTTTTTATTTTTATTTTTTTTTTTTTTGTGGAATTTCAAAGGAACCAAGACAGTATAAAAGAGAGGAAGCCATTATTTCTGTGCAGATGTCACCACTGTTGTGTACCTTCCTATATTTCTCATCTACTGTCAAATTCCATAACAACGGCGAATGGTTTGTCCGTTATTACTTTCACAGAAATATGTCTGATATTAGAACATGTCTTCCTCTTTCCTGAAATATAAAAAAATAATATTCTCTACCGGATTATTTCTTGATTCAAGAGTGTTATGGACCAGGTTTAGGTCTGAGAAGAACAACACAACCACAAGGGTAGAAATAACAATGCAAAATTTGGAAGGTGTTAGTATGACTGTCAGTCTGGGTTAGAGTGAACTACTACCAACTTGACCCTCTCCCTCTTGAGAGGCGAAGTATATATAGTGTTAGGAAGAGTTCATTCTGGATCCATGACAAAGAGCTTAGAAAAAACTTTGTTGAAAAACTGTAAACATACTGATTGTTATTCCAAGTATTATTCAAGTATTATTCAAACAAGTATCTTCATCTTTGTTGTGTGTAATAAGTGACCTTGTTGGTAAGAGTGTGTTGAGCTGGAGGGACATCTAACCGATTGCTCTCCCAATGAGAGCAATAATAAGCAGAGAGGGGAAACAAATGGGAAGTAATAAAATTAACACTGCCTCATAAAACATAGTAACTTTAAGAACAAAATGCCCATGAAACCAACTGCAAAAGATATTGTGTCATCCCAACTGCTGCCTATTGGGTTTCCCATTGTTTTTATTGGCATGAGGTGTCTTTAAAACCGGTTGCAGAGAGGCCCGTATCTAGACATGCCAAGGTGTTCCACTACTAACAGAGGAAAAACAGGATATAATTGATGTTGACAAATATTTCTGTGTCTGATCTGGGATGTCTTTTGCATCTGTACTGATGTGCTCCATTTCCTGCTAAGGATTGGGTTTCTGGTTCCTTCAAAAGTTTATGATTCACTCTCTCTCTCTCTCAGTAGCCTCTTGTGTCTTAGTGGCATTAAAAACAAAAACTGAAACAAAAAGAAGATAAATCATAAAAGAATGTTTGTGTTTGTGTAAATGATGTGCCATGGGATTTGGTTGAAATTAAGAAGTCAACTAACCATAAATAAAGTTTCTTAACCAAAAGAGGGCATCCTGAGGTTGAAGAGAGTAAAAGTGAGTGAGAGAGTTTTTGTCCATTTCTTTTATACTGTTTATATGTGTGGCTGTGATTCTTTCTTGCTAATAAAGAATCCATTGCAAAACCTTAAATATGAAGCAAAAATGGTTCGTACATATTGGTCTTACATTTTGAATTCATTCTAAATTGAATGTTTCATGTCGATATCCTATGCTTACTCCATTGTCCAGTTCTGCAGTGCTAAATCTATCTTTTTAGATGTGCCATATCCCTTCAAGACATGATTGATCCTGGCTCCCCTAACTTCTTATCTTTTGTAGCCCTTAATAAATGTGGTCTTTATTATCATCTTTCCTAAATAGTGTTCTGCCATATATTTACTTGATTCTCTCGTACTATATTAAGCTAGATGGGAAAATATTACTCTATCCTGTGAAATTTGTTACAATTTATACATTACCACTATTGCTGTGGTAGACTTTGGACGAGTTAAATTCTTTTGTGTGAGCATCTCAGTTCTTCATAGTTGGGACCTGGTATTTTTGTGTTCATGATGGCAAACCATCTCTATTACCATTGTTTTCACTTACAATCTCACTCAGTGTCATATCTTGAGTGACACTTGAGCCTTATATTAGGTGAACTATCAGCACATTGAGAAAATGTCTTGAAAGCAAATATTCAAAAATCATTTATTCGAATTATAAATTGTTTGAATGAAAATTAATCAAAAGGAAAATTATACTAAGTAGTTATTTGAAATACCCATGTGGTCTTGCTTTGAGAGAGTCAATGCAGATTTACCTAGAATCCTTGAAGGATGGCATAGTTTTTTTTTTGTTTTTTTTTTTGCAGCAAGTGTCATCCAATCATCCAACAATATGTATATTCTTAAAAGCCCTTGAACGAGAATAGAACTTGAATGAAATTCATGTTGCGAAAGTAAGCGCAGGTTGACAAAATATAAAAAGTGCCAAGAAATAACTATGAAATAAATGAAAGACTTAAAAAATAGCATTCTTTAACTAGTACTCTTCAGTAGTTGACTATTTGCATGTAGTATTATATGACGTAAGGTTTTTTCTTATTAAATAGTTTTATTAATGATATTTACATTTCGAATAATTATCATTATTTTTTATTTCCTTGTTTCTTACAGTTTTGTTGCAATAAAAATTTTGTATTTTGAATAATTATCATTTAGTATAATTTTCCTTTTGATTGATTTTTATTCAAACAATTTACAATTTGAATAACTATTTCCAAACACTGTTTACATCATCAACAATCAGTAAGAAATAAATACAGATAACAATTATTCACAGCTAGAAGCCACCATGTTGTGTTCATGAAAGCAAACTATCATCATACCCTTCACTTTTCTTTACAATCTCACTCAATAAAACTTCTTTGAGTGACCCGTGGGCATTGTATTGAGTGATTTATCAGTAAATAATAAATAAATATAACAATTATTTCCAATTAGGACCCACCATGCTATGTTCTTGGTGGTAAACCATCTCGCCATCTTCCTTTAATAAAAAAGAAGGTCCACTTAGGCAGCTTCTTTTCTAGGGCTGTTACTTTGTTGCTTTAAGTCTATGGTCAACTTATATCTCTCCTATTAATTTTCATATTTTCACTTCCTTTACAATCTTGCTCAATAAGCATTTACATTAAGTGGCTCTTGGGCATTATATTGGAGGAACTATCACTAAAATAAATTTAATCCATTATTTGCATTGTTTGAACTGTGACCATATTTACAATGTTTCAACTGTTATACACTCTAGCATTCTTCAGGTTATTTTAAACTGAACCCTTTATTTTATCTACCTGGGTAGATTGTTATAGTTCCACATGCCATACTACTTCTGGATATCTCTGTATCAGTTCTCACTTTTAACTCATCTAAGTACTATTGAACTCAGAACTCTTTGGGTTCAACCAATGCTTTTATCAACTGGACCATGTATTCTTGAGGATATCAATGTATGCGTAAAGATAGGTAAAATGTAAGCACAAGTATTTATATATTTTAAACTATTATTTTTGAAATCATTTGCTGAAATTCCTCATATGAGTGATTTTTTTTACACAAATCCTATTTCTAAGATGTGAAAATATAAAAATATTTTAACAAATCAAATATTTAAAGCTGCCACATTATGATGTCTTCAGTATATATGTTTGACATTTGTTCAGTCAATAGCGAGCATTTGTTATGTAGCATATAAAAATATTATATTAGTAAATTAAATATACTTCTCGTATTTTGACAAGCAGTGTATCTACAAAACTTGTAATAAGAAAGATAAGTTTTATACAGATGATACAGTGCTGACAGCAGACATGGAAAGGAAACTACAAGACCCTCTGCAGGAAGTAGTTAAAGAAAGTGAAAAGAAAGAACTATATATACAATACAAGAAAACTGAATGTATTGTCATCATTAAAAGAAGAGCCCAAGATGCCAACTACAGGCTGGGGATATTAAAATCAAACAAGACAGGGAAAGAAAAGTACAAGACCTACATAAGGTAGATAAAGAAAGTGAAAGAAAGAACTATATATAAAATACAAGAAAACTGAATGTATTGTCATCAGTAAAAGAAGAGCCCAAGATGCCAACTACAGGCTGGGGATATTAAAATCAAACAAGACAGGGAAAGAAAAGTACAAGACCTACATAAGGTAGATAAAGAAAGTGAAAGAAAGAACTATATATAAAATACAAGAAAACTGAATGTATTGTCATCAGTAAAAGAGGAGCCCAAGATGCCAACTACAGGCTGGGGATATTAAAATCAAACAAGACAGGGAAAGAAAACTACATGACCTACATAAGGTAGATAAAGAAAGTGAAAGAAAGAACTATATATAAAATACAAGAAAACTGAATGTATTGTCATCAGTAAAAGAGGAGCCCAAGATGCCAACTACAGGCTGGGGATATTAAAATCAAACAAGACAGGGAAAGAAAAGTACAAGACCTACATAAGGTAGATAAAGAAAGTGAAAGAAAGAACTATATATAAAATACAAGAAAACTGAATGTATTGTCATCAGTAAAAGAGGAGCCCAAGATGCCAAATACAAATCAGGGAGACTAAAATGAAGCAGGCACAAAAATTTAAATAATTGGGAAGTGTCCTAACAGAGGATGAAAAGTGTGACACTGAGATCCGAAGGCGTATTGGCATGGCCAAAGAAACATTCCAGAAACTGAATAGAGTATTGAGAAACATCTGGAAACAAAGACGAAAGTACTATTTTGCTATGTGATGTCTGTTCTTCAATATGGCAATGAATGCTGGACAATCTCAGCAAAGATGATTGGTTGGTTGGTTGGTTGTTTTATGGCATATCAACCTCAGCGGGTCATTTATTACCAACTAAATTTTTTTATTTATTTATTGCTGGTAATACCTTTTTCTTTCAACAATTTATTGTTGTTTTTATATAAGTTTTGTGTCTAGTAACACTTTTTTCTTTTTGAGTATCAAGATTCATTGGGATTTGTTTTTAAGGGCAGGATCCCCAACAAAATACAATACTCACCAGCTGCATAAAGTAGATAACAACTGCGAGTGGTGAACTTCTAGACAGCAATATCACCTTCCTTACAATAATGTTTAATGTATTTATGAGGATTGAGATATAAACATTAATGTTCATTGTTATTTATATAACAAAAAAACACTGCTTCATACAAGTTATATGAAGCTTTCCTGTTTTAGGATTTTTTTTCATGGAATACACCAGCTTCGGATGTGCTTATCAGTGCAGTAGATATCAGCTCAGAATGAGAAATCAAAGAGCCGAGTTCGAATTCTAGTTGAATTCCTTGTATTCACTTACACACAAATACCCTTGGGAATGGTATTAATCCATTTCTTCCTTCCAGTTATGAGTTAAATAACAGGACAGATTGGGTTCTATAGCCTTGGCTGGCAACTAGTCTAGCGCAGAAAACAATGGTAACCTACTGCAGGATAATCTTTTACACAGTCAGTCATGTCTCTTTCAAGACATGATCGCCCAAGCATGTATCATGTATGGCCCTTAACTGACTGACACCAGCTTCACAATAGATGTATCTGCATTGTTTTGTAAATTCTTGAGATTCAAATTGGACAATTCTTGTTCTGGTTTAAACAGCAGATTATTTGATCTATAAATTTAACTTTGATCAATTCCTTAACTTGTGCATGACATGCTCAAACCAACAAGGTTATACTGCTTGATTTTCTAATTTGCTCAGACAGACAGGCTGTCAAGTGGTTGAAAATATTGCTTGTAGGCTTTTCTCACATGATTCAATGTTTCGATAAGTTACTTTTGAAATAGAACAGAATTCCTCCTGGGATGTTTATCAGAAGCATCTTGCACTGAAATGGAAATCTTACAACAAATACTGTTGGGTTTTTTGGGCAAAATCTGTCTTGTAGCTTCCTCTGGGTTTTTCATGCACCGAACGACAGTTATTGTAAATTCTTAGAAAACTATATTGACGTCAAACATACTTTTGTTTTGGGAAGATAACTATAACATGGGCAGCGGGAGTCGATGTAAAAAGATCTTCTGATAAACAAGAAATGTACAGTTTATCTTCTAATGGAACAAATACAAATGCAAGGGTTACCTTATTTGATCATCATCATCATCATAATTTTTCCATCATACCCAATGGTGCATAGGGTAGCAATGTTTTGTTGCTGTTTCTGTAACAAACTGTTTTTTACAGGGCAGGGTTGTTAGCCCTGAGCCCAACCCCCAAGCCTGGAAGACCGGTGGACCATTCTTGGTCCTTACGTTTACAGCACCTGGTATTCCCAAATGGTCACCCATGTAAGTACTGACCAGGCTCGATGTTGCTTAACTTCAGTAATCGGATGGGAACCGCTGCATTCAGCATGATATAGCTGTAGGCCTTATTTGATGGCATGCTAATATTCTCTCTAGTTACATTTGATATTATTTTATTTCTTTTTTTAAATCATCTCACCCCAAGCAAGGCATTTTACTGCCACTGTTGTGCAGGGGGTTACATAGGGGCAAGTGATGAGAAAGAGGGGTTAATTATAGGAAATGCCAGGAGGAGGGTAATAGACGGATGAGGATACCGAGGATGTGGGTGGAGTAGGTGGAAAAAGAGCTTGTGAGAATGGATGCAAGTTAGTGAGATTAGGAGATGTCTATTGAACTTATGTTTAAATTCCTGGAGATCATAGCTGTTGGGGAAGCAAGTATATGGAAGGAAATTCCACAGGTGGGACGCACGTGAAAAGAAGCTGTTAGAGTAGAAATCGTGGTTACACTTTATCGGTTTCACTGTAAAAGGGTGGGATCTAGTTGCTAATCTAGTAGCTAGTATAAATTCATACCTAGGGGGCACCGGTGATCTAAGATCATTGAAGCAAAAGCCAAGAAAGTGTTTATAGAAGAGGCGCAGGAAATCCACATCACACTGGTGAGAGAGTTACTACAGTCAAGCTGCAATGTCGGTATCGATCACATTGCATATTCTCCGTTGGATTTTGTCAAGAACCCCGAGGTGAATAGCAGGGGCACCCGACCAGATGTGGCAGCAGTATTCAATACACAGGTAGATTTATATATGTACAGGATGGACTCAGACAGGAAAAACTTCCTGGCCCTGCACAATGAACCAATTTTCTTGGCAGTGGATTTAGCAATGTATTCAATATAGTCATTTCACTTGAGGTCCACTGAGAGTGTGAGGCCAAGGAGGTGTAGTGTTTTACTCTCATGGAGTCTAGCCTGTTCCATGCTAATGGGGGGTAGAAATAATTGTCTATGATGGTTAGTGTTATGGAATTAGATGTGATACAAGTACTAGTGATTTCTGGTGCTATAATAAACATCAGCTCACCAGTTATCTCATCTTCGCATATATTATCCAGAAAGTATATTTCAGGGTGTGCATTGGGGTGCAATGGATATCAGCTCAGAATGAGAAATCAGGGAGCCAATTTCGATTTCCAGTTGAATTCATTGCATTCACTTATGCACAAATACCCTTGGGAAAGGTATTTATCAGCCTCTTCCCTCCAGTTAAGGGCCAAATAACAGGACAGTCTGGGTTTTATAGCCTTACTCAGCAACCAGTCTACTGCAGAAAGTAATGGCAACCTACTGTGGGATAATATTCTGCCCAGTCAGTTATGTCTCTTTCGAGACATAATCACCAAAGCGTGTATCACTTATGGCTTTTAACTGACTGATATTTCAGCTATCTTTTTTACAAGGTTAGCATTCTGATATGTCATCAGATATACTCAATAACATCTCCTCACTTAAGGACTTACTAGTTTGATGACCTCCATACTTATGACCAGCAAAAAAATGTAAAAAATTGATATTATACGTCGCACACACAAAATTTTGATAGTGATTTTCTCTTTTTTCAAAATGAGTCAAAATAAGGTGACCAATGTGTACAAAATATGTAAGCTGATCTAATGTGTGGTATCTAGAACTGATTTTCAAATTTCTTTATTACCTTTCCTGTCTATATTTTTGAGATGAGGTAGTATTTACACTATTGTCCTCATCTTTGTTACCATTTGTACAAAGTTTCGGCCATTGTACACTTCAGCCCTCTTCAGATGCTAGGAATTTCGAACCGAACCCTTTATTACAATCCCTGGGGTATAACATTCTCATTTCATGCATGAAGCCTCTTTTGGTAGTCATGAGTTATCTTTCTCTAACCAGACACTCTAAGTTACTTGTTCTGTATAAACATTATAAAATAAATCAGAAATGTAAAAGTTTGTGCAGAAGTTACATTAAAGTTATCCAATGCTGGTTGGCATAAACTTATCACATGCGTAGCATTAGGTCGAGTTTGGAACTATGGTATTGCTCACAATTTGAAATGATAAATAAAGACACAAAAAATTTATTGTTTTTTCCAAGAAGCAAGTTTAAATATTAGTATTTGAATTTCCTTTAGGCGATCAGTGAAAGCCTTATAACACAGACTTATAAAATTTATAATTTACTGAAGCTTTACAAACTATATATATACAAGATACAAGGCATACATATTATTATTCAATCAGTGTGCTATCAAATAAGACCTCCAAAGAAAAAGTAATTCTGAAAAATTTAGCTTTTTTATGATGCAAGGGCAGTAGTTTAAGTATGATTTTCAATAAACAATACAAATTTAAAACATTTTGTCTTAATTTTTTATCATAGTTTTAGAAACATTTTCATCTATTTTTTGCTTTTATTAATTATGATATAACAAATGGTTTATGATCTTATTCCTTGAATAGAACTTTTTTGTAATGTTTTACAATTTTTTTACCCAGTTTTTACTTCTTTTTTGAATACTGTAAAAAAAAATTGCATATTTTGCTTGTGGCAATTCATAATTAGATTTCTGGTTTGAATATACTTTCCATTCAATGTATCTAATCCAAAGATATCAATGTTATTTGGATTTATTTTTGAAATAGTAAAAATTTTAAGTCAGTTCGTAAGCAAAAAGCTATGGAAATTTTGATATTTCTGTATATTTTTTAAGACAATATTAAATAGTAAATACTCAGAAATTGACAAAAGGTATGAATCTAATTTTTGGTATTGGCACTAATATTAATCTCCAGCTTTTACACTGAGTTCAATGTTGGTTTTCTTTAAAAAGTGAAAAATAAACATGCCTTAGCTTAGTACACCTGTTGGTCAGGTACAACTTCTCACTTAATAACCAACTCGTACAGAAGTCCAAATAAGAGGGACCACATCACTTGAGGACTACTAACAGTAGCAACAACTTAAATGGATAGAACATGTAACTTGAAGAGTAAATAATGACATAATCAAGATGTTAAAATTTCACACCACTTCAAATGGAATTCTTTGAATTCTTTGAATTCAATTCTCATCAATACTGGAAACAGCAATAAGAGTTGCTGGACTCAAGAAACTGTTTTTTAAAAAAAATAATTGTTTTAAGAAAAAGATTATAAATTTTAATCAAAATCAGGACTGGCTGCTCAGCCAGTGAATGTCAAATGCTTCCTTGTTTCTTTCTAGTTAATATACTTTATGTACAATGTCTCCTCAGTATATAGGCGACCATGGCTCTCCACAATTTCCTGTCCTTTGTAGTTCTTAATATATTTTGTCTTTTTGTTATTTCTGTCAAGTCTTGTTCTGTCATACATTTAGTAAAGATCAAAGAAATCTATGTATGTTATGCATTGATTTCTGCTGCCCCTCTTGTCTTCATTCTGTCCTGTGAGTATCACATTTTCCAAGCCCTCTTTCCTCATTATGTGTTTTAGAAATTTCAGCTCTCTCTTCTTGAAATGGTTAATATCACCATTAGTGACAGGGTTGTTGGAACAGAACTTGGTCTTTGATTGAAGAGTGGTTGTATCTTTTTAAATAAATTTTGTGTGTGTGTTTGGTATCTATTGATCTTGGATTTAAACTGAAAGAGTTACACCACAGCTGCTGATGGTGGTGCAGCATTGGTTATGAAAAGGCCCATATGGGAATGACAGTATTGACTGTAATGAATGAATATAAATACGCTCTCCCTCAATGTCACCTCATTTTTTTTTCTTCAAGCATGCTTTTCCTCAGGCAGCAAGCATTTTTTTCACCTCTCCTCACTCAAGCCCACTGTGTAAGCTGTGTCTCCAGCATGAGCAATCGTTGGCAGCATATTACCATCTTTCAATGTCCATATCCATCACCCTCATGCCTCTTTTGCAGATGTTTTTGAAACAAAGATGGGTTGCCCTCTTGTCAGTTGCCACTTCCCCATACAGAAGGAAATTTAGAAACCTCCCATTCGGCATGTAAACCAAGTGGATAAGAGATAGGTATTGACCTTGCATTTAAATTCCTGGAGGTTTGTAGCCATTAGGAAAGCAAGTATATGGAAGGGAGTTCCACAGGTGGAAGTGCAAGAAAAGAAGCTACTGGAGTAGAATTGATGGCTGCATTTGGTTGATTTAACTGTAAGTGGGTGGGACCTTGTTGCCAGTCTGGTTGCACAAGTAAATTCTAGTGGCGGAGTCACCAGTGATTTAAGCTCATCGGAAAAGAAGCCATGAATGTATTTGTAGAACAGACAGAGGGATGTATTTAACTTGTAATTGCTGCATCCTCATGGATTTAAACTCGCTTTGTTTGCACAGTTTCCAGTGAACCATTGTTCCCTCTCAGTCATGTTGCCTCTTTTCTACTAGTACTAAAGGTTTGAGTTTAAGCTCAAGTAGGAAAGAAATTTTCAAATCCTGAGTTTCTATGCAGGCAAATTTGGCACTGCATGATCTTGTTTTGAAGAGTATTGTTTATACTGAAATCACTTGGCTATCAGGTTGTGTGAGAGTTTGATCCAAGCATAAAATCCTGAAAAAAAGCGTCTAAATGTTGACAAGACAAAATAAACTGTATGTGAATTTAAAACCGAAACTTGTATCCTCACACAAGTGATATATACATATTTAATATGCCTTCAAAAATATCTATTTTGAGAATGATATTTGGTAATTTGCAATTAAGAGAATCTAATTATAAAAATCATTTTTGCAGCTAAGAATGCAATATTGGTTTAAGCAATTTTCACATGAAAAATTGTTATCAAGATTTTTTTTTCATTTCGTTCAATTCATTAATTTTATTCTTCAGCAAGAAATCGTTTCCACGTAAATTAGTAAATTAAAGGCATCTGTGGCTCATTTCATTTCCAAAACTGAAATGTTTTCCAAATATAAATGTTGAATTCATAAACTTAATTTTATGGCTTTAGTTTAAATTTCAAGATCGTTTAGGCTCAGTGGAAGAGCCAAAATGGACAGGAAAATGTGAAGAGCCATTATCGCCCACGTCTTGAAGGAAAACGGCGCATAGAAGAAGGTAGCAAAATTTCGAGCACATACAGGGTGTACATAAAGATCGTGTGCACTTTAAAAACTTTATAACTTTATTTGTACACTCCTTCTCGTGTGCGGATTCATTTTACTTCTTCTCCATCCAAAGACATTCCTATATAACAAATGCTCATACATACATACATACATACATACATACATACAAACTGTTGCCAACAAATTACTACTACGTACATTCTACAACTATTGATACCCTCAACTTTCTCACTGAACATTAATTTCTACGAATTCTTGTTATTCATTTCTTTTAATAAATTTCTATTTTAACATTACAAAATACATTTTTATTCTTCTACTCTTCCACACATTCTAATCTCCAACTAACCTGCCGACAGTTCTGGATAAAACTTGTAAGCCGGAGGGAGTTCGGTTTTGTCTGACACAAGGCCGAATAAAAATAAACATTAACCATCTCCCTATGGTTACAAATTCACATTTACAATCGGTTCAAGTTATTGAAACACCCTAGTTAGAATTCAGCTTTGTTTATCAGTAATTGTTTTTTGTTTTGTTTTTTACTATACTGCAAGTATTTTAACTGATTAAATTCAATTTTGAGCCTATCAATTCCCAGTCCGTTATATTTTACATTGAAATCTCTAAACGTCTTTCCCTACTGCTGGTTACGTGACTAATGTTTAATTTCATCTTTCACATGACAAATTTTTACTATTAATTTGTTATTTCAATCAACTGTCTTTTTCACATGAGGTCAGTTCATTTGCTACTGCTATCTCTTAAGCACGCACCTAATGAAAGGAGATATTCTGGCGTGCAGTAATGAAGTTTATATATGACATAATTTCTCTGATTTGTGCAAAAAAAAAAAAAAACCCGATCAGTTATCGCTTTATCCGTCATATCTACTTATTTCTCAATAAAAAAATTCTATCTGTGTAAAAAGCTAACCTTAATTCTGTAGGCTTTCTTGATTTAATGGCGTAGTAGAAATTTCTGTCTGAATTTCCGAGTTAAGAAATATAGTGATATATATATTGATTTATATTTATATATAATTTATCCAAATTGTTGTTCTAATCTTGATTATTATAGTCAATATAGTTTCAATAGTCCGGCTGTATAAGTATTGGTTACTTGTTGCAGATTGCCTTGTGTTTTTGTGAGTTCAAACCATTGGTCAGACTATGAGTTCAAACCATTGGTCAGACTATGAGTTCAAACCATTGGTCTGACTATGAGTTCAAACCATTGGTCTGACTATGAGTTCAAACCATTGGTCTGACTATGAGTTCAAACCATTGGTCTGACTATGAGTTCAAACCATTCGTCTGACTATGAGTTCAAACCATTCGTCTGACTATGTAGTTTGTCTACGGTGGAATAAAATGGAGGATGAGTTGAAACTTATACCAGTTATCATTGACAGGGGAATGGAAATTTGGTCTAAACTTCTCTAAGTGTTGCCGAATACGACAGACACCCTAAAGAATAATAATATACCGTGATCCTGTGTATAAGACGCAAGAATTTTTCATCCAAAATAGTGCCGAAATGTTTGCTGGGTCATACAGTTTAGTTTAGAGCTCATTCCTATTTTTACCAGGATATAAAACGGACAAAATCGGATCAAACTAGTTGTTTACCGGCGAGAATGTCTATCTAATGAGGTATTGCAACTGTTGTAGGTCGGCAATATTCTGATGAACAAGACCTAAATTTGTTTGTGTATATGATCACCATTTCTGCGCGTGCATTACGTCTGTGGTCAAGTTGGGGATAGCGTCGGTTTTTATGTCGCGGTCAAGGTAGCGTTGGGCGTCACTTGCTGTACCACTCACCAAATAGTAGCTGTCCTTTGTTTTTACAAGGTGAGGGTATATTTTTGGAGTATAGGCCTTAATTTATTCACTCCTCAGCATTGCATCCATGAGAGAAAAAACAGCGTCTCTCTCATTCCGGGGTTGTTGTTGTCCGTCTGAAATTTCGCTTTTATGTGAACTGTTGCGTCTCTCAGGTTCGTGGTCTTCAGCCGACCTGCAAAATCGGTGATCTTTTGCTGTCACGTCGTTGCAGGTTCAACGTCTAACTGAGGTGCTGAAAGTTCGTCATTTGACTTCCTTGGGTTCTTAGCAGGTAGACGCTAAAAATTGCTCGTACGAGTATGTGGTCTGTTGCGAATCCTTCATCATTTAGAATATGCTCTCGTCGACAAGTTGCTTAGCGATTTTAACAAAATCGCTTCCCATCTTCGGAAAATGTGCGAGCTTTGGTATTACGTGGATTGTGTATGCCTCGTTTAAATCGGTTATGAACCGATTCACTTCATTACGAGGTTGGAAACGTTTTACGTCACGTAAATATTGTAGACGCACGAGCAGTTCATAGTCTGCTAAAGTCTGGAACTCGTGCGCGATCCCGACAGAGGCAAAAGTGAGAGCGGTCAGCATTTCCTGAAGTTTTGCTTAAAATTCGTCAGTGATTCTGGCTTGTTGTTCACTTGTGGATTTGAGAATGTTTTTTTTGTGGCGAGTAAATGGGGTGTAGTCCTTCTTAATTTTTCGATTGCACGCTACTGACAATAGTTGTTATATTAAGCATATGGTGGCAGAAGAAATGACGGCGGTTTAAGAAATAAACGATTGTATTAACTTAAAAAATATACATCAAATGGTAAATTGAATATCTATCGTTCAAAGAAAGAGTTAAGTAGAATCATAAAAATCGCCTGCAATTAACAAAAAAAAAAAAAAGCATACAAAACAAAGATCAGCATGTTTAATAATTGCAGCTTCCAAAGAATCTAAAATAACATAATAATTTGCGCCCGTTGTATAAATTAGATCAGGAAGTAAAAAAGAGAATGTTTCTTCATTCAAAGTTGGCTTAAGTAAATAAAATTAAAACAACTTTGAATTTTTCTCTTCTAAAAATAAAAAATAAAATAGATACCAGACTTTGTCATGGCCAGTCAATTCCAAAATGTTATTTCATTTCCATAATTCTATGCAAAGCGACTCTTTTTGCAAAAAAAACAAAAAAAAAAAACAGAAGTGAAACGGCTAGAGATCACAAGACTCCCCGTCAAGACATTTTGATACTAAAATCAGGCAGGTACAAAAATTCAAATACCTGGGAAGTGTTCTAACATAAGACGGAAGGTGCAACACAGAGTTCCAAAGGTGAATTGGCATGGCCAAGGACGCATTCCAGAAGCTGAGGAGAGTATTAAGAGATATAAAAATTTTACTAGAAACAAAGAGAGTACTGGATTGCTATGTAAAGTCGGTTCTTCAATATGGCAGTGAATGCTGGACAATATCATCAAAGATGAAGGAAAAACTTGAGGCAACTGAAATGTGGTTCTACAGAAGGATGCTGCAGATATCATGGATCGAGCATGAGAGCAATGATGAGATTTTCGAAAGGATAGAAATGAACAGGAAATTAATACTGAGCATCAGGAAGAGACAGTTGAAGTTCTTGGAACATGCAATGAGGAAGGAGGGTTTGGAGAACCTGATAGTAACAGGTCAGATAGAGGAAAGGAGAGACAGGGGAAAACAGCGTGTAACATACTTGAAGGGCCAATGTGGATGGATGGCGAAATGAGGGTTGCACGGTGTAACAGGGGAAAGCATGCTGAGAGCCACCAGAGATAGGGAGATGTGGAAAGCCACGATCGCCTATGTCCTGAAGCGACAAGGCACATAGAAGAAGTAGAAGACTGTGGATGAAGACATTTACTTAAATGAATGTGCTTTGCCAGAAACAAGTTCATTTCTTTGAGTATTTCAAGTAAGATTTATTATTATGGGCGTGCGTGTAGCAAGGTTGTTATTAGCACAGAAATTGGGATTCTCATTGCATGTCCCAGGAAATTCAGTTGTCTCTTCCTGATGCTCAATTTCCTTTTCGTTTCCATTATTTCTAACACCTCATCATTGCTCACATGCTCGGTCCATGATATTCGCAGCATCCTTCTATAGAACCACATTTCAGCTGCTTCAAGTTTTTTCTTCTTCTTTGTTGATATTGTATCCTATTTATCTGTGATGGAAGTTGTCCAATATTCACTGCCAATTGAAAAGGTATGAATCTATTTCTTCTAATGAGTTTAAATAACTACAGATGTGTTTCTTGTTCACAAAGAATTAAATAGCAAGGCAGACTGGACTCACTAGCCTTGGTTGTAAACCAGTTTAGATGGATAACTCTGAATTGAAAACCAGTTGGGAGTGTCAATTCCACTTCCGAAAAAGCTTCCTTGCTGTGAAAACTGCAACTGTAACCCTATACTTTACATGTAATAAGAAGGGTATACCTTGCTATGAAAAGATACACTTTTCCATGCAAACATTTTACTGTAAAAAATGTAGATAAATTGCAGTTTGACTATAATCATTGGAAATTTATTTACTATATTGATTATCAACGTGCCGAGCGTTTATTGATTTTTACCATTGCAAATGAATTTTTATGAAATTATAAACAGAATTTTGAGTCAAACTCATACTAAATAATTTAAGAAATAATAGATTTAGAAAAAGGAATTCATGAATATACAAATAACATTTTGTACGTTTTCATTTTAAAAAAATTTTTTTTTTTACTCAAAACGGAAATATTAAGATCTTATTTCTGTTTATTTTTTTCCATCTATTCTGGTTTTACAGACTGGATCAATCATATTTTATGCAGGTCATTTCTTTCTGTCAAAGGAATGGCCTTGTCTATCAACTGAAATGTTTTCTTCAACAGGAAAAACTTTTGTTTCAAGGGTTCTTTGTAATGGAATATTGATTTCATTTTGGAAAAACTTTTAGAGGTATTCATTACCTAAAAAATAAAAAAATCATCTGACAGCTTCACAAATGTTTTTTTTAAGTCTGTAAATTTTAAGATTGAGAAATTCATTAGGAAAAAACAAAAAGATGCTTAAGAGAATTGATTTTCATTGACCCAAAACAAAGCAAATTTTACAGAAGTTTCGAAGACGGACTTTACTAAGTAATAAAGAAAAAACAGAAGTTATACACACACACACATTATACACACACACACACATATATATATATATATATATATATATATATAAGAGTGGTGAAAAGGGCTGATTGGTTTTTCATAAATTTAGTGATCTTTTCATTACCTGAATAATATTTTCTGGGACTAACAAAACCATATCTCTCAAATACTCCTTCGAAAATTATTGCATATTTGAAATGTTCATTGTTCATAAATGTAGCACTAAACCGAAATTCCTTTAAATTTATACAAGAAAATATATTCATTTTTTTTTATTTAAACTGACATTCACAAATTATTCCTAATTCCTAAAAAAACACATAAGAATTTAATTTTAAATACATTTTGACCAAATTACCAAGTTATGTCTGGGCAGCTTTAAACTAAACCTTGGAAGAGAAGAGTGTATCCCCTTCAGTTGCATGATTATTTTATCCAACATCAAAAGAATTAACACGATATTTCACTTGCATAAACCAAAGTAGTTTAAGTTCTTAATCTTGATTACAAAACGCTATGTGATGCCTGTCCTTTTGCATAGCAGTGAATGTTGGATGATCTGTAGGGATTAAATAAAAAACACTAAATAAAATAAAAGTACGGAATAAAATAAACGTAAAAATCTCCCAGGAGTCCTCTGACATAAAAAAAAGACAATTGATGCATGCGCAAAAGGAGAGGCCTCCTGGTGCCAAAAATAAACTCAATCTCTTTTTCTGTTGGACTTTGGATGGTAAAGACATGCCAAACTGTTCGGGAAGGAATTTCCCCAACAAGAGGTCATTGGAATCAAAAAAATAAAATCAGTGTCCAAACTGTCCCTCTAGTGTCTCTGTATTTTTCCCTTTCTCTTTGCCTATTTATTTCAGTGGTGAAAGCCATTCAACAAGTTTTGGATGTTTAGGCGAAAGAACCAACCCAGCAGTAATAGTCATAACATTCCATAGATCTCATCAAGAATGAAGAATAGGCTTGAGGCAGAAGAAATGTGGTTTTACAGAAAAATGCCAAGGATACCATGGACTGAGCAGGTAAGCAACAATAAGGATGCAAATGAGAAGAAATACTTAACATCAGGAAGAGACAGATGAGGATTCCTGGGACACATAATGAGGAAGGAGAGACTGGAAAATTTAATACTTACAGGAAGGGTACAAGAAAAGAGAGACAGGGTAAATCAGAGTGAGACATACTTGGAAGGTCTGAGCAAATAGATGGTAGATTGGGGTTTGGAAGAGACACCAAGTGAAAAATATTGAGTGACAAGAGACAGAGTCAAGTGGAAGTCCAAGATTGCCTATGTTCTGAAGGGGCACAGCACATGAAGAAGAAAAAGAATTTCAGCTGTTCTACTCTCTGGTCTTCATCAGGTGCATAAACATTGTGTTGAAACACTGTTTCCCGTACGATCATCAAATTTAAGTGTTAAAACTGGTTAGTACCTAAATGGGTTACTCCTTGGTAATACTAGGTGCTGTAAACTTAATCGGTAATGGCTGGGAATTGTTAATTGAAAATTCGAGTTCCAATTGGGTTTGTTATATTCACTTGTGCACAATTACCTATGGGGAAAAAGTATGAATCTACCCATTTTTGGGTTAGTTAGTAAGGCTTGTATCATTAAATCATTATCTAAAAAAAAAATATTATTACAATCTAAAAAATATTTTCTGGCTTTAAATAACCTTCAAAATGTTGATAAGCTATAGAAAATGAATCAGTCGACAAAAAAGTAATTCATTATTGGTCGTAAGTTTCAGCGTCTGCCTTAAAATTATTTTACTTTATCTGTCAAGTGCCAAATAATGTTTCTACCTTTCACACCATGTCTTCTTTTTTTCCCTTCATACCCTTCTGCAATGAATTTGAACCATCTTCCAGGAATTCCACTTATTTAATACTTGACCTACACAAAAAAACAAATATGGTTAGTTCTGAAAGTTGTAAAAATGCTAAGTACTTATACATCAACCCACTTTTTGTTTTAGATTTATTCAAAATTATACATGAATAAAAGAAACTTCTACATTATACAAAAAGTCGACGTAAATATTTATTTTCGATTAGCTCAATGAATGAATTCACAGATCTTCTGTTAGTTTCTGTGGAGCACTATTTGACACCTTCTTTTGTTAAAATCTTTACTGTCTGAATTTCTGAGATAAAGCATTATCATAATTTACAATGCGTCTGATGTCTTCGTCTTTGTTACGACTACAATGTTTTGACTGTTGTGCCGCAAGCTTTCTTCAGGTATCTGTTGATCCGGTTAACCTTTTTTATTGAATAAAGAGTTCAGTGAGAAAGTACCTGTAGGTTACGTGGATTGACAAACACCTGTGTAAGGTTGAAGGTCATAACAGCCAAAGCCTTGTGATTGTCACGATAGAAAGAAGAACTTTAGTATGGCTATAAATAAATATAATTGTTGTGGAGTAAAGAAGAGAGTCCTGATAAAAAATAAACTAGGCAAGATGCTTCAAATGATGAACTCAAAGAGAGTTCCTCTGCGAGATCACCTCGAACTCTCTGCCTTCAAGCGGAGATAAACCCAGACTAGGTTTAGCCAAAAGACAGAGCCTCGTCTGGGGAAATATAGACAGGTGCCCCTGTTACATGTTAGAAGTGGTAACAAAAGAAAAGAAAATCATTTACCAAAACACAGTGCTAAATCACAGACAAATATTTAATTTCCCCCCCAAAACACAAAAATAGCATATATACAAAGATGCAACTGTGGCATTCAAACAGAAAACATAGAGATCTAGATGTAGTGGTGAAGTGTTACGAAGGAGAAGAAGAAAGTGGGAGTCAAATATTTCAAACATGCTAGCAAAGTAATCTAAATGCTATTGCTGGAAATCCACAAATATATGTATATATAGAATAATTTTTAGTTTTTATCAATGAAAATATTCAAGAAACTCTATTTACCAGTTTAGTTCCATGAGGTTCTCTTTTGGGTTTTTGTTGGTCAGTAACTTTTTGTAGAGATTCTTTCGGCTGGATATAATAATCCATGAATCAAAGCCGGAGTTGATAATGCCAGATATTCCCTTTTTACAACTGACAACTATCTTCAAAAACCCTATGTTTATAGGGGCTAGCACCTAATTAGTATATTTTTCAAATCATCTAGATTTTTCTCGAATATACTGGAATGATCTAGAATTTTCCAAATGTTCTATTTCTAGTTTTTCTATTTTCTAACTACTTCATGAATGGAAACATTTTTGTATCAACAAGTAGGACTCAGTAGAATCCCTTACAATACATTTTAACCTTTTTGTTGACTTTATTAAATTTTTTTATATAGAAATTCATCCGTCACAGCCCCACCCTGCCTTGTGCAGGGTCTATGGGAAATTTTTGCCCGGGCCTAAGGGCTTGGAGTTTCCACTATAAAATGGCCTTGTGCTGCACCCCGCTTCAGTGAGGTGGCTGATATATATCCAGAGTTCTGCTGCAAAGTCTACTGTGTTGGAATTTCTTTAGGTGTAAATTTTAAAAAATGAATACTGAAAGAGGATATTTATTCTCCTACTTTATCATGTAATAACAAACAAAAAACAGAAAACAAAAGAAATTAGTTAATGTGACTGAATTGAATGATGAAAGTGCTTCAGAATATTGCTCATATTTATTGTCATACTATAAAATATTATGAATGTGTGAGCGGTGCAATAGATTGCAGCTCAGAATGAGAAGTTGGAGTTCAAATTCCAGCTGAGTTTGTAACATTTATTTATACGCAAATATTCTTGGGAAATGTATGATCCATCTTCTCTACCCTAGCTTTAGGTTAAATCGTAGGGCAGACTGAGTTCTGTAGTTTTGGTTGGAAACCATTTTAAACTAGAGAAAATTACACTCCTTTCAGCAAGCATGAGCCACCCGTGGGATGTGTCAACCCATTAGAATGTAATGATTGAAACACTTCATTCAGAAATTTTTATTTTTTTAATAAATTACTAGCAGTATAGCCCGGTGTTGCTTGGGTGTAATGAAAGCTTTAAAACTAATCCATGATCTTGGAGCTCAGACTCTGCCTAAAGAATATTTGTGTGAAGTTTGGTGAGAATTGGATAAAAATTGTGGATTTGTATAAAGGATATACAGACAAACACACACACAAATATCTTGCTTTTCATATATATATATATATATATATATATATATATATATATATATATTATCAATTTTCTGCACTATTGTAAGAACTGCAACCTTGAAACTTCTGAATATCGTTTCTTATGTCTTTGTCTATGAGTGTATCAAATTTGATTAAATCAGACCACTATAACCCGATTTTTTCGATTATTGATTTTCAATATTCATCGGGGGTACCTCGACACAAAACCTAGCTAAGAACACTTGCGAATGCTTATAGTACAACTGTGTAAATTTTCAAGAAAATCGGTTCAGCCGTTTCGGAGCCTATAGGTAATGGACACAGGCACACACAGACACACACACAAAGTTCCATTTATAAATAAGATAGGCCAACTATTGCTTTTTTGGTAGTGATATCTAAGAAAAAGATCAAATTTTTTTCCACCCAATTTTATTTTTTGCACATACATTTTTCTCAACGGTGGTTGCATCTTTGTTTTTTACTGCTTTATTGTTTTCTGTTTTTCTCATCTTTAAAAATCCTTGTCTTTTCCTGAGTTGTAAATTTTTCCAGTTTTCACTGTTGATCCGTTACCATAAATTGTTATCTTATCGGCACCTCAGCATGATGTAACTGTTAGCAAGCTTGTCTCACTAGAATCACTACAATTGAGTAGCAAGTTCTATCCTCACTGGGTGCCCCATATTTTGGGACTTGTGCCACATCTAAGCTGCACTTACAAAAATCACCATAAATTGTTTTAAAAAGAATTTTTTGTTAGTATCTCTTTTTGGTAATTATAAACTGTAAATAAATGTGTTTTTCTTTTTTAAAATTTTATGCAGTTGTTTGCTTGTGTCTGCACCTATTAATACATTTTTCTATTCCTCTAAGTTTTTGTGTCCGTCACAGGAACTTGGATTGGGTAGAAATAAAATTGTTATACACATCATCAGAAAAAGAGAGTTGAAATTTCCAGTGTACATAATGAGGCAAAAAAGGCTTGGAAAATTTGATACTCCTGGGACAGATTGATGGCAAGGGGGTCAGAGGGGCATAACCTACCTAGCAAATTTGAGTAAATGGATGAGAGAAGAAATATCAAAAAACTTTCTTTACTAAGATCTACAAAGGACAGAAAATTATGGAGAGCCATAAGTTTTGAAGTGACAAAGTACATTGAAGATTTTTGTCATCAAAAGGGTTTTTATCCATTCTAAATAAAATATCAAAATATAGTTTGGCTTAAAGGAGCTTCAATATAATTACTTTACATGTTGCATTAATTGGAGAGGCTAGTTGGTTCACATATTTAAAGATTTTCTTAACAATATGAAATGGTTCCTCTTTCTTTTTTTTGGAGATCATGTGATCAAGTTATTTTCTGACCGGTCAGAGTTAACTATTTGCTGTATTTTTGTATTGACATTTTGTTTCCAAAAGCACTCAGCTTTTAAGGATAAGATATTTTGTAATAAAATACTTTAAAAGATTCAACCAGTTTAATAGGGAAACTTACAAAGTCATTAAATTAAAACTTACTAGACATTTTATAATTTGGGATAACATTCATCATACATGGATTTTAAATATCTTTTGTATTTTTTTCTGTGATACACTTTCTTGATGAGTTTTGAGTGATTTCAGACAAGAATCTGTGGCATCAAGATTTGCATGAAGTTTTTTCATGAATAGATTTGAAACACAAACTGTTTGAATATATGCAATTTTTTTTCTTAATTAATTTTTCTTTAAATTATTTTTTAAAATTTTTTATTTATTTCTTACTCTTTTATTTACATTTATTAGTATCATTTATTGTTAGTTCTTTTTTTTTTTTTTTTTTTTTAAGCAAATATCACATCCATTCTTTGATATTTGGCTTTTATGATTTTGGTAACTTTTATACCCCATCCTTTCTTTTTTATCATTAGAAAGGAACAAATTTACAAGCTGATCAAGTCTAGTGAAGAAAAGTAAAACCCTGAAATAAAAAAAAAGCAAAATGTTAAAAAAACAAAACAAAACAATTAACTTTGACGTAAAAATCTAAGGTAGCAGCTGTTTCAAATTGACATTCCTCAAAATAAATGGTTCTTGTCCTCCAAAAATGAGATTTTTCTTTAAAAGAATGTGAACATTTTAGAATCACTGAAGAAGAATAAAAAGTTAATAAAATACATCCTGCAATAAAAGATTTCTGCAACATATCCTATTTGACAATATGAACATTATCAATTAATACCAAATAGGAGAGGCAGACACCAATTTGTCTACAGAATGTGTCACTTTTATTGCAAGCTCCAATGGGAATTTCTTCTTTATAACAAGTGCAATTTTAGTCATCCAATGATCTTGCTGCTAGCAGTCACATGATGTGCTGTCAGCCTTGTTCTAGTGTTATCAAGAATGCCAATAATGAAGCAGAAGTTTGTTCTAAAGACAGCAAACAGAGTTTATGGAGAAGAGGATAAAAATATGGAAAGGCTCAAAACAATTGTCTGACTTTTATTTCCAGCCATTTCAAGTTCAATAAATTGAAACTTTTTGATATTTTTTTAAATTTACAAAAATTATCTAAAATATTAACCTTTTCATATCATGTAATCTCGACTGAATAGGTTGTATTGAGGTATATACGAGGTTTCCCTCTCTCTTCTTTTTTTTTTCCTTTTCATTTCTGCATTTCTTTTTTTTTCCTGTTCTCTCTACATATTTTCACTCCTGCTCTTTCTTATTTTCACTTCTAACCCTTGTTTTCACTTTCACTTTATTCTTTACAACTATATCATCCCTTTCTCTATCATTTTTGTTTTTCTTTCGTCTCTCTTTGTTTTTCTTAGTTTTCTCTCTTTTTCATTTGCTTTCTGTCTTACTCTCTTTTTATTTTTTCTCTTGTGTTTTTTATTCTCTCTTTCTCTTAATTTTTTTCTCTTTGTCTCTCTTACTCACCCTCTGTTTCTATCTCAGGCTTTTAGCTTAAATTTCTCTCGTTCTTTCTCTTTGTTTTTTTTTTATCTCTCTCTCTCTCTCTCTCTCTCTATCTTTTTTGGATTTCATCTCTTTGTCATTTTTTTTACACTTTTTAATTTTGTCTGTCTTTTTGTTTGTTTTTTCACTCTTTCTTATTTTTGGTTTCTTTCTCTCTCTCTCTAATTTTTGTTTTTTGTCTCTCTCTCACATGTTTGATTTCTCTCTCTCTCTCATTTTTGTTTTTTCTCTCTCTCTATCTCATGTTTGTTTTTCTCTCTCACTCTCTCATTTCTGTTTTTTTTCTCTGTTTCACTTTCTCTTTTTTGTTTTTTTTCTCTCTTCCACATTTGTTTTTTCTCTCACTTTCTCATTTTTGTTTTTTCTCTCACTTTCTCATTTTTGTTTTTTCTCTCTTTCTCATTTTTGTTTAATTTCTCTCTTTCTCATTTTTGTTTAATTTCTCTCTTTCTCATTTTTGTTTAATTTCTCTCTTTCTCATTTTAGTTTTTTTTCTCTCTCTTTCTCATTTTTGATTTTTCTTTTCACTCTCTTTCTCATTTTTGATTTTTCTTTTCACTCTCTTTCTCATTTTTGATTTTTTTTTCACTCTCTTTCTCATTTTTGATTTTTCTTTTCACTCTCTTTCTCATTTTTGATTTTTCTTTTCACTCTCTTTCTCATTTTTGATTTTTTTCTCTTTCTCAATGATGGTTTCTATATTTCTCTTTCTCTCTTTTGGCTTCTTTCAATCACTTTAGTCCATTTTTTGTTTCTCTATCTCTCTTGGTTGCTTCCCTCTTTCTTTCTTCTTTTCTTGACTTTTTCATCCACAGATATCAAGTACCTTTTACCAAATTTGAATTCATATAACTTTATCAGCCTTGCTTTCATTCTTTGAAAACAAATTGATTAATCATTGCTCATATTTTTCTGCTCTGAAATCTTAATTTTTGTTTATCATTGTTAATTCTTTATTAGTCAAAAACAAAAGAAGCCACGGATTAAAGAAAAGAATTTAGAACAAGATAAATCCTCTCACAACCTTAGGCAATTTATATTAATCTCTAAAATTTTATAAATCTGGATTTTGAGTAAAATAAAAAGGATATAGAATATAAAATATATTTGTTTACTCAGTTGTGGCAGTTTTCAGTTGGCACACTTCATTTTTTTTCATAAATACACTATTTTTAAAATATATTCCTTGCAATATTAATTGTTATAATAATTGCATTCTAATTATTATGTATGCTATTGAAGTATTTTAAAATAAGTTGTGGTCTGTAGAATTTTTACATGAAAATCTCTAACATATTTAATATTTTCAGAATTATTTTTTAAAATTAAAATCTTTTCTTCATTTCTGGTAATATTTGAGGAATATATTAAGGAAAATGTATGTTTAAACTGTATTTGATGTTCTGAATGTTTAAACAAATGCTTAAAATATAAACATTTTAAAATTTACATATATTAAAATTATAATATTCTCATTTCTACAAAAAGACATTTACAAAGAGTAAATTGAATTTTTAAACACATAATCAGAAAAGAAGGCTTAGAAAGTTAGAAACTAACAAGAAATGAAGAACAAATTGCAAGTAAGCTAGATAACAAATTTAATGCTTTGAATACTAATTATTGCACACACATGCACACCTATGAGTGTTAAGGTTATATATATATATATATATATATGCCTGTGTGTGCATGCATATATATAGATGTGTGTGTGTGCACACACATATATATATGTGTGTGTGTATGCATATATATATATATATATATATATATATATATGTATTATTTATAAATGGAACTTTGTGTGTGTGTGTCCGTTACCTATAGACTCCGAAACGGCTGAACCGATTTTCTTGAAAATTTACACAGTTGTACTATAAGCGTCTGTGAGTGTTCTTAGCTAGGTTTTGTGTCAAGGTACCCCTGATAAATATCGATAATTGAAAAAATCGGGTTATAGAAGGAGTGGTCCGATTTTAATCAAATTTGATACAGTCATAGACAAAGACATAAGAAACAATATATTCAGAAGTTTCAAGGTTGCAGTTCTTATAATAGTGCAGAAAATTGATACTATATATATAAAAAAAGCAAGATGTTTGTGTGTGTCTGTATACACGAGTGTGTATATATATGAGAGTGTACATTCATATATATATAGGTGTGTGTATATGTGTATGCACACTAACACACACACACACACTATTCAAATTCCAATATATATAAAATTTCCATATTGGTCTTAATAAAGTTCCTTAAGAAATTAAACATTTTGGCAAAAATAGTTTTTCCCTTGTTGTTCTTTCATTCATAATAAGCACGTCCTTATGTACGTTTATAGCTGTATATTTCATGTGAACATACATGTTTGAATCTTATTAAAAGAATTGTTTTGAATTATTTTGCCTAAACAAGGCAATACCATCACTAAGATGCAACGGCTTGCTGAGTGTAGAGACTATAAGGAAAAAATTATTGAGAAGAGAAAACAATAAAAGAAAAAGAATTAAGGAGAATAAAATATTGTTAAAATGTTTGAATGATAAATGATAGAGAAAAAAAATAAAAACAATACTGAACCAATAGTCAATGACAAACAAAGCAAACATTATGAGTGGAAATTCAAAAATTACATCCCCTGTAAAAAAAAAATTAGAAACATTACACTTGAATATTAATATAGAATTATTCCTACCAGTGTATAAGTAATTTAACAAATGCAATGCATTAAATGTTTCTGATATAACAATTCCTTGCTAAAACACTTATTTTAAAAATAAAACAAAAAACAATCTATATATCAAATTATTTTAATTAAAATAAACTAATAATAAACATTGTAAATAATTAAACACTGTAAATGCATAATGACATAACACAAGTGTACAAAAATAAAAATACAAGAATAAATAGATAATTAAAATATACAATTTTTTAAACATAAAAAGTAACGTATGGTTTGTCTATACTTCTGAAATGATGTAGTATTTACACTATTTACATTATTCAGACTATTGTTCTAATCTTTGCTACCATATTTACAATGTTTCAGCCACTGTATGCTCTGGCCTTCTTTTCTTCATGTGCTAAGAATTTCAAACCAAACCAAACTTGGGTATATCATTCTCATTCCATGTATTTTGCCACTTCTGACAGCCATATAGCTACCTTCCTTCAGCTTAACTCTTCTAAGTTATTTAGCCTGGTATTGAACTCACAACTCTTTGGTTCTAGTCACTGGAACTAGCCATGGCCCACTGGGCCATGTATCCTTGAGGACAACAGCATGTGAATTTTTGGAAAAAACCAAAAAAGAAACTTAGATGGTGTAATGAGTTGTTCTCCTGGGGTATGAACAATGTTGATGGAAGTATGGGGTTACCCACATTAAACCAGCAGGGAGAGCCTCATGTTCACAGGAATAAAAGCATGCAAGGAAATGACATTAAAAGCATGTAAAATTGTATATTAAATTCATATAATTTTATCTATTTTGTGTACTTGTGTGTGTGTGTTTTAGCTATGTGCTTCAAGGTTGCATGTGACAGAGAAAGAAGATCACTTCATCTCATGACAAACAAGGTAGCAAGGAGAGGAGATGGTTCTCATGGCCCTTTGAGGGTTGGAAGTGATGAGTGTGTGTTTGGCATTTTTTGGTGTAAGGTAACTGTTTTCCGTTAGGAAATTGTTTTGTTGCATGCTGGGAGAACTTTTATTATTTTGATTTTATTCATTTTATTGTTTAACATAATTTTAATGTTGTTTTATTTTAATTTTATTCATATTTATTATTATTACTACTTTATATTATTATATATTAATAATAATGTCCCTACAGAAAGTAAAAATAATTCTCTAAGATGACTTCAAAGATAGTAGTTTTATTTGTGAGGCATTAAAATTTACAAACCATTTCTTGCCCTAGTTAACAATTGATTGCAGGTTATTTTTTATTTTCAAGATTTGCTGCCAGTTTTACATTACCAGATCTATTATTTAGACAGATGCAAATCAGTCTTCCAATATTGTATTTATTAACTCTAATATTTTTATTCTTATGCTGAACTTCTTTAATTTGTTTCATTTTCATATGAGTGGGTATGTTTTGGAATGCAAAATTACCTTTCTAAATCGTTTGTTGATGGTTGTCTATCTCATTTTTAATGTCTCTTACTAGACTTTTCTAAGTCCACAAGCATTTTGATGTGGATTAGTCTGTAAGCCTGTACTGGTAAGGGTTTAAAGTGGAGTGCAGTGTGGCATATGCTTGACAAACTCTACTGTTTAGGTCAGAGATTTACGTGACTTGGCCCAGTGAGGTGAGGTTCTGGCAGTAAGGTCTTAAGGCCATAGGCTTTTTGTTAAAGGTTTTTCTTCCTCTAGGCAGATTGCTGAGTTGACTGTCAAGATCTGTCGCTCTTTTGAAGAAACATTACAGCAGTATGGCAAACCTGAGCTGATATTTTACACACACACACACACACACACACACACACATATATATATATATATTATTAAGATGTTTTAGGAATATATAGATATTAATATTTTACCTCTAAGTCTGGCACATTTTGACAGAATAATAGATTTTTGTATCTTACACACTGATGAGTGAAAGAGTAATGACATGGTTTGATGTTATTTGTTATAAATGATTACTAGGATAATTGAATTAAAAAAAGACATTGCTATAGGTAAGAGGTTTTTAAATAAACAATTCAGAGTTTTGTGTTTTAATATTTGGAATAATTGTGAACAAATTAAAATGGTTGTATTTTTACTAAATCTTCACAAACATTTACAATGATATTTCATCACATGACGTGTGCATAATGTTCAATTTGATGCAGATTACTTGGTTTCCTTGTTCCTACAAGTCTTTTTTATTCACCCGAGCAGTTTTTAATTTGATACAGGTCAGAACTTTGTGAATTAATCCTCAAATCTTTCATATTTTTATCCTGATGATATTTCTTGACTAATTCAGAATTTTTTTTTTATTTTGTTGCTATTGATACATTTCTATTTCCCATTTTTAAAAGACACTCTCAAGTTGACATCCAACACTTCACAAGAATACTCTGTGGTGATACCGAGCAAAAGCGATGGGCCGGATGTTTGCGCTTTCACAACCAAAAAGCAAATGGCCAAAAGTCATCACTGCGCCGCCGGCTCTGCATAGATGTTCTGGTTGAAAACTAAAAATTAATTAAATATTAAATTTCCAGTTCGCGAGCCTACACAAATTTTATTTATCAGCCAATGGGAAGCCCAGAACCAAATACAAGTGTGAAATTTCAAATGAGCTGCTGTGATCCAAAAATAAGATATAAAAAGTGGATACAGAAAGCATTGACAGGCAGACCGACTTAAGGAGAAGAGAGTAATTAGTATCTGCCTTGACCAAGTCAAGTGGCTTACTATGCTCACCTTCTTTACCTCTTTCCTTCTTCCCTGCTTCAAAAACTACTTACTGGCCTAAGGAGCAAATACATCAAAGATATTCCTTACCTACAGGCTCCCAAATTCCTAAGCATTAATCCTGCCTGCAGCATTTTATTACCACTATAACTCTTTCTTCACTATATTACTAACTCTTACCAAGTTTCTTGATTTTATTCTATTTTTTCCACAGAGAAATACTTCCCCAATTCATCATACTCCCACCATGTTTTGTTGTCGGGATAGTATTCTTTGAATTGAAAGCATCACATAGAAATCTCTGAAAAATGTTATCATTATTTTATCTTTTAAGATTCCTGTCTCTATTTACTATAATATATTCTCCTAGAGTGAGATAGCCTTATCATTATGTTCATTTAGAAATGCCAAATGATATTTCAAATGTCTAGACTTTAGAACAGGGTTGCTATGTGGTTAGTATGCTTTTTTGTACAAGGCTCTAGTATAAATGCTTGTTATTACTGTGACTACAATACTTTCTTGTTTCTTTTTGATTTTTTATTATGGTTTCAGCTACAACTACCTTGAAAACTATTATGCATATAGTAAGATTTAAAAAAAACCCGAAACCATAATAACGAACAAGCAGCTATATACAAAATAAGTTGCCAGAATTGTCCCTCAAATTACATCAAGGAAACAAGTAGAAACCTATAAACGCATATATATATATATATATATATATATATATATATATATATATATATATATTTAATTGGAGTAGATAGATCTATCTATCGCCCAGTTCACACTCCACCCATGTCTATTGAACATGTTAAGAGGCTCATCCCTTGTTCCCTGTTTAGGATGTGGTTTCCGGCTTTATCTTTTCCAATCTTTTCATTATTACATAGCCCCCTGCACATCACTGGCATTACCGCCTTGCTCAGGGTGATACAATTAAAAAAAAAAAAATCAATACAAAAGACTAATAATAATTTAAAGAATGTGTTAGTGATTCACAAAAATAATTTCAACTTAAAAAAATGCCACATTCATAAGAAGAGAAAACAATTTATTCAGAAGGAAAATTCTCGAGAGCACCGCCATTCAATACTACCAAAATATTAATTTACGCCCCCTTTTTTTTTCCAGTCTCATCTTTTCTTATAGAAACAATACTTTCTCAGGTCAATATAGACAACAAAAATATAAAAAAATTCAAAGAAACAATTCCCATCATTTTACATTTCATAACATGATATTATGCTGCACATGAAAGAATTTTCTTCAAATATTATCTATGACATTTTTAAATACTTAATAATTTCTGTCAATCTTATGAATAATTTGTAAGTGTTTTTTTTTTCCAGTCACCAACAATGTTTTGTTCATAGATCAGTCAGTCAGTTAAGTGCCATACATGATACACGCTAGGGCTATCATGTCTCAAAAGAGACATGACTGACTGGGCAGAAGATTATCCCACAGTAGTTTGCCATTGCTTTCTGCAGTAGACTGGTTGCTGACCAAGGCTATAGAGCCCAATCTGTCCTGCTACTTAACCCATAACTGGAAGGAAGAGATGGATTAATACCTTTTCCAAGGGTATTTGCGCGTAAGTGAATACAATGGATTCAACTGGAATTCGAACTCGGTTCTTTGGTTTCTCGTTCTGAGCCGATATCCATTGGACCACAACGCACATCCTGTTCATAGATAAGTTATCTAAAATAAAATTCATTTAATCTTTTTGCCTTGATAAAGTCCATCTCTGGACAAAGCACATAAATGAGAAAAATATTTTCCTCTTTTTTTCTTTATTTAACCATTTATTACTAAATAATAAATTTAACTAGAACCTAAAATCACAGTGGTGAAAAATATAGTTTCTGTGAATTAGCAGCACTAATCCAAGAGCTAAAGAAATTAATTGAAATCATGAAAACTGATCTCAACAGAGAAAAGCAACAATTAACATTGCAATCCATACTAAAATCTAATATACCCAATCAAAATATAGAAATTTCTAACTTGTTAAAGATAAAAATTGTTATAGAGTGGCTGACATCCCTGCAGAATTCTCACTGATTGAATGGCCATGGTCTGAAATGGTCTATCTAAGAAAAGAATAGTAACTTAAAAAACATATTTGAGTGTCATTCAAGTAATATTTGGACTGATCACTTTGGCCACTATTGCGAGTTAAATCCTCCTCTCTGTATTGTAAGTTTTGTCTTGTCTGTCATTGTAACTATTTGTGTATATCCATTTAGCACCAGATGTTGTGCTGAAGAGGACTGCAGCACACCTTCTCTGTGAACTGTATCCGCCTTCACAATACAACAGAAATTAAAAGACCAAAAGAATCATCTTGTCACATCTCGATCAAGATTCTTTACCTATAGCCCAAAGAGGAAGATTTCCAACCAAAAAAGCAAATATAAAAAGCAAGAAAACATACAACCCAGTCAAAAAGGTAACTTTGTAAGGAAGAAATCATCTAAAAAAACAACCCAGAAAAAATGGAAACTTATGACAACTCAGTAAAAACTGAAAACCTCTTTATAACAATCATGACTAATAATACTATTCAATGGAACACAAGGAGGAGCAAAAGCAACTCAAAACAAATTACTTTTGTTTATTGAAGACTTATGTCCTGCAGTCATCAGCCTTCAGTTGTGGGGAGGACTTTTTTTTTATTAGTAAAAATGCAAATGAGGCTTCGGGTGGTACTTCTATATTCATAAAAAAACTATTCCCTAGAGGATTACAGACTTGAATATAGCACTCTAGACCGGACAGTGGATATAAAAGACACATTATGTAAAACTATCACCATATTCTCAGTTTACATTTCTCCTAATAATCCTATATTAATTATTTTATGTTTTACATCATCCCTTCAGTTGCGTCTGATTCTCTTTCCATCTCACTTCTTCCTTTGAATTCTCTTATTCCAATCATGTCTCTCTTTTCTCGCTTTATTTTCTAACCTAGAAAACACACAACTCTAGTTAATGCCACTTGATCCATTCCAAGAGATGAAAAGTTGAGAAGGCATCATAGAAATAGAGGATAATGCTTTTTGTAGAGGCAGGGATCGGTAAATGGCTTCTGTGATGGATGAATGAACAGTCAATTATAGATTTGAAAATATTTATAACTTTTTTCTTTTTTTTTTACTTTACTGTATATTCAGAAGTAATTCTGAAATATGAGAAATAAACAAATCACAAATCTTTCAATTTTCAATTTCCCTAAATAAATAAATAAAAAAACAACATAATTTCAAGGAGAAGTGTTTTTTTCACAGGTCAAAAGACATTTTATTATTTTGCTGTCACTTTCTCATTTTTTACATTCATGTTACATTCTTTAAGTAAATGTTTATTGGCACTCAACCAAAATGTATGTCTCACCATTCAACTGGGACAAAATAGTAAATTAACTAATTCAAAATAAAATCTACTGTCAGAAATACAAATTTACCAGAGACTAGCAAATGTGTCAGCCTCTGTTCATATTTCAAAATATCCAAAATTATTTTTGGCACATTAGAATATGATACTTTGTTCATTATTGTAACTCTAAAAGGCATGAGTAATCACCAAAATGGAGATTGGGAATAATAGTAGATCAACAAATACAAAACTCGCTCACAGTGTGAAGTAGATACACTGCTAGTGAACTGCTACTGAGTATAATCACTCTCCCCTATTCCAATAGTGCCTACGTATTTAAGAGAATAGGAATATTTCATTATTGTATATAATTAGGTATACAACATTCATAATTTGAAATATTCAAAATTATTTCTAACATATTTAGATTATGATACTTTGCTCATATTTTGAAATATTCAGAATTACTTTCAACTCAATTAGACAATACTACTTTGTTCTTATCTGGAAATATTTGGAATTACTTCCAACTCATTAGATTATGATACTTTTTAGCTATTGATTTAAAAAGATATTTTTTACAGAACTGATGAGTCTATCAATATTGAGACTTCCAGTAATTTAAGAATTTGTAACTCCTATTGACCTTAAAGGTCAGTACCACTTATCCATGTTTATCTTAAAGTCAAGTTAATCTCTGAAACTAATTTTCAGACCTCACTGCCTAGCTGATGTTTGACAAATACAAGTAAATAATTGCAAGCTTAAAATAATATATTTTTTTACTTCTTATGAAAAACAATTTTTTCTGACCCTCTGATACAAAGGAATTTCATTATTTCCTCTATTTTTTAAGTTATTTTTTTGGGGATTTTAGTCTCATAATTTAGTTAATATATTCTTCAGCCTTTCTATATCATTGTCTGATTGTCTAAGAGTTTTATTATTTTATAGATTTTCTTAGACTGATATCTTTATTTTTGTTAATTTTTGACACCCCATTTTGTATTATATATATTCTTCAGTCGAGGATGGGCACTGTGATGCAATGAATTTCAGTTTGGGATGGGAAATTGAAGAGCTGACTTCAAATTTCTGCTGAATTTGTTGCATTCACTTATGTGCTAATACCTTTGGGAATGGTATGAATCTATCACTTCTGCCTCCAGCTATGGGTAAAATAACAGGACAGAATGGGTTCTATAGCTTTGGTTGGCAACTGGTATACTGCAAAAAGTAATTGCAACCTACTGCAGAAAAATCTGTCCAGTCAGTCATGTTTTTTTCAAGACATGATCGCCCAAGTGTGTATCACAAATGGCAATTAACAGACTGATTCTTCAGTCACCTTGTTCAAGGTCTCACTAAAAACATCCAAAATTAGCAAATCACTTGTTCAGTAGACAAGAAGACAATATGACATACTCGGTAGCTTCTAAAGCTTATCAAATACACATGTTTAATCAATATAAGGCCCATGAGCCATTTGAAGATGAAGGCTATTAAATGATGATGTAATGGACAAGGGATGGGAACTGTGAAGGTATGAGCAGATTTTGATGATATATACAATAGGGAACAGTTGATCCCTGACTTGATATAAAAATTGTCATGCTCAGGAAATTATCCTCTGGAGCAGCATTTCCCAAATGTAAGAGTCGTGACCCACTGGCAGGTTGCAGGCAAAATGTTAGTCATAAAAAATTAAACTAGATTTATCCATTAGCTTCGATTAGTATTTTGAAGCATTTCAAACCTTTGTAATTGAGAATGAAGCAAGAGTTGATGATATAATTATTGGGATATCTGAACACTTGAATAAGCTGAAAGAAAGATTTGAATTTTATTTCTTTGAAGAAATTTAAAATATTCAAAAGAAAAAATAGATTATGAACGTCTTTTAGTCTGACATAGCAAGTGGGATACCAACAAAGATTGAGGAAGAATTTTTTGATTTATCTGAGGACACTTCATTAGAAATGAAGAGCAAAAAATTGATTCAGATCTGGGTGTCTGTTCAAAAACTCTACCCATTCCTTTTCACTGAAGATTTGTGGGTAATTCTCCCTTTCTGATCTTTGTATCATTGGGAAGTTGGATTTTCAACAAATTCTGAAATACTTAAATTGTCATATTCTTTACACCTGAAACTAACCCTCACTGATGTTGATGTTAATGCTGTTCTTGACAGTAACAAGAAACTAGCACATCCATTACACATGCCTCATTATTAATCAATTAGATAGCATTTATATGTTTTGGAAATGTTACTGAAAATATATGAGTATTTTTAAATGTAATGGAAATGTATGAATAAGATATAATATATTTTTATATTCTTTTATATGTGTGGTGCAGTGGATATCAACTCGGAACAACAAATCGAGGAGTCGAGTTCAAATTCCAGTTGTATTCCTTGCATTCACTTACACACAAATTTCCCTCCAGTTATGGGTTAAATCATAAGACAGATTGGGTTTTATAGCCTTGGTCAGCAACCAATCTACTGCAGAAAACAATGGCAACTTACTGTGGGATAATCTTCTGCTCAGTCAGTCATGTCTTATTTGAAACATGATTGCCCAAAGTGTGCATCATGTATAGCACTTACTGATATGTTTTTGTTTAGAAAGTTTGAGCGGGTCACTATAAGCTGTGGTCATGAATAGTGGGTCATGATTCTAAAACATTTGCGAACCCCTTATCTAGGGAGACTGTTATATAAAGTAGTAGTTCTTGGGAATATGCAATCTGAATTGAAGGACTTCTCACGAATGGCATAGAAAGGGAATAAGGTTGGTTTGTCTGTGTATGTAGTATGGTGAGTCTTAGCTGTAAATGTCTAAGCTGGCAAAACTAAGACTAGAATAATAGCAAAACCAATGTCCTATATATTAACTGAAATGCATTAAAAACAACTGACAAATGCAATGAATATTTAAAAGTATGGAATAGTGAAAATACTTTATCTCAGAATTTCAAACTCTATACAAAGGTCAAAGACGAGTTTAAAAATAACAAAATAAAAGCAAAAATATCTTAAGTCATTATATGCAAGGCAAACTAATGCAAGGAGAAGTGTCACAAATTAATTTTTTGCAAAAAGTTAATTAGAACTATTTTTTTTTATATGCAATTAGAATATTGTAATTACCTGCTTATATAAATTGCTATAATACCAATGAGGAACAGGTGCAGTAAAGTCATTTTATATTTAGCATCAAATATATTAGAAAAAATATTATGAGCTCAATGTAAAAGTCTAAAAAAAGTTTGAAAAATTATGTTTCTAGCATTTCAAATGTTTATCAATTGTTAATTTTAACAAAAGTACGATTTATTGAAAATACAATATTTTTTAAACTTTTATTTTCAATAAATCATACTTTTGCTAAAATTAGCAATTAATAAATGTTTGAAATTCTATAAACATTACATTATATAAGAAGGTACTGCAAATTACACAACCTGACTAGGAAACTCTTCTCCAAGAAAGTATTTGATCTTTAGATAAAATTTTGGAAATGTTTTGAATTAAGAAAATTTTCAACACCCTGCTATATAAACAAACACACACACACAACATGTAAATATATAACACAAATCTGTGGTGACTCTTTCTAATTTTCATCAAATTTTGGTTGACAATACAGAAGTAATCTTCCACTATCTGCTGTAAAAAAAAAAAAAAAAAATGATTACAAATCTTCAAAGTCCTTTACATCAAAGGAAGGTGATCCACTATCATTAAAGTTTATTTAAATCTAATTAAGCATATATTAAAATACCTCTGAACTGTAAGGTCATTTTTTGTCTAAATCTATTTCACAGTATGAAGAACTTGATGTCTGTATATAATGATGGCTAGTGATTATCAAAAGTGTTAGTGAAGTTATTTTATGAGTTTCCACCCAATATTAGACAATTTATATGAAACATTTCCTGTCTATTCTTAATTTTTTATTTTGCAATGAAACTATTATGGTTGAAAAAGCAAGTCATTGCAGGAGAGCCGTGACAAGCCTTTACTTACATTACTTAGTTTCATCTATGCAAATGAGACATGGAAACATTCAATCATCCTCACAAAGAAAATTCATGTTTTCCATCAAAGAAGCCCAAGGAAGATTCTGAAGATTACTTAACTGGGACAGATTAACAATGAAAAAGTTTGGAGAAAGACACAAGCATATCCACTCTCTCTAAAATTGTTGCAGATAGATGAACGACACCAGCTGGACACATTTTTCATCCTTACAATTATTGGCATGCAAAAACAGCCATTAGATCAATCTCCCTTGATATTTTTGCTTTTATTTTGTGTTATTTTTAAACTCGTCTTTGACCTTCGTATAGAGTTTGAAATTCTGAGATAAAGTATTTTCTCTATTCCATACTGTTAAAAATTCATTGCCTTTGTCAGTTGTTTTTAATGCATTTCAGTTAATATATAGGACATTGGTCTTGCTATTATTCTAGTCTTAGTTTTGTGTACTTTGTCCCTTCAAAACATAGGTGATCATGTCTTTCACATCTTTCTGCCCATAGTAGATCTTAAGTCTTGTATTTTTGTTATTTCTGCCAATCCAAAGATGTTTCTGCAATGTAATCAATCTTGACTCGGTATATCAATTTTAGTCAATTTTTTAACCAACATGATGTAGCTTCCCTCTGTCTTTTCTAAAAATATTTTCATGGCAACTGTCCTAATGAGCTTTTTTACCTGGTGCTTGACCTTATGAATTTATGTATGGTATCTAGGTCTCACCCTTTTACCACTGAAATAGTTAAACATAACTGTCTCTTCTATTCTAACAGTTTATTTTCTTGCACTTCCTACCTGTGGAACTCCCTTCCTTTTACTTGCTTCCCTGAAAAGTACAATCTGCAAAAATTTAAATACAATGTCAATTGCCATCTTCTATCTTTTTGAATTCCATCCATCTTTGATCATTTCTTAGACACTTGCTGTACCTAGTCTTCCTTCTCACTGTCAGCCCCTGTGCACGAGTGGTAGTCCCACCTTGCTTGGGGTGAATTATAAAAAAGTTTTAAGTCACCATTAGCTATATTCAACAGCTTCATTCAGTAATTTTCAACCTTAGGCCTTGTATTGGGTGAATAAAAGTAAAATAAAAGCAAAATTTACAAGTCAGGAAGCAGTAAGAAATCCACTAGGAACATAGCTTTTAAAACATCAGCTATATAAAAACTCAATTTTACTTTACAACTGCAAATAGTGCACCATTTCAGCTTAGACTAGACACCTGGTTCTCAGGGTGCAACTTCTTCCAGTCAAACTGTGTTGAAGTTGCGGATTGACAGTCAGACTGACAAAGAGGAAGTAAGAGCAGCTTAGTTAGTGTCTGTTTCACAACTGCCCTGTGTAATGGGCTGAGAAAGGGAAACCTGAAATCAGGTTTGAGGTGACCAAAGAAAGAGAGAAATATAAACAGCTGGCCTATTGGCGAGTGAGCATTGCACTGCACTTTTTGCCCCCCCCACCATCATCATTCATTTTTTTTTATACTACACAAACAGTTGCAGCTTAGAAATAATTCTTTTGCTAGATCCTCATCTATGAATTTGAAGCCATAGCGAGATGGTTAATGTTTATTAATTCAGCCTTGTGCCATACATAACCAAACTCCCTACAGCTTACAAGTTTTATCCAGAATTATCATCATCAGAAGGTTTGTTGTAGATTGGTTGGAATGTGTATTTGTATGGAATAGTGGAATAATAAAATATACAATTTTCATGTTAAAATAGAAATTTATGAAAAGGAAAAAATAAGAATTGTAGCAGTTAATGTTCAATGAGAAACAAGTAATGAGTTAAGGGTATCAAGAGTTGAAGAAAAAGTTCGTAGTAGTAATTGTTGAAAATAGTTTATTCGTACGTACGTATGTATATATAAGTGTTTCGTAGGAATGTCTTTGGATGGAGAATAAGTAAAAGGAATCAGCACACTAGAAAGGAGGAGAAAGAGGATCAATGTTCGGGTCGAACTTGAAGATTCTCCCATTACATTTTAGCTTGTTGTCTCTGCTGCTTCTATCCCTGACTGACTGACTGACTGACGCTGACTGGGGCATTTTATAGTATTGAGATTTTTTGCACTGGATTGCTAAGTCCCTTTTAGTCTTACAATTCACTTCCATTGGTCAGAATATCAATTAACGTCTTCTTGTGAAATCCGGTTTCGGTGTTTTCTTAAAGCACATGCTCAATTCTTTTTGAGGAAAAAAAAAACCAAGATTTCACACATCATTGTGTATTTTTGTAAAAGTGAAGAAGAAAGTTGATTTTAATTCTTAATTTACTATCCACCACAAATTAAAACCATGAGCTGATTGCAGCAATAAGCAAATTTTTATTCTAGTCATAATCTACTGCCATGGATGAATAAGGCAGAGATAAAGCATTGGTAAAGGAAGGTGAAAAATCAAGCTCTGTAGCATTACAGCCAGGGAATCTCTTGTCTCTCTGTCTTTATTTGGTAGTGACCACTGTCTTATAGTGAGCACTGTTCTTTGTCTTGTTATCTTTGTCTAAAAAGTAATTTATCAATGTCTGGTTTCCTTCAGTGACCTTTTTTGTCAGAGTTGTTTGTCATGGTTCTTGTGAGAGCCACTTCATTTAACTGCTAATCATCAGGACAAATAAATGCCTGAAACAGGTTTTGTAACATCTCAGATGTTTCCATTTAATAAAATATCAGCTAACACTGATATTACTACAACAGGCAAGTTCATTTCCTGATATAATCATTGTGTATAATAGAATATGTTTGTATGAACAAATGCTGCCTTAAATATGTCATGTTTAAAATATATTATGAATTAAAAATTAGATTTATAGAATATGATGAAGTGTATTGCTACGTAAAGTCTGAGAAAATAGAAATTCATTCCTTTTTTTAATGGTAGAGTTTTTATTCACCCAGTCAAAATAAATGAATAATAAATAGAAGTACGTAATATAATAGGGGATGTGCATTGTGGCGCAGTGGATATCGGCTCGGAACGAGAAATCAGGTCGTCGAGTTCAAATTCCAGTCGAATTCATTGCATTCACTTATGCACAAATACCCTTGGGAAAGGTATTAATCCATCACTTCTCTCCAGTTATGGGTTAAATAACAGGACAGATTGAGTTCTATAGCCTTGTTCGGCAACCAGTCTACTGCAGAAAGCAGTGGCAACCTACTGCGGGATAATTTTCTGCCCAGTCAGTCATGTCTCTTCCGAGACATGATCACCCTAGCGTGTATCACGTATGGCACTTAACTGACTGACTGACGTAATATAATACAGTAGTGATTGTAAACATCATAGAAAATGACAGAAGTATGATAGTTGGTAACAGTGTAAAGGCTTCCCCAAACATTGTAAGTATCCCTTAGGTACCAAATAAAAATCAGTCAGTCAGTTAAGTGCCATACGTGATACATGCTTGGGCGATCATGTCTCGAAAGAGACATGACTGACTGGGCAGAATATTATCCCGCAGTAGGTTGCCATTGCTTTCTGCGGTAGACTGGTTGCCGACCAAGGCTATAGAATCCAATTTGTCCTGTTATTTAACTCATAACTGGAAGGAAGAGACAGATTAATACCTTTCCCAAGGGTATTTGTGCGTAAGTGAATACAATGGATTCAATTGAAATTCGAACTCGGCTCCCCGGTTTCTTGTTCCGAGCTGATATCCACTGTACCACAACGCACATCCAAATAAAAATAGTGATCTTAATAAATGGGATTTGTGATTAAAAAAATCAAACAAAAATAAATAAAGAGAAGTGTTTGGCTATGTTTCACAATAAAACAATGCTTCAAAGTGTGGATGGGAATATACACCCCAAAGTTTTGAATGTATTCTGATCTGTCATTATCAGTTCTATGGCCAGGTGTTGTTATGAGGTCTTTGTGTAGATGAGCACTTGACCCATTTTCTCTGGGTCCATTATATTCACTTACATACAAATATTTTCATGAATGGTATGAATCCACCTCTTCTCAATCCAGCAATGGGTTAATTATTAAGGCTTGTATCACTAAATCATTATTATCTCAAACAAAAACAAAAGAAAATTCTAACACTCTGAAAATAGTTTCTGACTATAGATAACCTGAAAAGATTCAATAAGCCACAGAAGACAAATCCACCTTTTCTTGCCACAACTATGGGTTAATTAGTTAGACTTGTGTTATTTAACCATTATTATCTAAAATAATATCCTGAAATTTTCTGGCTTTAAACGACCTGAAAATGTTTGATAGGTTATAGAAAACAAATCAATCAATCCTGATAAAAACAGTTATGGTCTCTTTAAATCTAGGGTCAACAATTTGATCCCATGAGATTACATTTCAACCTACCTAATATAAATTCTACTGTTTACAGAAATCCACCTCTTCTTGCCATAACTATGGGTTAATTAGTAAAACTTCTGTCACTTAACCATTATTATTTAAAATAAAATTCTGAATATTTTCTGGCTTTGAATGACCTGAAAATGTTTGATATGATATAGAAAACAAATCTATCAATCTTGACAAATGCAATCATGGTCTCTTTAAGTCCAGGGTCAACAATTTAATCTCATGAGATTAAAATTCAACCCACACAATATAAAGTCTCTAGTTTACATAAATCAATCACAGATGATATTTCACTAAAAAGAAATTTTGCAGTGCTATGGTTTCTCATGACAATACATTTCAAAACAAAATTTTCCACCAATCTTTTCAGCTGGGTGACTGTGAATAATCAAAATTTAATTAACCAGGGTGGTATTGTAAAAATCATGTTGAAGGGATTCAAAAATTAACTCTTGGTATAGAGTACCTAAGAGCAATAAAAAGACAAAGTATTTCATCATTTTTTTACTTAGTACTAGTATTATAGCCCGGCATTGCTCAGGTGTAATGAAAACTTTAAAACTAATCCATGGTCCTGAATCTCAGAATCTTTGGACGTTGGCACGAAAGACTAAAAAGCAATAGTTGTTTCCAGTTAAAGCAAAACCATAGACTGAAAGAAAGATGAATGGATGTAAGTCAAATTTTGATTTCCTGCTATCGATATCAAATAATTTTTTTTGTCATAAAGTGAATTTTGAAGGTTAAATAAGTCCTTAGAGTAAATAGTATAATGGCTGAGACTAAGAACTACAATTATACCTACTTAGAGCCAAACCCAAAGCAAGAACTAAAATAAAAGGGCTGAAAAACTGATTTTGATCTTGCCTTTTATATATATATATATATATTATCGATTTTCTGCACTATTGTAAGAACTGCAACCTTGAAACTTCTGAATATTGTTTCGTATGTCTTTGTCTATGAGTGTATAAAATTTGATTAAAATCGGACCACTCCTTCTATAACAGGATTTTTTCGATTATTGATTTTCATCGGGGGTATCTCTACACAAAACCTAGCTAAGAACACTTGCAGATACTTATAGTACAACTGTGTAAATTTTCAAGAAAATCGGTTCAGCTGTTTTGGAGTCTATAGGTAAAGGATACACACACACGCACACACACACACACAAAGTTCCATTTATAAATAAGTTTAGATATTGTAATGAATGGGTTGGTGATGTTTTATGATAAAGTGCACTTCCTGAAACACTTAGAGGCAAGATACTTCTGCCATTTCCTGCAGGAATTGACTGTCAATCAAAAAAACACAAATGAAGACAAGCATTAACAATGTTTGTATAAAGAAAGAAATCTGAGAAACTTCTACACGTCATTTTGTTTTTGCTAATTTCTTTAAAAAATATCTTCCACTCTATTAAAACTCCCATCATATCTTTTTTTTATCATTAGTGTTTTTATGGCCATATGATTCTAAAATCTGCTATGACAAGAAAAGACTGAATTTTCAATATTTCACTCACTTCAAATTAAAAAAACAAAAAGCATTGAAAAGGAAATCTATGGAAACTGCATAAAATTTGAAGATTTTCACTTGAGATGAATATTAATTCTATGTTCACTGTTGAAAATGGTTTTAAACTGTCTTTGGCATTAGGTTTTGATGTCTGCTTTTCTGTTTATAAGAATCTTTTGACTTGCTTGAAGAAAAACACTTGTCTTCTTTTTTTTTTGTCATATTTTCTCCTAAAATTATTTAAAAAATATAAAATACCAGAATAGTTTGTAATTTAACTGCAAGTGTTTTTTTTGTTTTCACTCATTGGTTGTTAGGATTCTTGCAAAGGGGTATTTCTCTCAGTAAAATCTAGGATTTTTTAAAAAATATAAATTTACCTAAATTTTTAAATCATAATGGTTGATACCATGTTGATCAGCTCAACATGGTGTAATGGTTAGCAAGCTTATCTTGCTAAAATTATTGGTAGATTTTTTATTTGTTCCCAAAAGGCCTTTACCCCTTCAAATCTTTCCAAAACTTCCTTATTTCCGTGCAAATCTATATGCTGAACTCAAATCGATAATTGTTTATTGAAGAAACCTACCTTTTTTATCTTAATGACCAGAAAAAATTCAAACTATATCTCACCCTTTTACAACGGTTCTCATATTTTACTTAGTGCAGAAAACATCAGACGTAGGATTCTTTTTTTGGCCTATTTACTTCCTTTGTGCAATTACTACGTGATTTGTTTTGTTTTGGAACTCAATTTCAACTGAAACAAATCACGTAATAATTGCACAAACAAAATAAATAGGTCGAAAAATAGCTTAATCCGCATAAAGTCATTCAGCAGTAAATGAGAGATTTAAATGGTGGTTAGGGGTGAGATAAACAACTAGAAGAAGTTCAATATTTTTCTGGCCCTTAACATCAATAAAGGTAGGTTTCTTCAACAAACAATTATCAATTTGAGTTCAGCATATAGATTTGCACGGAAATAAGGATGTTTTGGAAAGATTTGAAGGGGTAAAGTCCTTCGGGTAATAGATAAAAAATTTACCAAATTATTACAACTGAGTAGTGAGTTCAATCCTCACTGGGTGCCCTGTACTTTCGGCCTTGTGCCACATCTAAGCTGTGCTTAGAAAATCACCCTAATGGTTGACACTTTGTTTCTGAGAAGGTCCATCTGCAAGAGTAGCCAATCCTTGTATATTTGCATTTTTTCAGTCTAATTGATATTTAAACCTGTTGTTTATATCGTACCTATACTCTTGGGTATGATGGTAAATAACATCTGGTAGCAAGACCATAGGTAGGTCCTATGCTTTTCTTTATCTACACTAACAATCTCCCAGATGTAATAAGATCCCAAGTAGGCATATACGCTGATGACACTAGAGTTTACTCTTGTATCGATCAAAAATCTGATGAGGCTGACAAAGCAAACCTTGCTGCTGAGCTTAAAAAGGATCTCCAATCTGTGGCTAGTCTCCCTAAAAGCAAAACACTGCACCTCCTTGGCTTAACTCTCACAACAGACCTCAGGTGGTATGACTACATAGAATCCATAGCTAAATCCGCTGCTAAGAAGGTTGGTTCTCTTTGTAGGGCCAGGAAGTTTTTTTCCACCGGAAACCATCCTGCACATTTATAAATCTACCATCTGCCCGTGCATTGAATACTGCTGCCATATATGGTTGAGTGCTCTTGCTATCCACCTAGGTGTCCTTGACAAAATCCAATGGAGAATCTGTAATGTGATTGATCTCGACTTGGCAGCTCAGATACAGTCCCTTTCTCACCAGCACAATGTGGCATCCCTGTGTCTCTTCTACAAATACTTTCACGGCTTCTGCTCCGATGAACTTAGCTCACTGGTGCCCCTATATATGAATTTACTCGAGCCACAAGATTAGCAACTAGGTCCCACACTTTTACTGTGAAACCAATAAAATGTAAATGCAAATTCTACTCCAGCAGCTTCTTTTCTCACACTTGCCACCTGTGGAATTCCCTTCCATTTACTTGCTTCTCTAACAGTTACAATTTCCAAGAACTTAAATGTAAGGTCAATAGTCATCTCCTATCTCACTAACTTGCATCTGCTCTCTCATGCTCCTTTCTCCATTCACACCACTCTCATCAGTATTTTCATCCTTCTCTTACCCACCTCCTGACACCGCCCTGTAACCTGTCACTCTTTCTCATAAACTTTACTTCTATGTAACCCCCTGCAAAGCAGTGGCAGTAAAATGCCTTGCTTGGGGCAATATGATGATAAAAAAGTAAAAATAAAAAGGGGACCTTTGAGCAGGGAATTAGAGGTTGTGAGGAGCATGGAATCACCTCTTAATTGTCATTATTCCAAGGTCTACCCAGACCCAAAATGATAACACCTGTTAGGGTCTCACCTATGGGCAGATAGTAAACACTCAAACAAAAAAAATATGAAAGTATGAAAATATATATTTTTATAGTAAAAACAACAGCAATACATTTTTGTATAAAAAATAACCAATACCTTTTTAAAGTAAAATTATTAACAATACCTATTTATAGTAGACTTACCAGCAACACATTTTATCACAAAATAACCAACAGTAAATTTTATCTGTTGTTGAAGGCATAAAAGTATATACAAAACTAGCAGTATAGCCCAGTGTTGCTCGGGTGTAATGAAAGCTTTAAACCTAATGCATGCTCCAGGAGCTCGGACTCTTTGGACGTTGGCACGAAACACTAAAAGGCAATAGTTGTTTCCAGGTAAAGTGAAACCATAGACTGAAAGAAAAATGAATGGATGTAAGTGAAATTTTAATTTCCTGTTATCGATATCAAATAAGTCTTTCGTTGTAAACTGAATTTTGAAGGCTAAATAAGTCCTCTGAGTAAATGGTATCATGGCTGAGACTAAGAACTACAATTATACCTACTTAGAGCCAAACCCGAAGCAAAAACTAAAATAAAAGGGCTGAAAAAATACAAACTTACAGGCAGATAAACAGACACACACACAAACATCTTGCCTTTTATATGTATATATTATCGATTTTCTGCACTACTGTAAGAACTGCAACCTTGAAACTTCTGAATATCATTTCTTATGTCTTTGTCTATGAGTGTATCAAATTTGATTAAAATTGGACCACTCCTTCTATAACCCGATTTTTCCGTTTATCGATTTTCGATATTTATCAGGGGTACCTCAACACAAAACCTAGCTAAGAACACTCACAGACACTTATAGTACAACTGTGTAAATTTTCAAGAAAATCGGTTCAGCAGTTTCAGAGTCTATAGGTAATGGACACAGGCACACACAGACACACACAGTTTCATTTATAAATAAGTTTAGATTTAGATATTTAGATTTTGTCATTAAATTACCCATAAAGGTGTTGATATGCCTCCAAACAAAACCAACCAATCAACATGAATGAACTTTCATGACATTAATCTATATATCTTACAATTTCAAACTGTATTTCAAAATATCACTTCAACAAAATTACAATCCTCCAGTAATTTTGTTCACACACATAGTATATGCATAAAATCTAAGTATCATCTACCATCTATTTAGTTGTGAAAGATGAACATTTTTATTACTTCAAAGTTCCAAAGAAAATTAAATTTTACCATTAAATGACCTATGATATATAGATATGTGGTTAAATCAATCTATGTTGAGTATACCTTAGTGATAGTTGCTAAAGTGCATATCCAGTGTGATCAGTCGTCAAACAAGGCCAGTAATCTCAAATCCTGACATGATGACTTGTGGCTTGGATCAGCCTGTAGTATGTCTTGAATCAGACACTTGATTTTCAAACATTTTTTATTGATGCTCCATGTTGGGATCATCTTTCCAGTTCAACATTATCAAGAAGTCTTCTTTCCTTTATATACTGTCTCTTCTAGATGTTGGCTATCATGGCTTTCCCCAATATCCTGTCCCTTGTAGTCTTGGTTCCACAATCCACTTGCTCAAAATCACTAGTTAGGTTATACATTATTTTTCGCTGTCTCTCTTGCTTTTAATCTGTCGTATGAATATCAGATTTTCCAAGCCCTCTTTTTCATTATGTATCCTAGAAATTTCAATAGTGTGTTTCTCAATCATAGTGAGATTTGAACTAAGACTTATGATCAAAATACACATGTTTTAACCATTCAGCCATGTGCTCATAATTTTCTGAATATGCTATAGAAAACTACATTGATTTCCTTTCCATCACAAGGAGTGGGTATTTTTTTTTCCTTTTTCTTTCTTTTTCTGTATTCATTCTTTTGCATTTTTCTTTCCTTTTCATTCTTCCATCTCTTTTTATTTTCATTCTTCTTTTTTCATTTTTTATTTTTCATTCTTTTTCTGTCGTCATTTTTTGCATTTTTCTTTCCTTTTCATTCTTTCATTTTTTTTAACTTTCATTCTTTTTTCATTTTTTATTTTTCATTCTTTTTCTGTCGTCATTTTTTGCATTTTTCTTTCCTTTTCATTCTTTCATTTTTTTTAACTTTCATTCTTCTTTTTTCATTTTTTATTTTTCATTCTTTTTCTGTCGTCATTTTTTGCATTTTTCTTTCCTTTTCATTCTTTCATCATTTTTAACTTTCATTCTTCTTTTTTCATTTTTTATTTTTCATTCTTTCTTTTTCTATCTTCATTGTTGCATTTTTCTTTCCTTTTCATTCTTTTATCTTTATCGTTCATTCTTCTTTTGCATTTTTTATTTTTTATTTTTCTTTCTTTTTCTTTCTTCTTTCCTTTTCATTTTTTTATCTTTTTTATCTTTCATACTTCTTTTTTGATTTTTTTTATCTTCTTTCTTTTTCCCTTAAAGTAATTACAGCAAAAACTTTCTTGCATGGCTGACGTCAATTTTTGTGATCGCTGACTAAAATCACAAGAAAAAAATTATTCGTAAAAAGTTATAATGCAGAGATTCTTTTTGATCAACATCCTCATCCTTGTTGTTTTCATCACAACATTCAAGCTGGAGTGCCCTCACTTGTTCTTAAAAGAATTCAGTTATCATTCAGAGAATCTTGAACAGTATTTCAGGCTGAAGGACATATTGTTCTCATTCCAAGTTTTCCGTCATGGCTGATTTCCTCTCAAGAGATTTCAGCATTTCTTGGTTTTCTTATTTGGTGCTGTTCTCTTCTCACACTTATATTATTGTATTTCTGTTCTGTCAAGCAGAGGAACTGTCAACTTCCCGAGAAAAAAGACAAAGTTACAAGTGCCTTTATCTCTTTGATGATGTCCTGAAGCTTTCAAACTTCTTTGTTATGAAAGAATGTTACATTTTTATATGACAAAACTTGTTGGATATTTGCAGTGGGAATTATTGTTGACTCCTAAGTTTATAATTTTGAAAATATAGTTTTAAAAGAGATTTTATTTCAACTGTTGTTCTCATCTTGGTTGTTGCAGATGTTATTATAGACAAAACATTTTGGGATCCTGGGTATGACGATAAACTGCATTCGGCAGCAAGGCCTCTGTTTGGGAAGTTGTGAAAAGCATGGAACCACCTCTTAATGGCTGTTGTTCTCAGGTCCACCCTAACCCGGAGTGGTAGCACATGTTAGGGTCCTAGCTATGGACAAATATTTAACCCCCAAACTGGGGTCAGAACACTATGAAAGTATAAAAATACATTTTCATAGAAAAATATACATTTTTGAAGGAAAAATATTACCAACAATACATTTTTGAAAAGAAAAAATTGCCATGATACATTTTTGGAAGGAAAAAAATTTGCCATGATACATTTTTGAAAAAAAAAATTATTACCATCAATAAATTTTTGAAAACAAAACTAGAAGACATCTTCAGTTTTCTGAAATAAAAATATATTTTTCAAATTTTTCATTAAATTTGACTAAATCAACCTTCTCACTATACCCAAATATTAAAAAAAATACTTTCAAATTCTTCCTTTTTGGCATTAAATAACCCACAGTGTCAAAAGCTCAAACAATATTTTGGACAAGTACCCTCTGATCATAATCAGGTGTTCATTATTTGGCAAAATTCAGATATTTGTTGATTATAATTTTATGTTGTCCTGACAATGTCAGTTGTTCACTTCTGCTAAACCAGGGTTTCACAAACTGAATCTGGAGATTGAATTCACAACTACAAAATAAGAGCAACATGTCCCATTCATATATTCACTGTCACAATCCCAATTTACATCAGTGGTGTCATTTTTTGAGCTTTTATATTCAGTGTCATTTTTGACATTTGATTATCATCACATATTTCTACAACTATTTATGACTAGCAGTATAGTCTAGCGTTGCTCGGGTGTAATGAAAGCTTTTATATATATATATATATTATTGATTTTCTTCACTATTGTAAGAACTGCAACCTTGAAACTTCTGAGTATTGTTTCTTATCTCTTTGTCTGAGTGTATAAAATTTGATTAAAATTGGACCACTCCCGATTTTTTCGATTATCGATTTTCAATATTTATCGGGGGTACCTCGACACAAAACCTAGCTAAGAACACTCGCAGACGCTTATAGTACAACTGTGTAAATTTTCAAGAAAATCAGTTCAGCCGTTTCAGAGTCTATAGGTAACAGATACACACACACACACACACACAGACACACACACACAGTTCCATTTATAAATAAGTTTACATGTATTTAATTTTGTATTTCATTTTGGTTCTGTTGTGGAGTAGGTTTTGCACTGAAGGTTATAATTGTGCTATGTCGGTTGCTAATTGACTTAATATACCCAAAATGTTAGGAACTTGGTAATCTTTCAAGGAAAGCTGACTCCTTAGTATTCAGCTAACTGCCGGCTAATATCAACTGCCTTAGTTCAACTATGTCCAAACTGGAACTAACTAGTATTTCTACTGAACTCCAATAGAACTCTAAAGAACTCTCTAGAACTTCTAAAAAGTTCACCCGTTAATTTCCTGTTAACTCTTATTAATATAGGAGGGAGAGTTCATTATCTGAGGAATAGGTGTGTTTCCCCATAACAGGTTCAGTCTGGTTGTTTTGTTTAGCAGTATATCAAACTCTTCTTCTTTATATGGCATGTCCCTTCAGAATGTAGGCGATCATGGACTTCCAGTTGGCTCTGTCCTTTGTCGCTCTCAATAATTTTTCTGTTGGTATCTCTTCTAAGTTCTTCTTTGTCAACCATTTGCTCAGATCTATCAAGTATGCATTGCACTGCTTTCCCCTGTCATTTTTTCTATTTATCCAACCTGTGAGAAAACTTGCCCAACCAACTGCTTAATTTTTTTTTTTTTTTGTTGGATGGAGAAGAAATGGATTTCTACTTTTCCCAAGAGTATTTGTGCGTAAGTGAATGCAACAAATTCAACTGCTATTTCAGCCTCGTTATTTTATTTGCTGCATTTGTCATGGCAAATTTGACAACTTGCAAGCAGTAACTATCAATTTTTCTTTGTGTTTTTAAAAATATTCAATCATATCTGTTAAACAAATAGCTTAATCAGTATCCATTAAACAGTGGTTAATTCTTAAATTTCAACTGATAGTTTAAAACTTTCACCAGGTATTTTGTAGCTGCTGGTTTTTTTTTTGTTGTTCTTTTTTTTGTTTTTGTTTTTTTTGTTAGTTGAACAAATGAATTAGCTTTGAATTTCATTAAGTCTTTTTTCCTTTAAATTTTTACCGAAAATTGGCTCATCTCCTGGCAAAAGCTTTTATGTTCTATTTATTTTTAGAAAGCCAATTCCATTATCACTGTAAAATTGATTCCTCTGAGAGCAATTAACAGATTTTCTTTGCTTGTTGACAGATTAAGTATGCTGATGTTGCAAGAGCTGAAAAGATCCCAAATTGGTAGCAAATGTGTTTTGTTAGAATAATCATATCAGTATGAAGGTTTTCTTGTTTTTTGTTTTTAAAACCAGGATTCTTGATTGCTGGAGCCGAAATGGCAGTATCTTTAACAAAAGCTTTTCTGATAGGTTTTATTTAATTCACACTAGAAGATATTCAATCAGTGAGTTACCCTGTAGATTCAAAGTGGAGTATAGGGGCAAGACGTCACCTAGCTTGCTGTTGCTGTCGTGGATTTCATTCTTTTTTGCATGCCATGTCCCTTTCAGACTGTGATGAGCTCCAGAAAACCTAGAACACTCAATAATTAACTCAAAGTTATAATAAAAAATAGTCATAATGGCTGCAACTGAAAAAAAAGAGGAAAAAGAAAGAAAAAATAATGACGGAAAGAACAAACAATCATAACATTCTACACGTACACACATGCATACATGTGTACAGATGCACACACTTCTTCAAAAAATTACATTAATGCATATAAAATATGAAAAATCAAGATTTGTAAGTCGTCAATTACTGATATCCACTGATGAGTGGAGGGAATGATTCCCAGAGGGTCAGTTTATTGAACTCCAGAGTCAAGAAGGTAATATCAAACAGCTACATGACAAACCTTTTACTTGTATAATTTTTCTTTCTCTCTCTCTCTCTCTCTATATATATATATATATATATATATGTATATACTCACAAACACAAGTATTGTGTGAGGTCTTATGCAAGATGTAGGAGTTACATTAAATGCAGGGAATTTTTTGAGGATGTTAAAAACCCTGCATTCCCAGTAACTAGTTGCACTATTCAAAGATAAAACCTTTTCTGGATTGGTTGAAATTCATGCAAAAATTTAAGAAAAAAATTACCTGGTTATATACATTTTGTGAGAGAACGCAAGCTTTTGCTGGCAAAATGCATATTTGATAACAGAATTTTCAAAAGAATTCAGAAAGAGTTGGATGAGTCTAATGATGATTATGAAGGTGTTTGGAGTTATCACTTCTTTTGCTGAGATTATATATTCATTCATCTTCCCGTAGGGCTTCATACTCAACATGGTGACTTATATCAAGTGCCTTTAGGAGGTAGTGCTGCACTGGATCAAGAGGGTAACTGCTGAAAGACCCTGTGTCTGGCAATTGGACTCTGCACCATGCCATGCAAGGAGGAAAACCCAGTCATGGCTGTCAGAATTTGTGTGAATACACATCTTACATCTGGCCACCTAGCTCCTCAGACTGTCGCCCACTTGATTATTATATGTGGGGCACAGTAGAGATGAACAAAACTCATTGTAACACCAAAGATGAACTGAAGGCAAGGATGATGGCAGCATTCATCAACTTAAACAATGAGACAGTCCAGAAGAGATGCAGGAGATCCTCAAGTTGTCCTTGGGCCGCAGTTGAAGCTAAAGGCAATTGTTATTGAATAAATTCACTCTTTAGTATTTCTAAATGTTTTTGTGTAATTTTGGTAAATATATCTGTTAAAATGAGATGTCAGGGTTATTTTCATTTTTGCATAAAATAGATGACAGTTCATCCATTGGACCATATATGTGTGTTTGTGCATGAGTGTGTGTGAGTGCATATATGAGTGCATATTTGTGCATGTTTCTATCTGTGTGTGTGTGTGTGTGTGTGTGTGTGTGTGTGTTTGTACATACATACATATATGTGTGTGCGTGTTTGTATGTGTTTGTGTGCGTATATATATATATATATATATATATATATATATAGTGTGTGTACATGTGTGTATATATATATATATATATACAAATGTGTGTTTCTATATACATGTATAGGTATATATATGTGTGTTCATGTATAGGTATATATATGTGTGTTTATGTATGTATATATATATATATATATATATATATATATATGTAGATGCATGTTTGTGTGTCTGTGCTTCCTGTTTTTAAGAACTCAGGAGAGCCCTCAAACCCCTCTAAATATCACCAAATCATTTTTATCAAACAGCATAATGAAGGTCATCTTGAAATGGCATGTCTCCAGATCCTATCACACAAACGTGGGCATTCCCCAGGGCTTCATCCTAGGCCCAGCACTTTTTCTGATCTTCATCAATGATCTTCCTAATGTGATCAAATCACAAGTAGACATTTAAGCTGACAGCACCACTATTTACGACCTCGTCAGTCAGAAATCTGCCAAGGCAGACAAAGATAACCTTGCTGCTGCTCTTGATAAGGACCTCTAATCTGTGGTGGATTGGGGTAAGAAATGCCTTGTAAACATTAATGCTTTCAGAATGAAGCTGCTATTTGTTTACCACCATAAACAGTCCCTCCTGCCCCCAAGTTAGTCTTCCAAAAAGCAATACACTATGCCTCCTCGTTCTCACTCTCGTACCTAACCTCAAGTGGAATGACTACATTGAATCAATGGCTAACCCTACTGCTAGGAATGTTGGTTCACTGTGTCAGGACAGGAAGTTTTTTTGCCTGAGTCTATCTTGCACATATACAAATCAAACATCTGCTCAAGTGTGTGTGCTTTATATATACTGTTAAATACAAGAGACAATGAATGTCTATTATGTTTAATCATGAGTCGTTCTAAACATCATATTTTGGCTTTAATTTCAGGTGAAAATAAAGACAAAAATTCATTTGGATAAATTTTTATTAAGTTGGTTCTAGGTTTTCATCTCACATGAGCCATCTTCAAAGAGGTTGCAGGGATGTTAACATAAAAACATTGTCGTTGATGGTGGATGTTTTTATGTCAACATCCCTGTAACCTCTTGGAAGATGGATCATGTGAGCCAAAAACTTAGAACCAACTTAATAAAAATTTATCCAAATGTTAGAGAATTTTTTTCTTTATTTTCACCTGAAATTAAAGCCGAAATACGATGTTTAGAATGGATCATGATTAAACATAATAGACATTCATTGTCTCTTATATTTAACAGTATATGATTAGAAAATTATCTGCTGCCTCGATATACTAAATATATATATATATATGCGTGTGTGTGCACTTTTGTGTATGTATATATATATATATATATATATATATGTGTGTGTGTGTATGTGAGTGCTTTTTTGTGTATATATATATATATATATATATATATATATATATATATACAGAGAAGTTAACAAAGGCAGTCAAGAAGAGCAGTTCATGAAAACAGTTGACAATAACTACTAGTCAGTCAATAAGCAGCATTATAATACCTTTGGACATACTTATTTTTAGTTACTTATTATTAACGCTTCCTTTAAATATCTTGTTTCTTGTTATACTAATACAATGTTTTGAACCTACCTTCTGTGCATGGATATATATATATATATATATATATACATGTGCGTGCTTTTTTGTATATAAATATGTATGTGTGCGCTTTTGTATATATATATATATATATATATATATACGTGTGTGTTTGTGTATATATCCATGTTTGTGTATGTGCATATATTTGTGTATATATGAATGTGTTTGTGTGTGTGTTTTCATATATATAAGCACACACATACAAAAAATATATATTCAATAATCACAAAACATATCTCAATACAGAAAAATATGAAAATAACACACACTCAAGCATGCATTAAAAGTAATAAATAAAACATTTAAAAGAAATCAATAAAAAGAAAAATAAATAAAGGAGAGAAGAAAATCAACCAATCTCAAGTGGGACTGCTCCCAGAAAATATCAAATTACATCAGTTTCATAAATAAGAAAAGGGACCACCACTCAGTGGCAAAAAATAAACCTGGTCCTGATGTGTTATTTTCACACTGCTGTTGTGTCATGTTTTTTTTTCTTATTTTTATGGACCTTGGTGTAATTTAATATTAAATTACTCCCTCTCTGTGTGTGTGTGTGTGTATATATATATATTATTTGGAAATGAATTATTTCCCCAACTTAGGTTGCAGCCTTTCAGTACCTTCATGTGATTTATAAATCTAATTTCTAACGCCTTATACAAATAGGGATTTTTACAAACACACAACTGAAACTTTTAAATAACCAAAGATTTTCAGAATTACGGAAGTGTTACTTTAGAATCTTAAAACACTTTCAGCCAGGTTTATATGAACCTGATAGGTATCTATAAGTGTAATTAAATCTGGATATTATTTTTGATCTTTTATTCAGTAATTTTTTTGTTCTGGAAATCTTTTCTTCTTAGTGCAACCACTGTTGTAAGGTCTGTCCATTTTTTTTAACGATAATATATAGTATATTATTTTCATTATAATATATATATATATATATATATATATTATTTTCACTATAATATATATATATATATATATATATATATATATATATAAAAAACACAAATATTATGTGTATATATATATATATATATATATATATACTAGCAGTATAGCCCGGCATTACTCGGGTGTAATGAAAGCTTTAAAACTAATCCATGGTCCTGGAGCTCAGACTCTTTGGATGTTGGCATGAAAGACTAAAAAGCAATAGTTGTTTCCAGTTAAAGCCAAACCGTAGACTGAAAGAAAAATGAATGGATGTAAGTCAAATTTTGATTTCCTGGTATTGATATCAAATAAGTTTTTTTTGTCGTAAACTGAATTTTGAAGGCTAAATAAGTCCTCTGAGTCAATGGTATCATGGCTGAGACTAAGAACTACAATTATCCCTACTTAGAGCCAAACCCAAAGCAAAAACTAAAATAAAAGGGCTAAAAAAAATACAGACATACTGGCAGATAAACAGATACACACACAAACATCTTGCCTTTTATATATATATATATATATATATATATATTATTGATTTTCTGCACTATTGTAAGAACTGCAACCTTGATACTTCTGAATAACATTTCTAATGTTTTTGTCTATGAGTGTATAAAATTTGATTACTTCCATCACCGGAATTTTTTTGATTATCGATTTTCGATATTTATTGGGGATACCTCGACACAAAACCTAGCTAAGAACACTCGCAGGCACTTATAGTACAACTGTGTAAATTTTCAAGAAAATTGGTTCAGCTGTTTCGGAGTCTGTAGGTAATGAACACACACACAGACAAAATTCCATTTATAAATAATTTAGATTAGATATATATATATATATATATATACAGTGACATGAATTAATAAATATACATATGAGGGTGCATATATGTACAGTATTATTATTCAAGTGTTAATAAAACAGTGCTTAATGTATAAACAGAGCTGTATTTTATATATATATATATATATATATATATATATATAATTATCCTATGGCTATGGCATGATTCAGAGTTTCATGCATAACACAATCATCAGGTGTGCAAATATGCACCTGATGACTGCATAAATAGGTTTAATTTATTTTGTAATATATAGATAGGAGTTTTGAAAAATAAATAAATAAAATTGAAGACATCCATCCAATGAGAAGAATTAAGTGGATTGGGAGGTAATAAGATTTCAAAGAACGGTTTATGTATGATTTGCTAGCTAGACGGTAGTGTAGCAAATGTCTGAACATGGAAATCCAGATATGTCAAATTTTAAACCAGAAGAAAACAAAAAGATAAAGCAGAAAAAAATAAATAAAAAAAAGAAAAGAAAAATAAAGAGAAAAAAGCAGTGGAGATGAATCCAAACATTGGAAAAGATTTTTAAAAATAAATGTAAAAACAATCAAAATTAACAAAATGACGTGAATAATGAACTGAATTAATAAAATATTAAAATATATACTTAAGGGGATTTGTTCATAAGTACAAATAAAATAATGATATTAATTAAAAAAATTACCAGTTTGATAAGCTAAAATTTTAAATTATCATAAGTAGAAATAAAATAATAATAAAAAAATAGCAAGTTTAATAAGCTAAATTTTTAAAGTTATATGGGGATTTGTTCTTGCATACAAATAAAAAATAAAATTAATTAAAAAATTTGTCAGCTCAATAAGCTAAATCTTTTTAAAATTATAAGTGAATTATTTTATAAGTACAAATAAAAATAAATTAATAATAGTAATTAAAAAATTTCCAGTTTATTTAAGTAATAAAATGAGTAAAAATATAAATAAATAAATTTGAGATAATTTTAGATATATTTAAGGGTATGAAAGATTTTATAATTATAGAAATTAGTCATTTCATGACATTGATTTAATAAGTCAATTTTAGGAAATTTTTTTTATATGGGTTTTTTTCTTGTAAGCAAAGGAAACATTTTCCATGTAAATTTTAAATGTTTTAGTTTTAGTTAATATTTTCCATTTAACTGTAGAAGTTTTATATGTAATTATTATAATAATAATAATTACAATATATATATATATATATATATATATATATATATATATATCTGTAAATTCAGATAAAATTTAGAGGGAAAATAGCCATTTTCAACCTGTCATTTTAAGACATTCCACTCTAAATTTTATCTGAATTTACAGATAAATAAATATATATCTGCTTTGTAAATTAAATTTATCTACATTGAGCTCTCTATTTGATCAGTTTTAATATTTACAAATCCTATCCTGGGTTTGTAACACCACAATATATATATATATATATATATATATATATATATATTTGAAATTGCTGATTTTTAGTGGTTTAATGATAAAAGGCGATTATGGCAAGCAGTCTTTGTAATAAAGTGCTTGAGTTTGTCACTTAACTGGTTGCTGTCCTCCCTGGCAACTCAACTCTGAAGTTATGTAAATGTATTAAATATGTTCACTTTTCAAGGACAGTTAGCTGAAAAAGCCCTTGAGAAGTAAATGTATTTAATACGTTTATGAAACTCTGTAGTCGAGATGCCGAGAGTGATGCCAACCAGTCAAGTGAAAATTTCTGATATATTATTTATGTACATATATAGTTTTTCCAAAAGTTCTGGAAATGTTTGCAACTGTTAATCTTCGGTTATGTTACTTTCTAATCTGGTCAATTACTGAAATGTTAAAATACCTCTTAAAAAATCATTTCTATGAAAAAAGTTATAAAATTTTGCTTGAATAATTATAAAAGCTGCCTGAATAAAAATGAATTCTTTTGCAAAGCTGATTTTTAAGGTTGCATTCATGATTTTACAACCTCTAAAAGAGCTACTCTCTTGAAAACCAGTGACTTTGAGTTGGTGTTTGCACTTGTTACTGATTCCCAGTTCACTTGCTCCATAGAATACATTTCATTCTTTCCTTGTATTTTATAATTGGAAATGACAAATAAAAAAAGACAGAAGCCAAACAAGAGCAGTGTGCTTTTTTTTCATTTGTTTTTGCTGTGGAATGATTGTCAGAATCAATATTGTTTCTACTTGCTATAAACTGTCAGTTGAGTTGTGAATTTTAGGCACCATTTTTCACTCGGCTATAGATAAATGTCCGCCATGTCTCCGTTTATTGATTACCTTTCCCAGTTTGTATTCTTCCGTCATTCTCTTAATTCTTTGGCTTTCTCTTTTTCTGTTTTTTCATTTTCACCCTTTCTTTCCTCTTGTCTTTAACTTCCTCTTTCTTCTTTATTTTTTGTACCCTTTGTATGTTTACACTTTCTCTTTCATTGCCTCTCAAGTTGACTTTTTAACCAATGTCGCTTCTCTCCCAAGGATAGAAATGTCTGCTTCTCCTGACCTCAATAAATCTTTGTCATATTGAAACGGTTTCGGAGAACGAACTTCAGATTATACACTCACCTTAAAATGAAATGGAAAAATTTGATTAGCAAACTCTTCTCTTCATTAAAAGTGTTTCATATTTTCCTTGATTTTTAATTAAGCTTCTTTTTATAATTCTCAGATTATTAAAGATGTCTTTAATAATGGAAATACCCAAACTTGTAACATGTCTACAGTACATCTATATTTAAATATTTTATGAGGTAGTATTTACACTGTTACATTATTTGAACTATTGTCCTCATCTTTGTTGTCATTTGTACAATGTTTCGAGCATTGTACTCTCCGGCCTTCTTCAGGTGCTAGGAATTTTGAATGGATCCCTTTATTACGATCATTGGGGTATATCATTCTCATTCCTTGTGCGAAGCCTCTTTGGTAGTCATGAGTTATCTACCTCTAACCTGACTCTCTAAATTACTTGTTCACCACTGCTGTAGCCTGATTTATAAATCTCAGGAATTCAGTTGTTGTTGACCTTAAGAACACATGGCCCAGTGGATATTGACATTGGTTAGTTCCAGGAATTGACCCAAAAGAGTTCAATACCAGGCTTAGAGCAGTGGTGAACAAGTAACTTACAGAGACCAGTGCGGACAATAGTCCAAATAATGTAAATCGTGTAAATACTACCTCATCCCAGAAATATAGACAAATACATTTTTATTCAGTTATGTTTTTTTTTTTTTTTTTTTTATAAGCGTTTCACCCCGAGCAAGGCATGTCACTGCCACTACTGCGCAGGGGGCTACGTAGAGTGGAGAAAGGATGATTAAATATAGGAAATGTCAGAGAGTGGGTGATAGGCGGGTAAGGATGCATAGATGAGAGTGTTCTGAGAATAATTGGGAGTTAGTGTGATAGGAGGTGTCTATTGACCCTACATTTAAACATCTGGAGTTTGTAATTGTCGGGAAAGCAGAGTTGTGGAAGGGAGTTCCACAGATGGGAAACACGAGAAAAGAAGCTGTTCGAGTAGAATTTATGGTTACATCTTATTTGTTTAACTGTAAAAGGGTGGGACCTGGTTGCTAATCTAGTATCTCATGTAAATTCGTGCTTAGGCGGCACCAGTGAACTAAGCTCATCGGAGCAGTAGCCATGAAAGTACTTGTAGAAGAGGCACAGGGAAGCCACATCACGCCGGTGAGAGAGCGGCTGTAACGTGGTTGATACTGATGTTATCACCAATATTTGGAAGGAATGTTTGCTACTTGTCTGACCGCTCTTTGATATCTCTTCAGTCAAAATTCTCTAAAAAAATTTTTTATGAGCTAATGACAGTTTCTACTATTAATGCATTTTCTACTGATCAAAAAAAGTAATAAAAAAAAAAAGGTAATAACTGATTGGCAAAAGGTCAGGGGAATATGGTTGATTGAGTCGAAGAAAGCAATCAGTTTCCAAGGTTTTGTCTACTGTCATTCCTGCTGCATGTTGCTCTGCAATATCATGGAGAACAACAACTTTCTTCCTATAGAAGAACATATGGCACTTTTTGACTAAATTCTTATGGACAATGTTGCCACGTCATGGGGAAAAAAGGTCATCAGAGCAGTTGCCATGAAAATATTTGGGTAAACTTTTGATTTGTTCCTCGAAGTCCTTTACCCCGTCAAATCTTTCCTAAACTTCCTTAATTACGTGCAAATGTATGTGCTGAACTGAAATCGTTAATTGTTTATTGAAGAAACCTACCTTTTTTCCTGTTATTGACCAGAAAAAAATCAGACTATATCTCACCCCTTACCACCGTTCTCATATCTGATTCACTGCTGAATGACTGGAGGCGTAGGATACTTATTTCGGCCTGTGTACACCGCAATTTGTTTGGTTTCGGAATTCAGTTTTCATGTAGTAATTGCAAAAAGGAAGTAAATTGGTTGAAAAATCGGCAAACTATGCGTGAATTCATTCTGCAGTGAATAACAGTTTTTGAAGTGTGGTTACGGAGTAAGAAAAACAGCGAAAAGAAGTTCGATATTTTTTTGTTTTTAAACTTGAAAAAAAAGTAGGTTTCGTCAATAAACAATTACCGATTTGAGTTCAGCATTTACATTTTTATGGAAATAAGGATGTTTTGGAAATATTTGAAGAGGTAAAGGCCTTCGAGGAACAAAACAAAAATGTACCAATATTTGTAGAAAATACAAAGGGAAGTCAAGTCACATCACATCAGTGAGAAAAAGATTGAAGTTGAGATGTTGAAGTCAGGATCAATAACACTGCAGTTCCTTCTTTGGATTTTGTCAAGAACCCTGAGATGAATGGTAGCATTGACCAACCAGATATGGCAACAGTATTCAGTGCATAGATGAATGATAGAATTATAAATGTGCAAGACGGATTCAGTCAAGAAAAGCTTCCTAGCAGTAGATGCAGCTATAGACTCAATGAGATCATTCCACTTCAGGTCAGTGGAAAAAATGAGGAGGTGCGAAGACTAGTATCACCCATGCTGATGGTGGGTAGGGAAGTTTCTCTGCAGTGGTTAAAAGAGAGCAGCTTTGTTTTGGAGGCATTAAAATTGACAGGCCATTTTCTGCCCCAGTTAACCAATGATTAGAGGTCTTTTTGAAGTGCAGCACTTTGTCAACCTTAGCAGATTTCTTATTGAGATGGGAGTAAATGGTTGTGTTGTCTGCATAGATGCCTATTTGGGTCTTTTTCTTAAATTCTTCAGCAACAAGGCCTTGGGAAGTTGTGAGGAGCATGTAACCATCTCTTAATTGTTGTTGTTCCCAGGTTCACCCTGACCCGGAGTGGTAGCACCTATTAGGGTCCCAGCTATGGGCAAATAGCTAACCCTCAAAACTGGGTTCAAAACATTATGAAAGTATTATTTTTATACTTTTATAGAAATATTTTTATACTTTTATAGAAATATGTACATAAAAATAGACTTTTATTTGTGGTGCAATGGATATCGACTCGGAACGACAAATCGGGGAGCCGAGTTCGAATTCCAGTTGAATTTCTTGCATTTACTTATAGACAAATACCCTTGAGAAAGGTATTAATCCATCTCTTCCCTCCAGTCTACCGCAGAAAGCAATAGCAACCTACTGTGGGATAATCTTCTGCCCAGTCAGTCATGTCTCTTTCTAGACATGATCACCTAAAACATATATCACATATGGTACTTAACTGACTGATAAATATTTGAAAGAAAAATATTACCAACAAGTCATTTTTGAAGAAAAATATATTACCATAACACATTTTTAAAGGAAAACATTTGTGAATACAAAAGTAAGTCATTTTCAGTTTTCTAAAATAAAAAAGAAAAGAAAAGAAAATTTCATTTAAAATCTGATTAAATCAACCTTCTCACTATAAGCTGACATTAAAAATAAAAAATACCTTTTTGTATTAAATAACCCATAGAGGTGTTGCTATGCCATTAAAAAAAACTCAAACTCAATTCTTATATTCTCAGTAAGCTTTTTTATCCTTGTGACTTTATCCTTGCTTGATGTGAAATGATTAAAAAACAATGGCTTTATCAACTCAACTGCCGTCATTTAATCAATCAGTTAATGATAATGCTGTTGGCCACAAATCTTAGTGTAAGAAAATTGGTCTTGGGAAGTACAGAACAGAAGAAAATTTTGCTTCAAGAAGTCAGCCTCTGTTTCCATTCCATGATATAACAGAAAATTTGCTATTCACTTGTTTTCAGTTCCATAGTCTCGTTTTTTACTAATACAGTTCATCTTTTATAATTTTTATTCTTCGAGTTGCTGAAAATTCTGAAATAAATCATTGTCAGCGTTTCATTATTTATTCAAAATTGTATTTTCATCTTTGTCACTTTTGTCACCATATTTCATTTGAATTCTTTGTACTCTTTTGGCAATTTCGATCTTTTCAGTCAGGTTTTTCTATTTTCCTTCTGTAGTCTGACAAAAATAAAAATTTTCTCGGCTTGCAGTAATTCACCAAATTTATTTTCCATACATGCAGGTGATGAATGTGAAATAAGGTCTCTTTTTTCATGTATCGAGCTAGGTGTGACTATAACCTACATCCAATAGGAAAACCTCAAATTGAATCATTAGAGGTTTTGAGGGGTGTAGGACCACATTTTAATTGTTGTTGCTCCAAGTTCTACCCTGACTCAGGATAGTAGCACCTATTAGGGTCCTAGCAATAGAAAAATAGTGAACTCACTAAAGCAGTAATGGTTTGTAAAGATGAGGAGTGAGTGTATGTAGCTATGAGGAAAAACATGGTGTGAGCAGTGGAATATTTACAGAATGTGCACATTATACAATGACTCCCTCATCTATATATTTAAATGAACTTTTTCTGGTACAGAACTTGAGTATTTATTTAAAATTAATAATTTTTATATTACAGGGCAGAAGGAGAATAAAATTTAAAAGAAAACAACCTGTTTCACTTCCACTTATCAAAGTTTTAATTGGGAGAACTTACAGTAAAATATCATAGATATGAGAAATGGGAAAGGAGACATGAACTACTAGAATATATATATATATATATATATATATATAAATTAAATTAAATTTTTTCAAAGATGTTGAATGCACATTTCGACATGGAATCCCCGAAGGGGATAACACATCACCTCAGCAACAAATGCTATCCCGAAACTGGACATAATTTGAAGTAAATTATGTCTATTTTCTCTTTTCAACTCATAGATAGAATTGTAAAAAAAGGGGAAAAATTGGTATCGTCTGGGTTTGCAAAAAGGGGAAGAGAACAGTAAAGTAAACTGAACAGACGGCGTGTTGAATTGATATTAAATTAAACAAAACGGAAAGGAGGTGGCAGGTAAAAGAGATAAAGGAAGGGAGAGGAAAAAGAAGAGAAAGAAAAAATTTCATATTAAAGACGCTCAATACATTCAAATAAACCTAACTTCCTAAAAAGGTTGAAGTATTAGAAAAAAGACTTTTTATTTAAAAAGGTATATTTAGGGGAAAAAATTAATATTATTTTTAAAGGGAATAAAAAGATATAAGATTTAAAATTTAAATTTTAAAATAGGTCATATAATTTAATCTAATTAAAGATAAAACTAGGTATAGATGAGCTAAAAAATTTCCATATACAAATTATACATATATATATATATATATATATACACATACACACACACATATATATACATACATATACACCTATATATACTTATGTACACACATACATATACATACCCATACATTTATGCAAACACACATATATATGTGCACACACATACACACATGCACACATACACACCTACACATACATGCACACATACATACATACCTACATACGCATACACACATATATATATATATATAGTAATAAATTTATAAATATAATGAAAGGAAAGGGAAATATAGGTAGAGTGGTTAAATTGCTAAAATATATATATATATATATATATGTATATATACACACATACATACATATACACATACATATAAAAAATTGAAAATTAGAATTTAAAACTTAAAATCTAAAATCCGCCCTATGACGGCACTTACTGATGAATTCCTTCCTAAAATTCAGGAGTAAGTCCTGGTAAGTGTACTTTAAAATCAGAATCTTCTTCAATAGACATAGACGGCACCTATCACAAAATTTTTTTGGAATACAGGCTGAGCCTATTAGTTTCCAGCTAATTACAGGGTCCAGCCCTTCCTCCTTCATTTTCCAGAATCTCTGTGATAGTGCCGTCTGGAATCTTTGGTTTGGGTTTGAAAACGAGTACCTGTGGTTGTAAAGTCTCTGTTTGAAAGGGCCCGTGGACATACCAATATAAGTCCGGTAATTGTCTTTGTTGTTAGATGGAGAAATACGGGCTTCATAAATTACTTGGGTGGATTTACATTTGCCCTCCACCAGGCAGGTATCCACAGAGTTACAATTGCATTTATCTACAATTCCGGATTTGGAGTTGGCATTATTTAAGTTCATTAAAATATGTCTATTATGGGAATTAATAATATCGTCTATATTTGAGGTGCAAGAGTAACTGATTTTTAGAGTGTATTTATTAAAAATTTTTATTAAGGGATTATTATTATTAAAATGTTTATTGACTAATTTGAGAAAATACTTACCAATATTGATATTAGTTAGTTTACAATAAGGAGGGTCAAACCAAATTATCTTCCTTTTTCTACATTTTCTTGTGTTTTTAGTTTTAGATGATTCTGGGTCTATAGCAGGCTTAATATACGTTAACTTGTTAATGAAACCACTTTTCTGAAGAGCCTTATCGTAAATTTCTTTACTTGCGTTGAAAGTTTTTATATTAGATGATAATTGGTTAACTCTATTATTTACTATATTGGGTATTTGTCTTATAATATTTTTGGGGTGGTTGGATAAAATATTAATATAGGAGGGAGAACTATTTTCTTTGAGAAAGGGTTGGTAGGATCCATCATTTAAGTTCAGGGTGATATCTAGATAGTTTACAATTTTGAGATTGGAAGTAACCTCAACTTTAAAACCTAGAAAACCTAGGGCTCTGATAATTTATTTAAATAAAAAAAATATATATATATAATTATTAGGCCACTCTAGTGTTTTTAAAAAAAGATGTATTTCATACTATTTTTTAGCATTTATTGCCAAGTGAATAAACTGTAAATGAAAATAGAATGTGTTTTTGTTAATACTGCACAATAACATGTGCATCAAATGAATTTATAAATATTTAATATTGCAGTTTCATCAATGAAAGAATGTAGAAAATTTAGGGTGATTCGACAAGTTCATCTTTGATTCCTTGCCTTGTAAAATTTTGCAAAAGAACCATTCCGTTTTCATTTAGAATTATCCACTTGGCAATAAATACTAAAAATAGTATGAAATACATCATTTTCTTTAAAAAACTGGGGTGGCCTTATAATTATGACTGGTAGTGTGTGTGTGTATATATATATATATATATATATTTTTGTTGTATTTATTCCCTGCTTTTGTTTTGAGCACTGTTTAAAGTAAACAAGAGAGAGAGATTTACATGCACTTATATAAATATTTTCTGGAGTGAATAAAAGAGTGCTTGATGTAATGTGGCAAAGCTATAAAGTATTAATTAATGTTCATATTATCCTACTTTATAGCACAATTCTGAGTTTTATGCATCATGCAATCATCAGGTGTTTATTATGATGTGAATGTTTTGAGATTTGATTCTTTTGTTTCAGTCAGTTCATAATAAACACTCGATGATTGTAGAGTACATGAAACTCTGTCATCCTATAGATGTAGGATAATATGAATAGTTATTACTTTATACATACATACATATATATATATATATATATATATGTCTATGTGTGTGTTTGTGTGTATATATATGCATATGTCTAAATATATATATATATATATATATATATATACACGTGTGTGTACACACACACACATATATATATATATATATATATATATATATTTTTTTTTAAATAACTTTAATCCAAAAGGAAAAGTAAGAAGGTAAATCCCAAAGACCCAATTCTAATTAATATTAATATTTTAATATTAAAAAATGATACAGGTGGAGAGCTCAATGTAATTAAAATTACAGAGTCAATTTTGAAATGTGGTAGTTGCCGATGAAATGTGAAATGTGAAATCTCTCTTAGGAATCTCATGTTGAAATGATCATTCAACAGTTTTGAACATCAAAATTTATTTTATTTTATATATATATATATATATATATATATATAGTTTTATTGTGGAGAAGTTTGTCACTTAACTGAGCAGAGTTATTGCAACTTTGAAGTTTCATGGAAGAACCATTATACCATTATGATGTTTTCACTCCTCAGGGCTTATTTTACAATCTTGAAAAATAAGTCCTGAGCTCTATTGCAAGTACTTTATAACTAAAAACTTGCTTGCTAAAAACTCATCAAATAGGGAAATAAATAAAACAGTGTAAAAAAAATATTGAGACTATGTCTATTTCTGAAATGAAGACTACAACTTTCTCCAAAGGGACTTTTCTGGATTTTTCTATACAGACTTCTACAGAAGATCCTAAATGGCTTGCCCCGTAAAAGTGTCACACAAAGTGGACATTTCCCCTCACATCTCTAGCATTGCTACTAGGTGTTAATTTATGGTGTTATGAGTAAAGATGTGTGTGTGTGTAGTTGTGAGTAAAGGTGAGGTGTGAACGTTGTTTGTTTTTTTTTCTTTTGTCAGCTATTTTTAGGGCCAGTTGGGCACCATCTGCAAGAGCCCAATGACACTATTCACTTTACTAGAAGTTTGAAAATGGTAAATTTACTGCATGACATTTATACCAGAAGCTTTAATACGAATATTTCAGAGTGTTTGGGTATCAATCTGAGAATGAGAACAGTGCAGAGGATTCAAAAACAATTGGATGAGTCTAATGGTAATTTCAAAGGTACTGCAACTTGGAAAACTCACTCAGATTATTCTAAGAAGAGCACTCTCAAATTTATTGTTGAAAACTTCAAACTCAACATGGAGACCAAGAACAAATGCCTTGAAGAGGTAGTACTCCTCTGATCATGAGGGTTGCTGCTGGAAGCCGCTATGTCTAGCAACAAGACTCTGCCACCCAAGCTAAAGAACCCAGTCATGACTCTCAAACAATTACTGCATTCATATCACCCCTTACATCTGGCCATCCAAGTCCCCATGCAACCCCCTCAATTATTCTTTGTGAGGTGCAGTTGAGCAAGAGACATAAAACTCTTTGTAACACTAAAAATGAACTGATGGCAAAGGTTATGGCAGCATTCATTACCTTAAACAAGGAAACTGCTCAGAAGAGTTGCAGGAGATCCTGAAGTTGTTTGAAGGCTGTGCTTGAAGCCAATGGGGACTTTATTAAATAAATTTACTCTTTAGTATTTCAAATATATCTCTTAGAGTGAGATGTCATTGTTATTTTCATTTTTGCATAATTTAGATGACAATTTATCCATCACAAATTGTTTGTGCAAAGCTTGGTTGAAAACAAGTTTGTGAAATATATCATATTTATTTATTATTTATTTGAGGTTCATAATTATTTTTGCTTTTCTTTATTACAAGCTAAGAACTGAAATTTAGCCTAAGGAAGCAGGTAGATTTTCCAAAACTGTTGCCATAACACATGCTAAGGCCAAAGATGGTGCTAATCTTGGGTGTCTGTAGGTAGATCATTTTCTTGAAATACATCATTCCCTGCAAGGAACTATGCTGAGGAGGCCAAGCAAGAGAAAGACGGCCAAATATACAGAGCTAGTGGAAGGATGCCAACGGACGGTGAGCAATATGAAGGCCCAGTGAGGAGGCTTACATTGTGTTTTCAGGCTGGTCCATCTGCAGGGTCTACAACAGAAGACCAGTAGGTAAAGTGTTATCAAGTTGGCCACCAAGGCAGAAGGAATTGCTGGAAGGTGGTTATGAATCTGGACAGTCATGGGTGGGATAGCATTACTTGGGATTTTTCAATGCTGGCTAGGTTATCTGGGTGAAAGTGTCTGGTTTGAAAGACTTAAAACAGTTGATGATGCCAAAAAATTCACTGCTCATGGGCCCAGTTACATCTGGGTATGATGTCTGTCAAAAGTACTGCATAAATACATGAAATATTTTGTCATTCAAACTGTAAATTTATTATTAATGTTCATAATTGAACTTAATTAAAAAAGATATGAATAACATTTTGTTGCGTATAAACCAGTTTCATGTAGAGAGATAACATTGAATATTTTTGTGTTAATTATAACCCCCTCCTCCCAGGAAAACAAAATTACTTTCATATAGCACAAAAAAGATACCTGTTTATAGTCCAATTTCATATTTTTTTGCAAAGAAATTATAAAACCTTGCACTATACAGTGTGAAATTATTTGTTTGAACATTATTTTTGATCGATACTCATATTTAAGTAGATATTCTGTTTATAAACAAACAGTATATATATATATATATATATATATATATATATATTTATTTCTACCTGCTTCATTGTTTATGATAAATTTTTGTTACAAAAATGTGTGTCATTCAGCAGTCACACATTTTCGTAACAAAAATTCATTGTAGATAATCAGGCCGGTAGAAATAAATATATATATACTGTTTGTTTATAAACAGAATATCTACTTAAATACTAGCATCGATCAAAAATAATGTCCAAACAATTATTTCAAATTGTCAGTTGTTTAAAGACCATTTTGTTAATCTTCATAACTATACAGTATATTAACACCTAGTTCATATTGGGCATATATTTAACAACTCTTTCTTAGGAGAGTTTTATAATTTGCTTGAAGCATTGTGTATATTAGGTGCATGCAGGGTTGTAGCTGATGCTAAAAAAAACACCGGGCACAGAGAAAATTGCCTGGATTTATTAGTTGAGAAAGTGATGACATCATCAGTGTCATCCGTTTCCAGAAAATATGATTTTTGCGGATTTTTTCGGCTCTTCCAATGGAAATTAGGCACAGAACATGAACGAAAGCAGGAAATCGGGTTCGTACTTTCTGAGTATAACCAGTCTTTTTTCCCCAAATTAATAAATAAACAGATTTTTACTGCGTTCATTTGGATGTTTTCTTCACTTTTCTTTCTTTTTTTTTTCATGAATTGTTTAGTTTGATTTCTGACAAAGACATTTTTCCTTGCCCGGATTTTCACTATGATTGCATGGATCAACCCGAACCTGTGCCCAGTGTGCTTGGTAGTCAGATATGGCCATGGGTGTATGGGTAGGTTTTTGAAGGCTATCACAATGTGTTTAGTAAAATAATGGAAGGTAAAGAAGGTGTTAGGTATTACCTATTTAATATTCATCAGACACACACTGTACCCTGTTTTTTTTTCTCACTATAACCCCCCGCATGCTAGTGTTAGTCCTGCCTTACCTTGGGTGAAATGGTTAAAAAATATACAAATTGCACATGCAAGCCATGGGCATAGAAAGTAAATTCTACTGAAGATAGTAAAGAAAAGTAAGAAGGAAGAAGTAACCATTCATCGTTTGAAAAGAGATATGGTTGTCGGCTAGAGGAACATCCTATTATGTGAACTACGAATTGGAAGCACCAATATCAAACAAGCATGAAAATTTAAATATCTAGGAAATATTTTAGTAGAAAAGATAGGCAACAAAAGTGCAATGAAATAGTGAAATAATAATAATAGCGAAGAAAGTGACCACTTAGTTTCCATTCACCACCATCAGATTTAGTTGGATGCTTGATGTCAAACCATGAAAATCTGAGGAAAAGTTGTTGCTACTCAATCCTCAATGATTATTTACCAATTCTTAATACTTTACTTAGCATTTGGAAGGCAACCTTCCAAATGCTAAGTAAAGTATTAAGAATTGGTAAATTTTCATTAGAAATAATGTTAGAAAACAAATACCAAAATCAAACAAATACAACAATTAAAATACCTGAAAAGTGTTTTAACAGAGGATATAATGTGAAACACTGAAATTTGAAGGCACATTGCTATAATGAAAGATGCTGCCCAAAATCTAAGCAAAGTATTAAGAAATAGTAAATTTTCATTAGAAATAATGTTAAAAAAATTGGCAATAGCAAAATCAAACAAGTACAACAATTTAAATATCTGAAAAGTGTTTTAACAGAGGACATAATGTGAAACACTGAAATTTGAAGGCACATTGCTATAGTGAAAGATGCTGCCCAAAATCTAAGCAAAGTATTAAGAAACAAGGAAAAGAGAACTGTTATGTAATATTTGTCAAGAACCCACTGCTATATGAAACCACCACCTCCTCACAGATGAAGAATAGATTTGGAACCACAGAAATGTGTTTGTACAGAAGGATGCCGAGCATACCATGGACTGAGCACATGAGTAATAAAAACACTTATGACCAGAAAGAGACATTTGAAATTTCTAGAATACAATGAGGAAAGAGGGCTTGGAGAATTTAACACTAATAGAGCATACAGAAGGGGCACAGGAAAGCAGTAAGTAACTTATCCAAAGAGCTTATGTACATGAGTAACAGAACAGGAATTGCGAGGGATGGCAAAAAGACAAATCTTGAAAAAAAGAAGCAACAAAGGTTAGAAAATTGTGGGGAGCTATGATCACTCACGTCCTGAAGGGACATGGTACATAAAAGAATTCCTTATCTGTAATATAGTGAACAATTTTTCATGTCATAACTTTCTCAAATTGATGTTGTTTTCTCTTGAGAATATGAAACGGTTGATAGTCGTCATTCAATTATCATGAAGTTGATTTTACACTTGATTACATTTTGATGCTTGGTTGAATTGATTTGAAAATGTTGCGATTGTAAACAAACATTATCCAAACACATAAATGATTTTCAGTCAACTTCAAAAATGAATGACTTAAGTGTTTTGTCTGGATGAAAATAAAAACCATTTTCAGGATAGCAGTTTGCATATTTAAAACTTGCATCTGTCTTTTCATGCCCAAAATAATCGTTGAGGATTGAGTAGCAACAACTTTTCTCAAGATTTTCATAGTTTGACATCATTCAACTAAATCTTATGGTGGCAAATGGAAACTAAGTGGTCACTTTCTTCACTATTATTATTATTATTATTATTAACGTAATTTTTTAAGTTCTATGTTCCTGCTAGACATAAGTGATCATGAATCTTCACAGCTTCTTCTTATTTTAATATCTGTAAACTGTGCATATCAGTGAATTCTTGGTGAATTCATTATCATTCTTCTTGTAGACAGTTATGAAAGCAATGATAAAGAGCACAGTCTACCCTGTTATTTAACTCATAGCTGGTGGGGAGGAGTGACAAACTGATGTCGTTCCTATTCATGCAAAGTGAGCATAAACTCAGTCAGACAGAATTTGAACTCTGATCGCTAATTCCATTTCCATGTTGCTAACCATTGAGCTATTCATATATCCACTAGCTTCATATCAATTAAAAGTAAAAAGATTATTTGCATTGGGTCCCCACTTTTGTCTCAGATAAAAGTGTTGCTCTGTGCTAAAGTTCCGAGTATATTATTTGTTCACTGAAAAATTAAACACACAGTATATATAATGATTTTCTAAGTGCAGCTTAGGTGTGTCCCAAGGCTGAAAGCATGAGGCACCCGGTGAAAATTGAACTCACTATGCAGTTGAAATGATTCTAGCAAAACAAGCTTGCTAACCATATTGAGCTGCCAAAACACACAGTTTATATATATATATATATATATATATATATATACAGAGAGAGATTTCCACCTAAGTCCATCTTGCACATATACAAATCAACCATCCAACCATGCATTGAATATTGTTGTCATATCTGGTCAGGCACCCCTGCTATTCATCTCAGGGTTCTCGGCAGGCTCCAAAGGAGAATCTGTAATGTGATCTGTCCCGACCTGGCAGCTCAACCCCAGTAACTTTCTCACCGACAGGATGTGGCTTCCATCTGTCTCTTCTACATGGCCTCTGCTCTAACAAGCTTAGCTCAATGACACTCCCTCCACAAGAATTTAATCAAGCAGCCAAACTGGTAACAAGGTCCCACCTTTTTACAATCAACCAAGTGCAGCTGTCACTTCTACACCATCAGCTTTTTTTCTTGCGCTTCTTGCCTGTGGAACTCCTTTCCATATACTTGCTTCCCTGATGGCTACAATTTCCAAGAATTTAAATGCAAAGACAGTTCCCATCTCTTATCCACTTGATGACGGTCCTTCTCTCGTCCTTTCCCTAGCACTCCGTATATCTTGTCCTTTTCCTTTCTCACTCTACCCTCCCAACTGTCTTCACACCAGTATTTTTATCTTCCTCTTGCCCTTTCTCTAACACCCCCCCCGTTACCATTTTGTCTTTCTCTTTGCTCTCCTCTTGCTTAAACTTTCACTCTTTTCTTATGTAGCCCCTGTGCATTAGTGGCAGTACTGCCTTGCTTGGGATGAAACAATTAAAAAAATATTTATAAACCAAAAGTTTGGTGCCACTCTCTGGGTTTTGAATAATCACCTAAAAATTAATTGTTCTATTCTTTTTTTTTTTTTTTTTTTTCAAAACTAATTTACTAACTCATGCTGGACCAGAGGGATTTAACCTTACTGAATAGTTTTATCATGTATTCAATAACGAGCAGTATAGCCCGACGTTGCTTGGGTGTAATGAAAGCTTTAAAACTAATCCATGGCCCTGGAGCTCAGACTCTTTGGATGTTGGCATGAAAGACTAAAAATCAATAGTTGTTTCCAGTTAAAGCGAAACCGTAGACTGAAAGAAAAATAAATGGAAGTAAGTCAAATTTTGATTTTCTGGTATCGATATCAAATAATTTTTTTTCATCGTAAACTAACTTTTGAAGGCTAAATAAGTCCTCTGAGTAAATGCTATCATGGCTGAGACTAAGAACTACAATTATACCTACTTAGAGCCAAACCTGAAGCAAAAACTAAAATAAAAGGGCTGAAAAAATACAGACATAGAGGCAGATAAACAGACACACACACACAAACATCTTGTCTTTTATATATATATATTATCGATTTTCTGCATTATTGTAAGAACTGCAATCTTGGAACTTCTGAATATCATTTCTTATGTCTTTGTCTATGAGTGTATCAAATTTGATTAAAATTGGACCACTCCTTCTATAACCCGATTTTTTCGATTATCAATGTTTGATATTTATCAGGGGTAGCTCGACACAAAACCTCGCTAAGAACACTCGCAGACGCTTATACTATAACTGTGTAAATTTTCAAGAAAATCAGTTCAGCTGTTTCGGAGTCTATAGGTAATGGACACACGCACACACACACACACACACAGAGACAAAGTTCCATTTATAAATAAGTTTAGATTATAATGAAAATAATAAAATTAACCCATTACTCCATAAAGTGTTTTTAAAATCTTAGTTATTTTGCCTGATTTATTTTGCTGGCTAATAGTAGTTTTACGATTGACAGATTTAATATTTTAGTTAAACCCTCTTTAAAAAACCTAGATATCATTCACTTCTTGTACGTGCTGTGTCCTTTCAGAATGCAGGCGATCATGGTCCTTCGCATCTTTCTGTTACATGCTGCTTACCTCTGTCTCTTTTTCCCTAGATCTGTCTTGTGAGTATCAGATTTTCTAAGCCCTCCTTCCTCATGACTGCTTTTTTTGTTTCCATTTTTTTCCAAAAACCTTCTCATTGCTTACATGCTCAGTCCATGTTATCCTTAGCATCTTTCTGTAGAACCACACTTCTGTTGCTTCTAGTATCTTCTTCATATTTGAGCAGATTGACCAGCATTCACTGTCATACAGGAGGACAGATATCATAAAACATTTTGGTTCTCTTTTCTTTGTTTTGAATGATATTGTTCTACCAGCATCATAGCTTTGTAAGAGCTAATTAAACCAAAAATTCATGAAACTTCTGTCAGTTAAGTGCCATACATTACACAAGCTGAGGTGATCATGTCTAGCAAGAGACCTGACTGAGTAGGCAAAAAATTTTCCTGCAGCAGATTACCATTACTTTCTGTGATAGACCGATTGCCAACCAAGGCTATAAAAACTAATCTGTCCTGCTATTTAACCCATACCTGGAAGGAAAAGTGACAGATTAATATCTTTCCCAAGAGTATTAGCACATTTGTGAATGCAACGAATTCAGTTGGAATTTGAACTCGGCTCTCTGAATTCTTGTTTTGAGCTGATATCCACTGCACCACAATGCACATCTTGCATGAAACTTACTAATTATTAAATCCAGAACATGGTCCAAAACTTTTAGTCTATAGTTCATATATCAATTTAACCAAACAGAAACAATGCCAGTATACTTTGTCCTTCTTTGCAATCTTGTCACCCTTTACATCTAGGCAATCATGGCTCCCTTAACTTCCAATTCTTCCTGGTTTTTTAAAAAAAAATTATCCACTTCCCAATCATTCTTCTGTCAACCATTTACACAAGCTAATCAAGTAGGTAACTGTCTACTTTTCTTTGTTTATCAATATGTTCTTTTTTTTAATTTTTTTATAAGCGTTTCACCCCGAGCAAGGCATGTCACAGCCACTACTGTGCAGGGGGCTACGTAGAGTGGAGAAAGGCTGATTAAATATAGGAAATAACAGAGGGTGGGTGATAGGCGGGTGAGGATACCAAGAATGAGGGTTGGGTAGATGAGAGTGTTGTGAGAATAGTTGGGAGTTAGTGTGATAGGAGGTGTCTATTGACCCTACATTTAAACACCTGGAGATTGTAACTGTTGGGAAAGCAGACTTGTGGAAGGGAGTTCCACAGGCGGGAAGCGCGAGAAAAGAAGCTGTTGGAGTAGAATTTACGGTTACATCTTATTTGTTTAACTGTAAAAGGGTGGGACCTAGTTGCTAATCTAGTATCTCGTGTAAATTTGTGCTTAGGCAGCACCAGTGATCTAAGCTCATCGGAGCAGAAGCCATGAAAGTACTTGTAGAAGAGGCACAGGGAAGCTACATCACGCTGGTGTGAGAGCGGCTGCAGCCGGTCTGCCAAGTCAGTATCAACCACGTTACAGATCCTCCTTTGTATTTTGTCAAGAAGCCCAAGGAGAGCAGCAGGGGCACCCGTCCAGATATGGCAGCAATATTCAATACACGGGCGGATGGTAGATTTGTATATGTGCAGAATAGTTTCAGGTGGGAAAAGTTTCCGGGCCCTGCACAGGAAGCCCACTTTCATAGCAGCAGATTTGGCAATGGATTCAATATAGTCATTCCATTTGAGGTCTGCCGAGAGTGTAAGGCCAAGGAGGCATAGTATTTTACTCTCTGGGAGGCTAGCCTGTCCCATGCTAATGGGAGGTAGATGCGATTGTCTATGGTGGTTAGTTGATAACAGCTTTCTGTAGGTATTAATTCTCCAAGCCTTCTTTCCAAATGATGTTTTCAAAAATTTTGTCTATCTTTATTTCTAAATTTCAGTTAAAGTGTCTTCTTTGTTCCAATTTTTCTTTACACTTCCACATTGATCAAATGCTCTATTTATAGTATCCCTACCATCCTTCCAGAAAACTATATTTCTGTTGCCTCATGTCTTCTTTATGTTCGAGAAATTGTCCAACACAGTCATACATAAAGTGTGTGTCCGTTACCTATAGACTTCGAAATGGCTGAACTGTTTTTTTTTAAATTTACACAGTTGTACTATAAGTGCCTGCAAGTGTTCTTAGCTAGGTTTTGTGTTGAGGTACCTCCGATAAATATTGAAAATCAATAATCGAAAAAATTGGGTTATAGAAGGAGTGGTCCATTTCAGTATGCTTTTCTTTATATCTAGCAAAGATTTCTGTCTTCATACTTAACTTAGTCAATTAAAACCAGTTTTCAATACAATATTTACAATATTTCAATACAATTCAATACAATTTTTAATACAAGTTCAGATTGTTGTGTCATATCTTTTATTGTTTTCTATGAAACAAGATAATTATTAATTAAATTTATGTACTTGCTTGATTCAATTCTCACATTTGAAGTTCACATATTTGGCTCTGTCGTAGTTGAAAACCGTATATGCTGTCTTAAAATTGATGATTAACCCTTTCTTCTTGCTTTCCTTTGCCACTTTTATTAAATATTTTGTAGCTAATGTTTTGAGTATTAGACTGTTTGTAAATGTTAATCTTTTAATGTTTTTTCCATTTGATATGATTTTAGTCTTTTTCTGTTCATTTAACCTCTTTGAACAGTCTTAACAAAAGGCACTGGTATTGCCAGTGCAAGGGTGATAAATCTACTTGTTCTTCTTGCACTTGAAATATTAAAAATTACTTACATAAAAACTTCAAAAAGAAAGACACATTTTAAATAAAAAAATGATGTACGAGCAAGTGTACAAAGTGGCCAAAATAAAATGTTACCGAGAAATATAGCTGTGCATAAAAGTTTCTGGCACTCACTGTAGATTTTACACATATTTAATAATTTGATGAAATAAAACCCACCTTAATAAAAGCTCAAAATTATTCCTTAGATGTTATACATAAAGAATGCTATCTTGAAGGTTAACGTTTACTCCAAATAGTAGGGTAGACTAGACTCTCTAGCCATAGATATTAAGTCTAGGAAAAGGACTAATGTTAAAATTTAGAAGTAGAAGACAGCAAGCAACTACTCCATTATTTTTCCAAGAATTCATGGTAATTCTTAAATAAAGAAAATAAATCTGTGGAGAGTTATGAACCTCTATATCTTCAATGAATATGGCACTTTTCTAGAATTATCTAGATGTCATAATTTCTGAAAACTTAATTTCAGGTTTTTGAAAAAGAATAAAATGATATTTGAAATTTATTATATTTATGAAGTAATTTACAATTAAGTTATTGTATTTATTTCATATCATAAATAAACTGGATAAAATAAAAATTGATAAATATTAAATAAATTTTAGCAGATCCACAAATCTTCAGCCTGCACTTCCAGGAAAAGGACTAATGTTAAAATCTAGAAGTAGAAGACAGCAGAGAACAACTCCATTATTTTTCCAAGAATTCATGGTAATTCTAAAATAAAAAATAAATCTGAGCTATGGACCTCTATATCTTCAATGAATATGATACTTTTTCTAGAATTATCTAGATGTCATAATTTCTGAAAAATTAATTGCAGGTTTTTGAAAAAGAATAAAATGATATTTGAAATTTAAATATTAATATTGTATGCAAATTGACTTGAAAATAAATTTAATTTTAATTTGACTTTAACTTTGCTTTGCACAGTTCTTTGAAGACACTTGCATGATTTTATTAAGAGACGAATAATTCAAGAAAGAACTTTATTCTTTGGCATGACAAGTCTTCAAAATCTTCTCGATGTTTGTACTTACTAAATCTGCCATAAGCATTGATGACTGCTTCAACATAATGTCTGAAACATTGACATCTTAATCAGATGATCCTCATCTATTTTGGTCATTGTGTTAGGTATAGCAAACTTCAAAGATTTTATAGTGTTATGGGGCATTGATGAACTTCCCTCTTGACTACACCCACAACATAGTAGTACAGTATAACCCGGATATCAGAGACCTTAATATAAGAGAAACCCTGATATAAGAGATATTTTCTTCTGGTCCCAAATTAGAGCCTGTGGTAATGTATATAAAATAGACCAAACACAGATATAAGAGAAACCTGGATAAGAGAATTTTTATCTGGTCCCGGCAACTCTCTTATATCAGGGTTACACTGTACAATGTAATCAGGTCTGGTATGTATCTGTTGGGTTTTTGGAGATACAGTGTAACCCTGATATAATAGATTTGCCGAGACTGGATAATAGTTCTCTTATATCAGGGTTTGGTCTATTTTATATACATTACCACAGGTTCTAATTTGGGACCAAAGAAAATCTCTCTTATATCCGGGTTATACTGAAGTAACATTCATTCTTGGGTCATCTTGGCCTAATGAGACTGCACAGAGTCTTGTTTGTAGGTGCACAGTCTTCCTTTGCTTACACACTCTATCCAAGGTTTTATAACCCTCTCCAACACTTTACAATCAGCAACATTGACTCTTAGGTACTGGAGAAGGTAATGAGTAGTGATGAAATTTTCCTCATTGATCATGACTCCAAGGACTATAGCAATTGCTAGAAACTTTGTGTTCATGACAATTGGAACATTTTTAGTGTCTCTGCATAACCATATCAAAATATTTCTCATAGAGCAAAGATCAAACCATTTGATATTTCAAATTTTTGAAGATCTTTTAGTATTTGCAAGCATGAATTGGGTTCTCTGCATGACTTGTCTTGAAGGTTCCCAAGCAAAATTCTTCCAACAACTGCCTTGAAACCTTGAGTTCCTTAGCAATGGTGCTAATTGATTTTCTGGAGTTTTACTCAATAATTTCACGTCCCTTTCACACAAATTTGTGTGTTCATAGCAGATGATATTCATTTGGTGACTCTTGTATGATCCTTGTCAGCAGTTTGGCATTCATGGCAAAATTGATAACAAACAACTGTGCATCATTCAAGAAATATGCAATCTTTAAATCGCTATGCTCTGCCTTTAAAGTAATGATTACATTGAACCATTTTTTCAACATCATTTAAAGCAGTAAATACAAATGCGCTCAGTTCTTTTAGAAGACATGTTTTAATAGCTCTAACATTTTTCTGGCTTGTTCTGATTATCATTTCTCTTCTAATGGCAAACATCATATAATGTTGGCAGGGAGGTTATTTAGTACATTCATCTGTCTCACTTTTCTTTAATCTGTCCTTTGAGTATCAGATTTTTCCAGCTCTCTTTCCTCATTATGTTCCCTAGAAATTTCAATTTTCTTTCTGATTATAAATATAAGTGTCCTTTTTGTTCCCATTCTCCCTAAAACTTTGTTGCTTAAATGTTTAATCTGTGGTATTCTCAGTGTTTTTCTATAGAACCCCATTTCTTATGCTTTAAATCTCTTTGTCATTTTTGAGGAAATTATCTAGCATTCATTACTATATATGAAATCTGATATTATATAACGGTTCAGTACTCTTTTCTTTGGTTTGAATTAATTTTTTTGTTTATTAATAAATTGCTTAGCCTTTGGAAAGTATCTTCCTCTATCCCAATTTGCTTATACATTTCAGTGTCACACTTTTTATTGTTTATTAATACTTTGCTTAGCTTTTGAATAGCATTCTTTTGCTCTCCTAATATGTCTTTAGATTTTGGTGTCACACATTCTGCCCTCTGTTAAAACATATTTTCAGATATTTAAATTGTATTCAGTCAATTAAGTGCCATAAGTGATACACGCTTTGGGCGATCATGTCTCGAAAGAAACATGAGTGACTGGGCAGAAGATTATCCCATTTTATTGTTTAAGATATCTAGATGTTTGCCATCTGAAGATAAATGATGATCAGAACAAGCCAGAAAAAAAGTTAGAGCTATTAAAACATGTCTGAGCAACTTTGTATTTACTGCTTTAGATGAAGTAATGTTGATAAAAATAAGACTAAGAATTCAGCCTGCAAATGTTTAATAAGATTACCAAAAGCTTTGTCTTTTACTGATTTTATGAACGTTTAAGTTATTACCGGTCCATGGCTATATCGTGTTGAATGCACCGGTTCCCATCTGATCACCGAAGTTAAGCAACATTGAGCTTGGTCAGTACTTAAATGGGTGACCATATGGGAATACCAGGTGTTGTAAACGTAAGAACCAAGAATGGTCCACCGGTCCTCCAGGCTTGGGGGTTGGGCACAGGGCTAACAACCCTGCCCTGTAAAAAATCAGTTTGTTACAGAAACAGCAACAAAATGTTGCTGCCCTATGCACCATTGCCTGTGATCAAAAAATTATGAAGTTATTATCAGAACTGACCTAAAACATTACTGAACACTTAGAATTCATTAACACAAGCATATGTTTAAAGGTAGACATAAAATATATCCATTTTTATTTTTATTAAGAGTCAACTTAGACTTGATCTTCTATCGGTATGGAAAATAGAATGAAAACAATCTGCCCTCTGAATTTAATAAAGTGTTCAGTTTTGAGAAGGTTACTAACTCTGAGTGGTAACTAAAGAAGGCTTGGTAATCTGAACAGAAAGTGATAGCATTATGAAAATTCCTTATTTAAAAAAATTTCAAGAAAATTATCGTTTTATCACCTCGACATGTCTTACTCATTTTTTAAGTTCACTTGTTTATGTTGACTTCTAGAATGAAAAGAAATCATTCCTAAAGAATTTATTGTGGTCTTTTCGTAGCAGTAAATGCTAATAAGGCAATACAAGATAATATTGGTTGCCATAGAAACTGTAGCAATTAAGATAATGGCATTCATTGGGTGATGGAAAATAGGTGTTCATTTCTCAGTGGCAGGTTAAGATAAAATATGTGTCAAGAGAGAAATATTGTATGAAAAAAATATAACTCAATTGTGAAAGAAAAAAAGAAAATGCTGTTTATATATACATTACGTATGTGTTGTGAATTCTACAAGAATGTTTTGGAATAACTGTAGCTCGTGTCAGTTTAAAAAGTTTTCACATTAAGAAGTGGAAGGATGAATCATTATCAGCTAATGCTGGGAAGAGTTTAGATCGACCTTTTGTCATTGTCACATTTTTGTCTTCTGTGCCCTTTCAGGATATTGGCAATCATGGCTGTCTACAATTTCTTTTCTCTCTGAGTAAATTTTACCTTTTTGTTATCTCTCCTAAAACTTGTTATGCAATACATTTATTCATGCTTGCTAGGTAGCTTATGAAGTATCTCTCTCTGTCCCTTTCACCTTCAATTTGTCCTTCGATACTCCTGGGAGTATCAGATTTTCTAACCCTTTTTTTTCAGTATGTGCCCTGGAAATTTTAACTACCTCTTTCTTGTTTCTATTTTCTCTTAAATTCTGTTGTTGGTCACATGCTCAGTCTATCATATTTTCAGCATCCTTCTAGAAAACCACATCTGTTTTGCTTCAAATCTCTTCTTCATTTGTGAAAAAATTGTCTAGCATTCACTGCTATAGAGGAAGTCTGTTATTATGTATCAGCTCAATACTCTTTTCTTTGGTTTGAATGATTTCTTTTTTACTTCTTATGAATTTGCTTAGCTTTTGGAAGGCACTTCCTCCATCCCAATATGCCTACAGATCTTGGTGTCACAGTTTCCATCCTTTGTCCAGATGTAGATTTTGGAACCATGTGAAGGGGTGATGAACAGAGGGAGTTTAACTGTCTTCTAATTCCGGCTTAGGGTGGCATTGTAAATTCCTCCTTAGAAGCTTTAAGTTTTTCTTTACACATTAGTCTAACCATAGCATAAGTGGGTGAACTATCACCTGTACCTATGCTATGTCTGACTTGATAGTGATGGAGTAGATGTATCATTCTTGGTGCAAATAATGTTGGCAAGGAGGTTATTTATTACTTTCATCTGTCTCACTTTTCTTTAATCTGTCCTTTGAGTATCAGATTTTTCCAGCTCTCTTTCCTCATTATGTTCCCTAGAAATTTCAATTTTCTTTCTGATTATAAATATAAGTGTCCTTTTTGTTCCCATTCTCTCTAAAACTTTGTTGCTTAAATGTTTAATCTGTGGTATTCTCAGTGTTTTTCTATAGAACCCCATTTCTTATGCTTTAGATCTCTTTGTCATTTTTGAGGAAATTATCTAGCATTCATTACTATATATGAAATCTGATATTATATAACGGTTCAGTACTCTTTTCTTTGGTTTGAATTAATTTTTTTGTTTATTAATAAATTGCTTAGCCTTTGGAAAGTATCTTCCTCTATCCCAATTTGCTTATACATTTCAGTGTCACACTTTTTATTGTTTATTAATACTTTGCTTAGCTTTTGAATAGCATTCTTTTGCTCTCCTAATATGTCTCTAGATTTTGGTGTCACACATTCTGCCCTCTGTTAAAACATATTTTCAGATATTTAAATTGTATTCAGTTGATTAAGTGCCATAAGTGATACACGCTTTGGGCGATCATGTCTCGAAAGAAACATGAGTGACTGGGCAGAAGATTATCCTGCACTAGGTTGCCATTGCTTTCTGTGGTAGACTGGTTGTCAGCCAAGGCTATAGAACCCAATCTTTTCTATTATTTAACATATAACTGGAGGGAAGAAACGGATTAATACCTTTCCCAAGGGTATTTGTGTGTAAGTGAACACAAGGAATTCAACTGGAATTCAAACTTGGCTCCCCAATTTGTCATTCCGAGCTGATAACCACTTCACCACAATTGTTTGATTTTGGTATTTTCAGTTTTTAATCGACACCTTGAGCTGTTTCTTTTACGAGCAACCATGCATTTCTTTTACTAGCAACCATGCATTTCTTTTACGAGCAACCATGCATTTCTTCTTTATGAAATTGATGTTTCGTTCTTTGTTCTCACTTTCTTTCCCTACTTTCTGTCGGAGTTTCCTGTAGTTTCCTTTCTTGTCTGCTGTTAAGTGCCGTCTGCATATCTTATGATGTTAAGGTAGCAGCCTCCAATATTGGATCCTGGTAGAATTTGTAATTCTCTCAGAATTGCCTCACCAAATCAGGTTGAATATATCTGGTGAGGAGATACACCTTTGTCTTAAACAACTTTCCATTTTTGTGTATTTACTGAATTCATTTTCTACCAATATAAAGGCAGTCTGCTGTCAGTATAGGTTGTAGATTATTCTAATATCCTTTTCTAGTATGTTATCATTTATTAATTGCTAAAATGGTATATTAATGATAAGCTGTATATTTATATGAGAGAGATGATACAACTGTAATTTTTATTATACTTTGTATATATGGAACATTTGTGGGACATAAAGTAAGAGTGAAATTACAAATGCTTTTGTACATTTGACAGCAAAAGTTTATTGCCTTAGCAAACTAGACAGTATATAAAACAAAGCAAATAAAAGCATGTATATATATAAATATATATATATTAAAAGGAATATCTTTTTATTAAGAAAAATACAAAAGTATCTCAATTAAAAAGGGGAAAAAAATATTATTATAATGGGGGATTCAAGACGTCTTTTAAATGACATGTCTTCAGAAAAAAATCATTGGCGATTAAAATAAAGAAGTTGTCAAGATAAATTTTTGAACAATGCCTGAAGTTAAAGACGCAAGATTAAAAAAAAAAAAACAAGAAACAAAATGATTACCTATGTTGGGCTGTAATTTCCCCAAAAATTTTAATTTTAATTTTAATTCTCTCTGTCTGCACAGGACAGGACCCTGTATGTTGATAGTCAGAGATTTCAGGATGTTCAGATGGAGTTTCGTCCCTGAAATTTGGGGAATAATGTGTCCTGCAGTTGATTGAATTCAATAGTTGCTTGCCGATTGCTGACATGAGTCTGCAACTGCCAATATATATATATATATATATATATATATATATATAAAATAATAGTGCATGTATCAAGTGTATTTAAACTATAGACAAGTTAAGTGTGTTTATATGTTGATAATGTTAGTATGAGTGTGAGATTAAATAAGATTGACACATATATTATTTTTGCATACATACATTTAAAATAAGCATCTATTGCTTTTATTACATTGGCACACAAACATATTAACAGGCATGACTTTCTTTGTGCTTTTTTTCTTACATTTATAATTCAACATCTTTTCCTTTATTACACGTGGCACATATCTGATCAGTAAAATCAAACCTCAATCAACATACTGTCTTTTTAGTTTTTTAAAAATAAAAAAAAATTAAATCATTTGCCTTAACAAATCTCTGAAGAAGCTTGTTAAAGTGAAACATGTTAAATTAAAGCCACTTTTTCCTACATGTTCTTTATATTGCATGTGTAAATTTCTCTTGAAGATGATGAGTTTTATTAGAGAAGAGGTTTTTGTTAAATTGGGTTAATATCAGTGTAGCTCATTCTTATGTTAAGTACAATGAGTTAAATAGAATGCTAGGGACTAAGAGGTCCCCTCTGGAAGATAAACAATACATATCTTGTTCTTATGACATCCTGTGGGTGAAGAGAAAAATAATAGATACAGACCATGAACATATTTCTTTGCGTACAATGTCATGGTGGTTAATCAAAATTCTTTGGCAAACAAGTGAAGTTACCCCAAAATAAAAAATAAAAATCCACAACATGGAGCCCAATGGCAAAAACCAGTAAACTAAGGAAGAGAGCAGTATTTCACCATTACAGTGACTGACTGACTAATTAAATCTCTTTATAAAAATATATAAAAACTTTTGTCGATCTTATCAAAAAATTTACTAAGAGGAAGTTACATATTCCAGTTACATATGTAACATATGTAACATATTTATCAGTTACATATGTATATGTAAAACAGTATGAAAATGGTTATCAAGAGTGAATGATGACAAGTTATTTTATGCTTAAATGAAATCATCAGGCCATGTGATTACTGTTAAGCATGAAACAGATTGTTCCAATTCAGCCTTGATACCTATATCCACATTGCTATTTTCATTCATTGTATCCCTGATATTAAGTCCTTTTGCTCCTTAACAGAAGATAGATTTAAACTTATACTTTTTCATATGTGTGTGTGTATTCATTTGAAATTGGCTATGTAACATATCTATTTTTTGGTTTTTATTGGCATTTTAAGAGATGTTATATTTTATTTTATTTTCTGGAAGTTTTTGTGGCCTACATCAAAAAGGCTACAAACAAAAAATGAATTCATGTGTTTAATCTAGTCATAAATCGCTTTCGGTTTTAGGAGAATTTATATCTGTCCAAAAGCAACTGATTATGGTTCATTTAAGAAATGTCATGAAGCCTGTAACTGTTTTTGTGCTGGTTGTAAAAGAACAAATATAAAAAATGAAAAATAAAAGTAGCTTCAATAGCCAACTTATGTTCATTAATTACTTTGCTCTGTCATGCATTTACTAAAGCTCACTAGGTAGCTTATGAACTGTTTTCCTCTGTTTCTCAAACCTTCAATTTGTCCTGATGGTATAAAATATCCCAAGCCCTTTTTTTCTCTATATGTCCCAGAGAAATTTTAGATATCTTTCTGATAAGTATAAATATTGTTTCTATTTTCTGTAAAACTTCATTGTTGCTCAGTTTGTTTTTTTTTAATCATTTCACCCCAAGCAAGGCATTCCATTGCCACTATTGCGCAGGGGCTTACTTAGGGGAAAGTGATTGGAAAGAGTGGTTAGATATAGGAAATGTCAGAAGGAGGGTGATAGACGGGTAAGGATAGCGAGGATGGGGGTTGGGTAGATGAGAAGGGTGTTTGAGAGAATGAATGAGAATTAGTGTGTTAGGAGGTGTCTATTGACCTAACATTTAAACTCCTTGAGATTGTAGCTGTCGAGGAAGCAAGTGTATGGAAGGGAATTCCACAGGCAGGAAGTGCAAGGAAAGAAGCTGTTAGAGTAGAAATTGTGGTTACATCTGTTTCACAGTAAAAGGGTGGGACCTAGTTGCTAATCTAATATCTCGTGCAAATTCATACTTAGGAGTCACTAGTGATCTAAGTTCATCGGAGCAGAAGCTGTGAAAGTATTTTTTTAGTTCGTGGTATTCTCAGCCTCCTTCTGTAGAGCCATATTTTGGTTGATTCAAGTCTCTTCATCTTTGAGGAAATTGTCCAGTATTCACTGCTATACCAGAGGACTGATATTACATATTAGCTCAGTACTGTTTTCATTATTTCTAAAAAAATTCAGTTTCTTAATATTTTACTTAGCTTTTGAAAGTCAACTTTCATTATTCCATGTTTGGATTTCAGTGTTACACATTTTATCCTCAGATAAAAAAAAAATTAGGACAATTATGGACAAAATGTCTTCTTTTTTTATGTACCTTGTTCCTTCAGGACGTAGACGATCATGGCCTTCCACGTTTCCCTATCCCTGGTGGCTCTTAGCACACTTTCTCCTGTAACGTTTCTCAACCCTCGTTCTGTCATTTACCTGCTCAGGCCTTTTAAATATGTTATCCGCTGCTTTCCTCTGTCTCTTTTTCCCTCAATCTGGCCTGTTAGTATCAGGTTCTCCAAGCCCTCCTTCCTCATTGCATGCCCCAGGGACTTTAGTTGTTTCTTCCTGATGCTCAATATTAATTTCCTTTTCATTTCCATCATTTTCAAAACCTTGTCATTGGTAAATGGCTTTTATTTGACATATATAAGCGGTTGAGTTTTGTTTAACAGCATATCAACCTTTATGGGTTATTTAATGTTAAAAAGGTAGAATTTTAAGGTATTTTTTTTTAATATTTGGTTATAGTGAGAAGGTTGATTTAGTCAGATTTTGATGATTTTTTTTATTTTAGAAAACTGAAAATGTCTTTTAGTTTTGCATTCAGAAAATGTATTGCTAGTAATAATTTTCTTTCCTTCAAAAATGTGTTATGGTAATATTTTTTTACCTTCAAACATGTATTGCTGGTAATATCTTTCCTTCAAAAACTTATTTTTCTATAAAAGTCCATTTTTATACTTTCAGTTTGGGGCTTAACTATTTGTCCACAGGTGGGACCCTAACAAGTGCTACCACACCCAGTCAGGGTGGACCTGAGAACAACAGCAATTAAGAGGTGGTTCCGTGCTCCTCGGAACCTTCCAAACAGAGTTTTGCTGGAGGATGCAGTTTACTGTCATAACCAGGACCTTAACAAATATAGAAAAATCCATAATAATGTAGCTTCTTGTAGGTGTTTAATGAAGTTTATCAACTTTGATTTGGTCAATGAGAGAATTTTTGAGCAAAAGATTTTGTCAGAATATGTGTATAAGTGAATATTTCTATGAATATATGAATTGAGCATTCATTGATTTGAGTAACCTTGAGAGAATTCTGGACTGAACACAAATTGTGAGATCAATTCTTGGCCCCAGCAGTTTATGTGTAAACTCAATGGAAAACTCAGTAGAAATAGGATGAGCAATAACTGAGCAGTACCAAAAATTAAGAACTAGATGAGATGTCTCTAGATATGGGAAGTGGAACAAGAACATTCTATACCCATACATTAAATTAAGGGTCTAATTCGGAATTGCTTTGTGACTAAATTCTTAAACCAACGCTCTAATCAAGAGGACAATTCTTTGTGAAGAACTTGGAGCTGGTGGGTGCTGTTGCTAAACCCTTGTGCAAATTAATTGAATCAAAACAAATAATGTCTTCCTAAGATCTTTTGCATTTTACCTGATTTCATCTACATCGTCTCTTGCAGTCATTTTTCTCTTTCGACCATATTTTACTTTGTTTTGGACCAGATTTCCAGAGACATGAACAGTGGAACAAGAACAGTCTGCCGACCAGAGATTAAATGAAGTGTTTAGTTTGGAATTCCCTGTAGGTTACCCAGATTGATACACATCAGATGAAGTTCAGAGAGGACAGTTGTCAACGCATTAGATAAACTAGTTTTTTAATAGCATATCAACTCCTTATGGATCATTTCATGCCAAAATTTAATTTTCTTGGAACTTTTTAGTAATAAAAACGTTATTCTGCTTTCATAATTGAATACATGGTAGTAAATACTCATCTCTTGTGGATATACATTTTTGTGTAAACATAATTACTAGAGGCAGTAATAAGTTTCATTTATGTTAATGTTTTCTTACCGAGCCTATTCAACGTATATAGTGAAAAAATTCTGAGAGAAATTAAACACATGCCAGGATTTCTCATTAGAAGCCACAATCTTAAAAACATAAGATACACAGAGGACACAGTGCTGATAGACTTTTATAAAAATACATATATATATATATATATATATATATATATATATAAAGGCTTTTATAGAAAAATATATAGAAATAAGCTTTTATATATATATATTATATATAAGCTTTTATATATATATATATTATATATAAGCTTTTATATATATATATATATATATAAATTATATATAACTTTTATATATATATATATATATATATTTTTTATATATATATATATAATATATAGGCTTTTTTATATATGTATATATATAATATATATATATTTTTTATATATATATGTATATATATATATATATAGCTTTATATATATATATATATATATATATATATATATATATATATATATATATATATATATATATATATATATTTATATATATATATATATATATATATAGGTATATATATATATATATATATATATATATATATATATATATATATATATATATATATATATATATATATATATATATATATATATATATATATATATATATATATATATATATATATATATATATATATATATATATATATATATATATATATATATATATATATATATATATATATATATATATATATATATATATATATATATATATATATATATATATATATATATATATATATATATATATATATATATATATATATATATATATATATATATATATATATATATATATATATATATATATATATATATATATATATATATATATATATATATATATATATATATATATATATATATATATATATATATATATATATATATATATATATATATATATATATATATATATATATATATATATATATATATATTTTATATATATATATATATATATATATATATATATATATATATATATATATATATATATATATATATATATATATATATATATATATATATATATATATATATATAGGCTTTCATAGAAATATATACACAAAAATCGACTTTTACTGTAAAATAAAATTTTTGAAGGAAAAATTTTATGAACAATACATTTTTGAAGGAAGAAATTAGAACCAGCCATTCATTTTGAATATAAAAGTAGAAGTCATCTTCAGTTTTCTAAAAAAAAAGTAAATAAATAAAATTTTTGATCAAAATCTGACTAAATCAAAAAATCTCTTAAAACCCATCCTTTTGGCATTAAATGACCCACTGAGGTTGATATGCTGTTAAACACAACTAAAGCTCAAATAAATATGAGGACAATAGTCCAAATATAAATTTGATAAATAATGATAAGTCTTCATCCCAGAAATTTAAATAGGAGGTGTAAGTGTAAACTTTTTCCATGTGCCATAACCCTTCTGGCGATCATGCCACTCCACATTTCCCTATCCCTTGTCACTCTTAACATCTTTTTTCCTGTTATTCCACTCAACCCCTGCTACACCATCCATCTGCTCAAATCTGTCATTGTGCATTGCTTTCTATTGTATTTCTTCTCTCTCCATCCCATGAGCATTGGGTTCTCCAAGCTCTCCTTCCTTATTACATGTTACAAAAATTTCAGCTGTCCTTTCCTGATGTTTAGTATCAGTTTCTCTTTGTGTCTATCATTTCAAAAACCTCATCATTGCTTGCATGTTCCATCCATGATATCCTCACCATCCTTCTGTAGAACCACATTTTGGTTGCTTCAAGTCTCTCCTTTATCTTTAGGGTTGTTTAGCATTTGCTGCCATACTGAAGAAGAGACATCATATAACAATCCAGTATTCTCCTCTTTTCTGGATTAACAAGTGGAAAACAAAATCATATTCATTGATAGTTTTGCCTTTCATCTCCTCCCCACCGGGTTACAATTTTTCAATTCTATAGCATCGGCTTCAACAATGACAGACAACTTACTTGCTTCTGCTCCGATGAACTTAGATCACTGGTGCCCCCTAAATACGAATTTGCACGAGATACTAGATTAGCAACTAGATCTCACCCTTTTACAGTGAAACCGATAAAATGCAGCCGTAACTTCTACTCCAACAGTTTCTTTCCTCGCACTTCCCGACTGTGGAATTCTCTTCCAAATGATTGCTTCCCCGACGGCTACAATCTCCAGGAGTTTAAATGTAAGGTCAATAGACACCTCCTAACACACTAACCTGCTCCCATTCTATCAAGCACTCTTCCCATCTGCCCGACACTCATCCTCGCTATCCTTACTCATCTATCACCTTTCTCCTGGCATTCCGTATATCTATCCACTCCTTCTCTTTACCTTCCCCTATGTAGCCCCATGCGCAATAGTGGCAGTGGAATGCCTTGCTTGGAGTGAGATGATTAAAAAAAAAAAAAAAACTTACTTTCTTTTGTATCTAGTTTTACTTTATGAGGAACAGAAGTTGCAGTGTTGTTTCTGGAAGGAAAGACAGGAGAAGTTGATTGAGAGGATGCATGTCAACTGGTTGACTAAAGTTTAATCACCACATGCTGGCTTGTCTCACTAAGGAATCTGAATGCAGGAAGCGTCTTGACAATTTTAATTCTTGCAGCCATTTAGTTATCTTCCCACTTTTTTGGTCTTATATAAAAACTTAAACAAAGGCAATCCATCACTGTCAGAATTCCACACACACTGGTACTAACTGTAATAATAGAAAGAATACACTGTCAAAAATAATTAAAGTGTATGAAAATTTTAGAGAATATTTGTGAGGATGAAATGAAAATATTCAGAATTTGGATCGGCTGGGTTGAAAAATTTGTTTTCTATTTACAGTTATTTGTATTTGCAGGACATTTGTTCCATGTCTTTATTTTGTGTAATTTTGGTGAACACAGTCCCAGACAAAGCAAAAGGCTTAGGGTTGCCTGTGTCTTTTGTGGTCACAGAGTGGGTGCTGGACGAGGCAAACAACATGGCGGCAAAGTCTGAAATGAGTGTGCGCATGCACAGTAAAACCAAAAATGAGGCTCACAGGTATGCAAATCATGGACAACTCAAGAAAGATAAATGGAGCTCCAATTTGACAGTCGGGATTTTTTTTTGTGAGCAGTCAAAGAAGACGGACTGTCAGTGGAAGAAGGGGAAGAATAAAGAATAAAGAGAAGAAATTCAAAGATATGTTGTGACGTGTTCAGAAAGCAAGGATGGCGAATTGAACTAATGGTATCTTGACTTGTACAAGTGACGTCGTAACAATAGAGACATGTTCAAACTACAGTAATTCCAAATTTTGAGCCATATTTCATACCTTAACCCAACAGCTTTTCAGCTGAATCACAGCTTTTTCAGTTTCATTATTTTTTTCCATATGATGTTTTAACAAAATTAATCACCGTAGTACATCTGTTTAATCAATATTACATTGAATAGAATCTCTAATCTGCCTGAATAAATGCTAAGGCATTCTGGGTATAATGATTTACTTAGTGTAGCTTAGATGTGGCACAAGGTCAAAAGTATGTAGCACTCAGTGAGGATCAGTCTCGTTAATCATTCATAATTGATCTAACAATACAATCTGGCTAACCATTACTCAATATTGAAGTGCTCAGGCATTCAGTGTGTATATCAAGAGAAATATAGCTTCTGTCATAATCAAGTGAATATGGGTGATTTTTGTATGAAATGAGCATGTCTACAGGGTGACATCTTTAAAGGAAGATATTATGTAGAATTGTGTCAGTAAACTTAGCATAATTAAGATTGCCAACTATCCTGTAAAATGCTAGATTGCTCTGCATTTTGATGGATTTCTGTAGAGCTGTGTCAAGAAAGTTAGTTCTAGCATAATTAAGATTGCCAACTATCCTGCAAAATGCTAGATTGCCCTGCATTTTGATGCATTTCTACCAACTACCCATATCTCAGAGGTAGAATCGCTGACTGATGCCAATTCGGTTGGGTTTCAATCCTGGGTAAAAAGCAATCAGATGTCTAACCGTACTAATGAGCTGTGATACAGCGAAACAGATCTGTCTGTGGATGACTATATATATATTTTTATAATCATATCGCCCCAAGCAAGACATTTCATTGCCACTGTTTTGCAGGGGGTTATATAGGAGGAAAGTTATGAGAAAGAGTGACAAATTACAGAGGGTGTCAGGAAGTGGGTAAGAGAAGGATGAGAATACTGATGAAAGTGGAGTGGATGACTAGTGACTTTACATTTAAATTCTTGGAGATTGTAGCTGTCGGGGAAACAAGTAAATGGAAGGGAATTCCACAGGTGGGAAGTGCAAGAAAAGAAGCTGATGGAGAAGAATTTGCATTTACATTTTATTGGTGTTTCACAGTAAAAGGGTGGGACCTAGTTGTTAATTTTGTGGCTCTAGTAAATTCATATATAGAGAGCACCAGTGAGCTAAGTTCATCTGAGCAGAATGTATATATATATATATATATATATATATATATATATATATATATTATTCTAAATTTTATGCAAAAAATATAGGATATGCATATTTATTAACATATTTTTGCTGTTATACAGTATTGAGCATTATTTTATTCACTGCTGATTAATCTTTATGTATTGATGTGCATATACACATATATTTATACTGGTGTACCTCCTTACTAACACAAACGCGCACACACACACACACATATATATATATATATATATATAACATATATAAAACACAAGATAATGACCCATTTAAAAAAATGAGATGAAGCTGTTACAAGAGATATAAAACATAACAGATACTAATTTTATGTTGGTTTTATCACGTTTCGACTAATGCACCTCATCATTTTGTGTGTATTAATAAACCCAATAATGTCAAGAAAACTTGGGTTTTAATAGAGTCCTGACTGCATCATCCAATAAAAGGTCTGTTATTTTGTTTTGCTCCGATTCTCACGATTCTGAGTTGTATAAAGATCAGATATTTTCATTAAAAACGCTTTGAGAAAGAATCAGAGACTCAGTTGGAGTAGATTTTAATTAAAACATATAACACTGTTTAAACATGTAGTGATTTAGTTTTTTCTCTCTCTTTATCAGCCATTTTGTGGAGAACAACTGAAAAGAATGTAAAAACACTAACAAATTTCTGTTGAACTGCATTGATCAGATAAAAAGCAGAAATAAGCTTGACTTGCTGTCATTTTTTTGTTTATTTTTCATTTATTTTTTAGCAGAAGCATAGTACCCATCAAAAATGATATGATGCATGTATTGATCTCAGCCTAGCATTCAAGCATCTGTGAGCTCTGCCTAGGATACCAGGATCTGCAAGCTCTGCTAGGATCCCAGCATCTGTGAGCTCTGCCCAGGGTCTCAGCATCTGTGAGCTCTGCCTAGGATCCCAGCCTCCACGAGCTCTGCCTAGAATCCCAGCATCTGTGAGCTCTGCCCATGATCCCAGCCTCCATGAGTTCTGCCTAGAATCCCAGCATCTGTGAGCTCTGCCCAGGATCCCAGCCTCTGTGAGCTCTGCCCAGTATCCCAGTATCTGTAAGCTCTGTCTAGGATCCAAGCATCTGTGAGATCTGGCTAGAATCCAAACATTTCTGCAGTCTACCTAGGATGTTAGTCTGTGAATTCTGCCTAGGATCCTGAACCTCTGTGATCTCTGACTAGGATTCAAATGATGCATATTGACTAGCAAAGAAGCATCTATCAGTACTGCCTAAAATTCAAGTATATATAAGCACTGTGTAGGGTCTAAGCACCTGTAAGCATTGACTAGTATATTTGTGAACTCTGCCTAGTATCTGAGCATTTTTGTGTGTGTGTGTATATATATATATATATATATATATATAATGCAAAACACACTTAGTAAGTCAAAAATAGTACTCATATTCTCATATGCTATGTTAATATTTGTTTTGCAGAATATTTATCTCAATTATTTTTCTTTTTAGGGCTTCTTAATAATTTCTTCCTGATAATTGGCCAGATAAATGTGTTTTTTTATTGATTTTTATCTTGTACACTGTAAAGGTTGACAAGTCATAAAAAATTCAATCAACCTTGTACAGTCTACTTTGTAATTAAATTGTACAATATTCATTTGATTTATCTTTTGACTGAAAACCAGATTTATTTGTGAAACTTAAAGTTGGAACATAAGTTTTCTAGATTTCATTATTTATTTATATATATATTTATACACACACTCAAATAATATGTTAATAAAATGAATTGTGTTCACAGATTTGTCAATATGACCAATATAAGTGATTTAAAAAGAACTATTTCAATTACATTAAATTTGGTTTGTAAGAAAGCAAACTATTTTTGATAGATCTCATCAAGGATAAAGAAGAGGCTTCAGGCAGCAGAAATGTGGTTTTTCAGAATGGTGCTGAGAGTGCCATGGATTGAGCACATAAGCAACGATGAGGTGTTGGAGAGAACGCAAATGAAAAAAAAAAACTCATACTTAACACCAGGAAGAGACAGATGAGGTTCCTGGGACAAGTAACGAGGAAGGAAGGCCTGGAGAATTTAATACTTACAGGAAGGATAGAAGAAAAGAGGGGCAGGGGAAAACAGCACATACTTGATAGGTCTGAGCAAGTGGATGGCAGAGTGGGGTTTAGGGGAGATAATAAGAAAAATATTCAGTGCAACAAGAGGCTGAGCCAAATGGAAGTCCATGATTGCCTATGTCTTGAAGAGACATGGAACATGAGGAAGAAGAATAATAATTTTGCTTAATGTAAATATTGAGTTTAATTTATTAGCTTGGAATTAAAACTATAGGAAAAGCTTCAAGTAATATGTTGTTTTAAAAATGCATTTTAAACTTTGGAGGTACCTTATATATGTACTCATAAACATGGAAGATTGTTTTTTTTCTTTCTACATCTAGACTGCAAGGCTTTGCAATCAACAATCTTTCAACAAGATGTTGTGCCTGCACATTAATTACATGTCAGCAATTTTGAAAAGAAAATTACAAATTCAATAGCTTTGGAGAATGGGATGATTGATTTCAGCAGCAATGTCCTCATCTATTAAACCTCCAGGTTTTTTACAGGGTCATATTAAGATTACGGTTTACAGCAGAAAAGCCAAAATACATCTGGGTTTAAAGATTTCCTTAAAAAAGAGGCATGTTTGATAATGCCTGAAATGTGTTAAAAGGCTATTCTAAAGTTGTCATGAAAGATTGCAAATTGACATGGCTTTGGCAATGGTGCTTTTGTCTATTGTTGCATGAATTTCACTTATTGCTTGATGGCTAAATAATAAGGTACCATACAACTTAATGGCAATCTGTTCATTTCAAGAAAAACAATAACTAGGACTTGATAATCAGTGAACGGAGTTCCAATTCCCGTTTGTTGTATTTACTTACATGCAGATACCCTTCGGAAAGGTATAAATCCGATTCTTCTCCTCCATCGTTGTGGTGCAGTGGATATCAGCTCAGAACGAGAAATCGGGGAGCCGTGTTCAAATTCCAGTTGAATTCATTGCATTCACTTACGCGCAAATACCCTTGGGAAATGTATTAATCCATATCTGCCTTCCAGTTATGGGTTAAATAACAGGACAGATTGGGTTCTGTAGCCTTGGCTGGCAACCAATCTACCGCAGAAAGCAATGGCAACCTACTGCGGGATAATCTTCTGCCCAGTCAGTCATGTCTCGAAAGAGACATGATCACCTAAGCATGTTTCATGTGTGGTACTTAACTGACTGACTTCTCCCCCAAGCTAGAGGTTAATTAGTAAGATTCATACCTATTAAAAATTTTTACAATGTAAAAAAATCTATTTTCTGGCTTTAAATAACCTGCAAAAGTTTGATTGATTTCTTATAGTTTATTAGTCATGATTATTTTCTATAATTGATTATTTTTTCATTTTATTATTCAATGACTTCTATTTCTTAGTTCCAACAGTTCAGAACTTCAGTATTTGTCGATATTTCTGAGATGAGGTCAAATTTGTACTATTTACGTTATTCAAACTATTCTTCTCACCTCCGTTGCCATTTTTACAACGTTTTGGTCGTTGTATGCTGCAGCCTTCTTCAAGTGCTAAGAATTTTGAACTGAAGCCATGCATTATCTCCCTTCAACCCAACTCTCTAAGTTATCTGTTCGCCACTATTGTAACTTGGTACTGAACTCACAACTCTGTGTCAAGTCACTAGAAGTAACCAAAGGCCTATATTCCTTGGGTCATGTGTTCTTGAGGTTCGAAATTCTTAACACCTGAAGAAAGCCAAAACTTCGTAAAAATGGCACTGAAAATGAGGACAATAGTCTGAATAATGTAAGTAGTGCAGTTCAGAACATTGAAGGGAAGGATACAAGTATATAAAAAATTAATCAAACATATTCTTTAATGTGCCTTTCTTAATTCAACTTTGTTCTGAGTTGATATTATCTTAATTTCTGAGAGAAATCACTGTTAATTAATCATGACAATAATTTCACCAATTTTTCATTTCATTTTGGTTGATGAATTCTTCAGCCTTCATCAGGGTTGTGGTGGGAGTATAATATATTTAACAGGTCTTTTCTCTTATTATTATAATTTCTAGAAATGGGAGTCAAAAATATTCTTGCATCAAAATGAATCAAAGAATACAGAAACGTCTCAGCAAATTAAGCTCACTTTATTTGATTATTGGAACAAATCCAACAATTTCAATCAATTTCTTTTAAGCATCTGCTTTGATTAGCTAAACAATTTGATGTTTGTTATTGGCTGGCAACGATCACTTTTTATTCATATATCAAAGTATTTAAACAAGAAAAACGCTTTCATTTCAAAAAACTTATTTTTGTCATTTTACAGTGATTAATTTTCTTGCCTTTCAAGCTGAAATTGAACCACTAAGAAACCAAGATAAATGAGGTCAAAGTCCATGAACCATAAATTAATTAGACATGATATTATAATCTACTTTTCTTCATGATTACATTTTTTACACAATATATATCTTCTCTGTGTTGTTTGTAATTTTTTCCAAGCCTTTAGCATCAGTCCAACAGTGAATGGTGGATAATTTTCTGGCAAATAAAGAAGTAACAACAATGTGATTCTACAGAACGATGCTGAGAATATATGAAACAGTTGAGCAACAAGGCGGTTTAAAGATGGTCAAATTGAAAAGAAGAATTATTCTTAAAATCAGATGTAGTTCTACTGAAGGATGCTGAGAATACCATGGATTGAACATGTGAGCAAAAAAGAGTTCATTTTTTATAAAAATGGAAACCAAAACACATTAAGAATCGGAAAGTGACAGTTCAAATTTCTAAGATACATAATAAAAAAAGAGGGCTTGGAGGGTTTGACACTGACAGGACCTACTGTAGCAAAAAAAAAAAAAAAAAAATGGAGAGAAACATTGAGTAACTTACTTAACAAGCTGGTGCACACATGGATTGCAGTATTTGGAGTGGGTGTATAAAAAAAGAAAAACATTGCCCAGATTTACATAGGATTGGACGTTGTGAAGAGCCATGATTTCTCATGTTCTGAAGAGACACAACACTTATAAATGTGCAAGGAGGACTTCTGTTTATTTTCAGGTAAAGGGACAAATGACTGTTCAAAGAAAATTGTTGATCAAAAAGTCATCAGCAACAGATATGACTTCATCGCTAGTTGTTACATTTTAAATCATTTTGAAGGATCAAATGTCAGTAAAGCCAGAAAAAAAAATTCAGTTATTAATAAGATGAGTTGAAATTAATGTATGCTGGATTTCACTGATCTAGCTTCACTCTTTCATAGTCAACCCATAAACTTTTCAGCCCACACTCGTACCTGGAAAGAATGCAGTTAAGAAAAAGAGTTGAAATTAATGCATGCTGGATTTCACAGATCTAGCTTCACTCTTTCATAGTCAGCCCAAAGATTTTTCAGCCCACACTCATACCTGGAAAGGATGCAGTTATCAATCAGAAGAGTTGAAATTAATGCATGCTGGGTTTCACAGCTCTAGCATCACTCTTTCATAGTCAGTCCATGGACTTTTCAGCCCATGCTTATATTAATTGCTTTGCAATTGTCAAATTTTGCCTGATATCTAGGCTTGCACTGAAAACAAAAGTCTGATATTCACAAGACATGCAAATGGAAAGAGAGACAGGAAAAGCAATGCTTTACGTACTTGATCTGCTTGAGCAAATGGATGGCAAAAAAGGGTTTGAGAGGAGTACCAAGAGAAAGGATGTTAACAGCTGCAAGGGATAGGGAGGTGTGGAGGGCCATGATTGCCCAGGTCTACAAGAAACATGGCACAAAAGAAGAAAAAAAATTACAAACAAAAGTATCTCGTTGTACAAAAATAAATTGACCACTGCCAAATTTGACAATGAATGTAACAAATCATGGGGGAGTGGATTTCCAAACTGCTCACTTATCTCCCAACTGTTTCAGCCAATATGACATGCTTTTCATAAGACCTTATTATTTTGCTCAAAAAATCGATTAAAGAGAAATGAACTTTTCTACGGCAATGAATGCTGATCAATTTCTTCAAAATGAAAGTAACCAAAAAGTCATTCCACCAACAGAAATTAGTAATAGTATTGATAGAGCATGTGACAAATAAAGAAGTTCAAAGGACTATTAAAGAAACGTTTTATTAAGTAAATGAGGAAAGAAGGCTTGAAGAAATAAACACTCGCAGAACATACTTCATATGTTTGATCAAATGGACAGATAAACAAATGGTGAGGAGAGGCATGATCCCCGATCCCTGATGTCACACAGAAGAAGAAATAAGAACTTAATGTAATACAGATTTTTGCCACTAACTTTAGTGGGATCACTACATATGTTAAAATTTCTGAAGATAAAACTTTGTTGAATTAAAATTGTTGGTTATTCTCCTTTTAAATTTTATTAAATCAAAATTCTCAAATTTGTTAGAATTAACCTTTTTACATTTTATATGGTCAGGCGCCCCTGCCGTTTATCACAGTATTCTTGACAGGCTCCAAAGGAGAATTTATAACGTGATAGGTTCCGACTTAGCAGCTCGACTCCAGCCACTTTCTCACTGGTGGGATGTGGCTTCTCTCTATCTATTCTGCAAATATTTTCATGTCTTCTACTCTGATGAACTTAAGTCACCGGTGCCCTGCCAAAAGAATTCACTTGTACAACTAAACTGGCAACAAGGTCCCACCCATTTACAATTAGATCAACCAAATGCAGGCAACAATTCTACTCCATCAGCTTCTTTTCTACACTTCCCGCCTGTGGAACTCTTCCATATTCTTGCTTTCCCGACGGCTACAACCTCCAGGAAATTAAATGCAAAGTCAATACCCATCTCTTAACCACTTGACTCCAGTTCTTTCTACATCACTCTGTATATCTTTTACTTTCTCTCTTTCTTCACAACTGATTTTCACACCTGCATTCTCATCCTTCTCTTGCTCCTTTCTCTGACACCCCCTGTAATTGGTCGGTCTTTCTCTTCACTCTCCTCCTGTCTAAACTTTTACTCTTATGTAGCCCCCTGCACATCAGTAGCAGTACTACCTTGCTTGGAGTGATATGATTAAAAAAAAAAAGTAACTAAGAATGTTTGTTTTTATTTAACCACAGTAGATAACATTGTTTGCCTGTCATCATTATGGCTGACTGTAGACTCCTGGAGATAAACATAATACTTCTTTTTGGCCTCATGTTTTCTACTGACTTGAAGGGGAGCAACTACATTAAATCAATAGCCACATCTACTGCAAGAAAAGTTAGGTCACTGTGTTGTGGCAAATCTTTCATGTCAGATTTCATTTTTGCACATTCACAAATCTACCATTTGTCTGTACATTGAATACTGCTTCCATATCTGGTCTACTGTTCCTGTTATTCATTTTGAGCTTTTTGACAAAACCTAATGGAGGATCTGTAATGTAATCAATCCTGACCTAGCAAAATGATTTCTCAGCAATGTGGTATGGCTCCCCTCTGTCTATTCTAGAAATATTTTCATGGCAACTGTTCTGACAACCATTTTTCTCTGGTGACCCAACTACATAAATTTAAGTGTGCTACTAGATTGGAATCCAGTTCCCACCCATTTACTGCTAAAATGGTTAAATGCAATCATTACTTCTACTCTACCAGCTTCTTTTCTCACACTTCCTGCCTGTAAAAGTTTCTTCCATTTATTTAATTGCTGATTGCATTTAACTATTTCAACAATAAAACTGTAAAAAAAATTACATGAAACTCCAGTAAATCAATCAGATGAGAAGCAGTGTTTTGACATGATATAGGTATATGCCTGCACAGAAGTTAATGGTCATATCATTGCTGTCTGTCAAGTTTGAACTCCCATCATCAACTTTGATTTATTTGTTATAACAACCATGCTTGGAACTTAGAAGCAGAGATTTACATTAACAAGTTTGTAAATAATGTCTTTGGGGAGTGTACACCAAATATGGAACAAATATAATTATTTCCAAATATATTGAACAGAGTAGAATGTTGACAGCTCAGAAAAGTGGGTGCTAGAAAGTTCTTGGCTCAATCCACTTCTCCAAATCAGAATAGTGATTTGGTGAATTATGCCAAGCTGAAAACATTTCAGCTACTGATGTAGAAATTTAAAGCATTGCATCTGGTTGCAAATCCCAGTCATGTCAGCCAGTGTGGCATGGCTTAAATCATTTCAATATTATTCAGCTTTGAGCAGATATCGCAAATATTTAATTCACCTTCATACAATCTCATTTCAGGCTTTGTCAAGTCTTAATACCAACTCTCTACATAGGTATACACACACACACACACGTGTGTGTTTGTGTGTATATATATATATATATATATATATATATATATACTAGCAGTATAGCCCGGCGTAGCTCGGGTGCAATGAAAGCTTTAAAACTAATCCATGGTCCTGGAGCTCAGACTCTTTGGACATTGGCACTAAAGACTAAAAAGCAATAGTTATTTCCAGTTAAAGCAAAATCATAGACTGACACACAAACATCTTGCCTTTTATTTATATATATATTATCCATTTTCTGCACTATTGTAAGAACTGCAACCTTGAAACTTCTGAATATCGTTTTTAATGTCTTTGTCTATGAGTGTATCAAATTTGATTAAAATCGGACCACTCCTTCTATAACCCGATGTTTTCGATTATCGATTTTTGATATTTATCGAGGTTATCTTGACACAAAACCTAGCTAAGAACACTCGCAGATGCTTATAGTACAACTGTGTAAATTTTTAAGAAAATCGGTTCAGCCATTTCGGAGTCTATAGGTAATGGACACACACACACACACACACAAAATTCCATTTATAAATAAGTTTATATATATATATATTTTAACAAAACTTTGGTTATAAACAACCAACAATTTGAAATGAATTGTTTGAACAATATTTTTTATCGATACTTGTATTTAAGTAGATATTCTGTTTTTAATTAAATAGTATTATATATTTATATCTACTAGCCTGATCATTTATGATAAATTTTTATTACGAAAATGTGTGCCATTAGGCAGCATTTGAACCTGCGGCCCCTATCTACATAGGGGAAGCTACCATTTGATCTGGCAATGTCTTAGACCGCTCGACCACGAATGGCCCCCAGTCTAAACAAGGATTTTTAATCAAGCCTATATAACATAAACAATTCATTTCAAATTGACGGATGTTTATAACCAAGTTTCGGTAAAATTCGTTAATTTCCATTATATATATATATATATATATATATACACACACACAGGCTGTATGAATTTGGTCTGGTGAGAACTGGGAGTTCCAAAATATTATATTAACAATGGATTTGTAAAAATATAAAAAAAAATATTTGTAAATATATCCAATTTTTTTTCTTGAACCAAAAAATATAAAAAACATTATTATCAATAAGATATATAAAATAAATATAAAATTATTATTAAAAATATAAAAAAATTATTTGTACAAATATCCAATTTTTGTTTCTTGATTATCATACTCTGTTAAATTTTACAATAAATTTTAACATTGAGTTCTGTTTAGAGTTAGCTGCTGTTAAAATTTATCTTACCAAATTTCAAGGATTCTACTTTATATATTCTAGAAACAGTCAGTTCATAGTATGCACCTGATGATTGGATAGTGCATGAAACTGAGTCATGCTAAAATCCTTAGAATAATAAGTATATTTATTAATATATAGTTAATAAGTCTGTTATATTACATTGAGTATTTATATATGCATATATAAGCATATATGCATATATAAATATTTTTATGGTGTTAATAAAACAATACTCAATGTAATGTAACAGACTTATATATAACCATATATATATATATATATATATATATATATATATATATATATATATATATATATATATATATATATATATATATATATAATTTCTATATCAACAAACTTAGTTTGCTAACAGATCTACCAAGGTTTGACTTTAAAAAATCCATGAAATTCCAGATATCAATTAATATGAGCAATGTCTTTTATTAGTAAAATTTTACACACACACACACACATATATATATATATATATATATATATATATATATAAAATTGGTATCACAGAGATTGAATACTGATTTAAATAGGTAAAAAAGCTTATTTTTGTTAATGTTTAGGAATCCTTTCAGGCTAATAGTTCTTCAGAAGGCACCAGTCACTAAATTAATTTTCGTAACAGAAAAATGACTAATCAGGGAGACAGACTGAATAAGGAGGGCAAAAGTTGGGACACAAAATAATTTGTTAGTAAACAATTTATGAGTAAAAGAGATAAAGACTGAAAGAAAGGCTAAACAGCCCACCAAATGGACAAAGACAATGAATTAAATTCTCTTTCTGTTTACCCAAGCCCAGTTCATGTAACTTGATACATATCACTTCAAGTACATGCAGGTGATTTGTGGAACAAGCTCTGTGAAAATATATGATAAAAATATAGTTTTAAGGTATGCTATATTTGTGGGTAAAAGTAGTGAATATCAGTGATATAAAGTGTGTGAATATAAAAGTGGACACTGAGGTCAACACCAAGCAGCAGCAGTTTGTTTCTGATGACATAGTCATATGATTACATTCAAGTATGAAACAGACAGTTGCCACTTGGTGTTAACCTCAGTGTCCACTTATATATAATTATTAAACCTTTATTTGTCAGTGTCAAGTTAGACCAGTAAACAGTGCAGGATAAACATTTAAGGTATAGGTTACAAATCCTGTATCATCCATCAACTAATTAAAACATACAAAGTAAAATTGCATGCCCACAAAAGTGGATTCAAACAACTAAAAACATTTTGGAAAAACTCAGACTAGGGAAATTTTCACAAGTCAGTGTGAAAAGCAAAATTCTGGATCCTGATTGGATTGGAAATGAAAAATTCATATATGACATTTTGTCACACCTAGAATGAAAATACCATTTGGATCTAGTCACATGACCAGAACAACAACAGGACACTCAGTCTGTGATATGTACTATTTCTTTATTTCTTCTCTCTCACTCTCTGACAAACCTATCAAAAAGAGGAAGGAACATAAGACTTTACATTCTGCTACTATCAGTATATGCCAGGGACACTTAACTACTTGCTACTATCAAACCATGAACTCTAAACTTCTGTGGACATTTTTAAATACTTATTTTCTCAATAAACGTTTTTCTTCTCACAATTATGTTATAGTGTTCAGTTAACAAAATTTCACTTATATTTTTCTTCTTAAAATTTTGTCATTCTGTGAATAAATCTTTGCTTTAATGTACCAACAAAATATTTTATCATTTCACATTTCAACTTTCAACTTTCTAACATTTAAATTGTGGGAAGGCCAATTTACCATGCATCACCAAGGCCCCTACAAAGGTAAAAACATAAGTATTTAACATGCAGAGCTTTTAAATATCAAAATTAGGAAGATCAGCTGAATATGTTCCCATGATCTTTCTAATATATATATATATATATATATATATATATAATCCTACATCTATTGCACAACTCAGAGTTTTGAATTTAAATTCACTCAATGTTCATGGGTATTAAATCTTATAAAGTTAAATTACTGATTTTTTAATAACAAGATTAAAAATTTAAATATTCTAAGGTTACATGTAGATAAAAATTTAAAATTTAAAAACTAAAATAAAAAATACAAAATATTAAAAATAAAAAAATGCTGGGAAAATAAATCAAAGAGGCATAAGTCATGAAACATAAATATTTAAATATTCAAATATTACACATAGATAAAAAATGAAAATATTTAATAAAATAAAGTAAAATGAAAATAAAGATTAAGAATAAAAAGTAAAATTTAGAATTAAGATTAAAAATTAAAAAATGTAGGGAGCAAAAATAAAATGGGTTTAATTCATAATTGTTAAAAGTAATATTGAGGGGGAAAGAAAGAAAAAAAAAGAAAGAGGTAAACATAGACAAATCTATATCAGTCTGGGTCTAAGAATTTAAGTATTTTTTTCTATGACAGCATGTGATCATTAATTCACTTTTTTTATTAAGCAAATTAGGATTATTGAGATGTTTTAAAATGATAAATTTTTCTAAAAGGCATAGATTACGTTTATCTCCTTTTCTATTGTAATTTTTGGATTTAGCTACAATATTCCAGGTAATTATTTGGTTCTTGTTGGAGTTTTTAATTTTCAATAATGTATAGCTAAAGCAGTATTTTTGCAGTATTTACTGTTGTTTAAAGACAACAAGTGGTTGTTATATCTTATCTTCCATTTTTTGGCAGTACTTCCAAAGTAAAATTTTACATTATTATCAACCGAATGAATTTAAGATCTATAAACAATACTTTCAGATATACATTGGCCATTCAATGGGCAGGTTTTATTTATTTGGCAATTGCAATTATTTTTAGAAGGATTTTTTTGCTATTAGTAAGGTAATGGATGTTGTTTATGCAGGCCAAATATTTATTTGATATCATAGCATTATGTTGTGAATATATTTATCTATGTTTTTAATGTAACTATAACTGACTTTAACATTGTTTTTGTTGAAAATTTTTTTTAGTGTGGGTGAATGGTAGAAATGTTTGTGAATTAAATTTAGGAAGAGTTTACCAATGTTAGCTTGGACGTTATGACTGAAGGGTAGGTTAAACCAAATAATCTTAAATTTACATGATTTCTGCTTATTTCTACCTACCTTGTTTTAACGGAGTATTTTATATATAGTGATTTTTTGCTGTATATCAAAATTGAAAAAAACAAACAGAATCAAATGGAATAAAGAAAAATTTTTCTTTCCTTTTTTTTTTTTTAATCATTTCACCTTAAGCAAGATGGGACAATGACTAGTGCACAGGGTGTTAGAGTGAGGAAAAAACTAGGTACAGTGGGTATTGAGAAAAGGATAAAAGATTAATGAAATTCAAAAAGACAGAAGATGGCAATTGGTGTTGCATTTCAGTTTTTGGAAATTTGGAAAGCAAGCAAACAAGCAAATGGAAAAGAATTCCACAGGTGGGAAATGCAAGAAAAGAAACTCTTTGAGTAGAAGTGGCAGTTGCATTTAACTATTTCAATGTTAAAAGAGTGGGACCTAAATGCCAATCTAGTAGCATGCTTAAATTCATGTAGACAGGGCATCAGGGGGAAAAAAGCTTATCAGAGCAGTTGCCATGAAAATATTTGTAGAAAAGACAGAGGGAAGCCACACCATATCAGTGAAAAAGTGACTGAAGTCGAGATGTCAACATTAAACTAGAATTTTATTGATCAAGAAAGTAAAAATACATATCCTATTTCTAGCTCCATTCTCATTAAAAATATGTCACTCATTAGTACTTATGATTACAATTCTTTAACACTAATCTGGCAATCAGTAGTTTAGTTCTAGTTTACAGAAGAGAAATTTTAAAATATCTACTAAGTTTCTTACATAAATCCAGAGTTTACTTGTAATCTCTATTTGATATGTGTTTCATTAAAATTTCACTTGATTTTCATTTCTTTTTTTTTTTTATTTAACTGACATGTCCATGTTGATCTTAGCAGAAACTCTCAGCCATTATGCTCTCTGTACTTCATTAGATGCTTGTCAATCCAGGTAACCTTCAGGGAATTTTAAGTGGAACCCTTTGTATGACCTACTGGGGGTAGATTGCTCTTGTTCTGTCTCCTAAGTCTATGAATCTCTCTTTTAGCTGGTCCTGGGCATGAAGGTAAACTGCATCCAGCAGCAAGGCCTCTGATTGGGAGGTTGTGAGGAGCATAGAACCACCTCTTATTTGCTGTTGTTCCCAGGTCCACCCTGACCAGGAGTGGTAGCACCTGTTAGGGTCCCACCTATGGGCAAATAGTTAACCCACAAACTGGGGTCAAAACACTATGAAAGTATAAAAATGCTTTTATAGAAATATATATACATAAAAATATACTTTTATCGAAAAATACACATTTTTGAAGAAAAATTATTACCACAACATGTTTTTGAAGGAAAAATTTCTCAGCAAAACATTTTTGAATACAAAACTAGAATACATTTTCAGTTTTCTAAAATAAAAAAAGAATAAAAACAAAATTTTAGTTAAAATCTGACTAAATTAACTTTCTCACTATAACCAAACATTAAAAAAAATACCTTAAAATCCCACATTTTGGGCATTAAATGACACACAGAGGTTGCTATGTCAGTAAGCAAAACTCACTCACTCTCTTTTTCCCCCTCACCATCAGACTGTTTTGGCCTGGTTTGTTGTCATTGATGCTTCTGTAACACTTTTTTTTTTTTACAGGTGGAGGTGTTAACTCTATGCAAACCCCTTTATCTTTCAGGGCTGATTTTGAATTCAGAGTTTTTCTTTCTACTAAAGTGGTTGCCATACAAGGCTACAGAACTTCATCAGTTCTATTTACCCATAGCTGGGGAAGAAGTGATGGATTCATGTCTTTACCAAGTGAATGTCAGTCAGTTGAGTGCCATATGTGATACACGCTTGGGCGATCATGTCTCGACAGAGATATAACTGACTGGGCAGAACATTATCCTGCAGTAGGTTGCCATTGCTTTCTGCGGTAGACTGGTTGCTGACCAAGGCTATAGAACCCAATCTGTCCTGTTCTTTAACCCATAACTGGAAGGAATAGGTGGATTAATACCTTTCCCAAGGTTATTTGCATGTAAGTGAATGCAATAAATTTCTCGTTCCGAGCTGATATCCAATAATAAACTCAAATGGAATTCCTCAATCCAATGAGTTGAAATAGCTGTCAATAATCCAGCAAAATCACTTACCCAGAACCCTTCAGCCTCCCCCACAATCATGCTGAATTAGAAAAGAAAAAATATAAATATCTAATTATGTCATTTTTTTCATAGATAAAAATACTTCTCTTGTTTCAAGATAACTATTTTAAGCTTCAGGAAAAGAACAGAGAAAATTTAAAGGCTGAACAAAAACTTGTAACTTCCCAGATTCTCATAAAAGACCAATTATTAGTAAATCAGCTTTGATTTCATTTAAAAAAAAAAAACAAAAAAAAACAAGGAAGTTGTGGTTCCAAGTTTCTTACTAATGCAGTGTCAAAGAAAATTTCTTATCGTAATTTGTGGGCAATGCAAAAATGTCAGCATGGGAAAATGAATCCTGCATAACTTTCTGAAAGAAATTGTAGAAATGATTAAACAATTCCTCTCTCTTGTCCTCTTAACTCTAGTCCTTCTCTCGTCCTTTAACCATCACCCCGTGTATCTTGCTCTTTAACTTTCTTACTCTACCCTCTCAACAGTCTTCACACTGGTATTCGCATCTTTTTCTTGCTTTTTCTCTTACACCTGCTGTAACCTGTTTGTCTTTCTCATCGCTCTCCTCCTGTTTAAACTTTCACTGTTCTCTTATGTAGCCACCTGGGCACTAGTGACGGTACTGCCCTGCTTGGGTAGAAACAATTAAAAAAATTTTTTAAATTTTCATTATATGCTTAAAAGAAATCAAGACTGCAGTCTGCATATCATAAAAAGTTTTGTTCAAATTCTCTTTTGATATCTTTTCATGTGAGTTTTCATTCTGACATGTTCAACCAAATTCATGATCCAAGATCATTGGAATTCATGATCCGAGATATCCTTGTTGAAGTTCCCATTCTGAGATATCCTCATTGGAGTTCCCATTCTGAGATATCTTCATTGGAATTCACGTTTTGAGATATCTTCATTGGAATTCACATTCTGAGATATCTTCATTGGAATTCACGTTCTGAGATATCTTCATTGGAATTCACGTTCTGAGATATCTTCATTGGAATTCACGTTCTGAGATATCTTCATTGGAATTCACGTTCTGAGATATCTTCATTGGAATTGAATTCACGTTCTGAGATATCTTCATTGGAATTCACGTTCTGAGATATCTTCATTGGAATTCACGTTCTGAGATGTCCTTGTTGAAGTTCACATTCTGAGATATCCACACTGGAGTTCACGTTCCGAGTTATCCTCGTTGGAGCAATTTCCATTCTGAGCAATTCCCTTCTGAGCAATTAACATCTGGGTTTCAATTCTGAGTGATTAACATCTGGGTCTCTGTTCTGAGCGATTAACATCTGGGTCTCTGCTCTGAGCAATTAACATCTGGGTCTCTGTTCTGAGCGATTAACATCTGGGTCTCCGTTCTGAGCGATTAACATCTGGGTCTCCATTCTGAGCGATTAACATCTGGGTCTCCGTTCTGAGCGATTAACATCTGGGCCTCCGTTCTGAGCGATTAACATCTGGGCCTCCGTTCTGAGCGATTCGCATCTGGGCCTCTGTTCTGAGCGATTCGCATCTGGGCCTCTGTTCTGAGCAATTCGTATCTGGGCCTCTGTTCTGAGCGATTCGCATCTGGACCTCCGTTCTGAGCAATTCACATCTAGGTTTCTATTTTGAAATGTTTTTGTCTACACTTTTGCTTTGACATATCCTAAACTGCATTTTCATATTTCAATCCTCATGCTTGTCTTTATTCTGTCCTATCCTCACTGGTCAAGCCTCATTTGAATTATCATTCCTATTGTTCTTATTCTATTCTTAGATGAACAGCCCAGCATCTTATTCTAAATATATTTCTACTGTATTATTTCTTTTCCAGGCAGCATGCGATAATACATATCAACTTCATCATACTGCACACCTTATTATTTAGCATGCTCTCTTTACACAAACATTGCCAGTAACTGCAACCGTACTAGTGCAAAACATACAATTAAACATTCTCCAGTTTAAAAAAGAACAAAACTGAACTAATTATATCTGACCAAAATTAGAACTCTAGGAAGAATTAGAAATTTTGTTGGTTAGTCAAGAGTGTGATTTGTATTTTTTAGACAGATTTCTTTGAAAACAGTTTTTTTGTTTTTTTTTAATCATTTCACCCCAAGCAAGGCAGAAATGCCACTGATGTGCAGGGGGCTACATAAATGTAAAAAGATTAATTAGAAAAGGGTGAGGAGTACAAACTAGTTAGAAAGGAACAATAGAAAGCTGAGAAAGCAGGTGCGATGACAGATACATAGGTGGAGAGAAAGGGAAGGTTATACAGGGGAGGGGAGAGAGCTAGAGTCCAGTGGTTAGTAGATGAGTATTAACTTTGCATTTAAATTTCTGGAGGTTGTAGCCGCCAGGAAAGCAAGAATACGGGAGCGAGTTCCACAGGCGGGAAATGCGAGAGAAGAAGCTGCAGGAGTAGAATTGTCGTCTGCATTTGGCTAACCTGACTGTGAATGGGTGGGACCCAGTTGCCAGTCTGGTTGCACGAGTCAAATCATAAAAAGGTATGTTTTTACTTTTTGAAAATTTCATTGTCTCTAACAACGTGAGATGTGTCTCATAGTCTGAGCTTTTTGCTATCATTTGAAATCACACCAGAAACAGGATTTCTGAAATTTATAAAACAAGGGAATAATTAGTAGTTAGAGCATCTTACTGAAGCCCACGTTTTTTTCAATTCTGTAAAATTGAAGAATGTGCAAGATATATTTTTATTACCATAAGTCAACTTTTTCGGTTGTCTTAGTAATTAAATTATAATTGTATTGTATCTATGGTTCATGCAACAAAATCAAAATTACTATCATCCTTTTTATCCTCCAGATTTTGTTTTCTTTCTGATATTAGAAATAGATATATTTTTTTTTTGCTTAATGATTTACCCAGCAAAAATCCTTTGTACAATAAAGACGGAAGCTGATGATGGTTCACCTGAAATAGGCCATACTTCCGATTCACCATGAAATAACATGTTTGCCTTAATTTTTCTTATATTTTCTCTATATGTATTTATATACATATATATTTTGAGCTCTCTTAGAGAGTTATCCTACCACTGTATATACAGGATACTCCTTTGTATTCTTCTATACCCACAAATGTATGCTGATATATGAATAGAATAAATGAAGAACAAGTAGGAAAAAGGTGTTTTTAATCTAACATTTTATAACAAGCTTCTTCAGAGATTTAATAAGGCCGAAAGATTTAAAAATCCGAGAGACATTCATCCTTATTAAATCTCTGAAGAAGCTTATTATAAGTGAAACATGTTACATTAAAGACACTTATTTCCTACTTGTTATTTATTTATTCTATTCATCTTATCAGGAGGCTTACAGCCATATCACGTTAAATACACCAGTTCTCGATCAATCACTGAAGTTAAGCAATGTTGAGCCTGGTCAGTACATAGATGGGTGACTGCTTGGGAATACCAGGTGCTGTAAGCGTTTAGTGACGGATGTGCATTATGGTGCAGTGGATATCGGGTTTGAAAGAGAAATCAGTGAGCCAAGTTCAAATTTCAGTTGAATACTCTGCATTCACTTAAGCACTGGTACCCTTGGGAAAGGTATTAATCCGTCAATTCTCTCGAGTTATGGGCTAAATAACAGGGTAGGACTTGGGTATCCTGCCTTTAAAAACAAATCCCAATGAATCTTGATACTCAAAAAGAAAAAATCATTACTAGACACAAAAACTTATATAAAAAACAACAATAAATTGTTGAAAGAAAAAGGTATTACCGGCAATAAATGACCCGCTGAGATTGATATGCCATAAAACAAAGCAACCAACAAACCAATCATCTTGTCAGATTTCAATACATATATTCAACTTAAAGATATATATATATATATATATGTATGTTATAATAAAGACTCTGCATGCATGCATGCATGCATGTATATATATATATATATATATATATATATATATATATATATTGCTCCTGTCATGCTCAGGGGATTTATTTTTTTCCTTCTTATGTCTTAATATAAGATACTCAATAGTAGGTACATCTGTATATATGTTGCTGTCATTTTAGGCAGCATATTGATATAAATATTTTGCCATTATTTTTTATGCAAAATTATTTTATTTTTCGTAGATGTACTGCCTAAAGGTAATTACTGGTGACACATATTTGATGTATACATATATACACATATATACACATATATACACTTACCATAATTTAGCTCTGTTATTTTAAATTCTTTAAGTTTCATTACCACCAGTACTCACTGTGCACTAATATATATACTAGCAGTATAGCCCGGCATTGCTCGGTGTAATGAAAGCTTTAAAACTAATTCATGGTCCTGGAGCTCAGACTCTTTGGACATTGGCACGAAAGACTAAAAAGCAATAGTTGTTTCCATTTAAAGCGAAACCGTAGACTGAAAGAAAAATGAATGGATGTAAGTCAAATTTTGATTTTTTGGTATTAAGTTTTTTCATTGTAAACTGAATTTTGAAGGCTAACTAAGTTCACTGAGTAAATGGTATCATGGCTGAGACTAATAACTACAATTATACCTACTTAGAGCCAAACCCGAAGCAAAAACTAAAATAAAAGGGCTGAAAAAATACAGACTTAGAGGCAGATAAACAAACTGACACATAAACATCTTGCCTTTTATATATATATATATATATATATATATATATATATATATATATATATATATATCAATTTTCTGCACTATTGTAAGAACTGCAACCTTGAAACTTCTGAATATCATTTCTTATGTCTTTGTCTATGAGTGTATCAAATTTGATTAACATCGGACACTCCTTCTATAACCCGCTTTTTTCGATTATCAATTTTCAATATTTATCAGGGGTATCTCGACACAAAACCTAGCTAAGAACACTCGCAGACGCTTATAGTACAACTGTGTAAATTTTCAAGAAATTCGGTTCAGCCGTTTCAGAGTCTATAGGTAACGGACACACACACACACACACAAAGTTCCATTTATAAATAAGTTTAGATGTGTATATATATATATATATATATATATATACACATTTGTGTATTTAGGCAGCAAATTTTCTTTTAGACATGGCAGATTAAATAAATTGCAAATATTGTATCTGCTTATTTTTAATAAAATCTGTTCATACTCATGGATAATCTTTCATGTATTATAATTGAAAGATGTAAGAATTGAGCTGTAATGTTGACAGATTTTATTATTATTCGTTTCTCAAGGTACCCAAGTACTCAAGATCATCTTCAGGGATGCGAGTTATGTTAATGTTTGTAGTTTATTTAATCTGACAGCAGCAGCTTTTCTCACACTTCTCACCTGTGGAATTCCCTTCAATTTACTTGCTTTCCCGACAGCTACAATCTCCAAGAATTTAAATGTAAAGTCAGTAGTCATCTCTTATCTCACTAATCTGCATCCTCTCTTTCTCATGCTTCTTTCTCCATCCAATCCACTCTCATCAGTACTCTCATCCTTCTCTTACCCACTTCCTGACACCCTCCATAATTTGTCACTCTTTCTCATAACTTTCCTCCTATATAACCCCCTGTAAAACAGCAGCAATGAAATGCCTTGTTTTGGGCGATATGATTATAAAAAAAAAATATGAATGATTGTGTATGCAAAATATAAAAGAAAATTTGGTAAACTTCAATCTTGACATGTTCTAACAATGAACTAATCCCATCAGAAAAATATCTATTTCACCTCACAAAATCTGCATAAGCAATACAAAACAAAATTCACATTTAACCAAATTGGATGCTAGGTTTTTACCTCAACTGTATTGTTTTAGATGTAACATAATAAATTTCAACACAGTTTTTATTTTTATCCTTCTTCATGGCTTTTTTATCTAACATTGTTTTCAGTATTATTTTTGTCAGAAAAGGTGATGGACTGAAATAGTCCAGTTGTATATTAATTGTGGGGAACTCATCGAACATGACACTTTCAATGCATTTTTGTGTGAGCCAATTGACAGAAGAGAAGCAAAACTAAGTTGACATTAGTTAAAATCTAATTTCTATAATGATGCAAGCAAAATAAAAATCAGATGCTCAGCAGTTAACTTGAATCACGTTTTGTTTTGCTAATTCTTTTTTCTGATGACGCCGGTTCATTGGCAGAACATGTCAAGTTGAAGTTTTTGTTATGTGATGTACTTATGTCCGCCCAACTTTGAAGGCGTTTAAATCTGGTTTAGTGGAGGTTCATAACAAATAACAGTGACTGACAGAATAGAAACATGGATAAAGAAAATTGGCATTGATTGTCTAGTTGAAACTGTTGTAGAAGAAAAGCCTTTTAGGAATAGCAAGAATAATCCCAAAAATGGTAGACAAAAATGGCATGATACCTAAGGCAGCTGATTGTTGCCCACTATTTATGCATATATGCATCAATATTTGATGTGGCCCACTATGTATACATATATGCACCAGATATAAAAATTATTTCTGAGAAAATAATAATGCTCTTTATTATAATAAAGACCATTGTGGATTTATTAGTATCTAAACTTATTTATAAATGGAACTTTGTCTATGTATGTGTCTGTGTCTGTTACCTATAGAATCCAAAATGCTGAACCGATTTTCTTGAAAATTTACACAGTTGTACTACAAGTGTCTGCGAGTGTTTTTAGCTAGGTTTTGTGCCTAGGTATTTCCGATAAATATTGAAAATCAATAATTGAAAAAATCGCGTTATAGGAGGTGTGGTCTGATATTAATCAAATCTGATACACTCATAGGCAAAGACATAAGAAATGATATTCAGAAGTTTCAAGGTTGCAGCTCTTACAATAATGCAGAAAATCGATTATATATATATAAAAGGCAGGAAGTTTGTATGTGTGTCTGTTTATCTGCCTGTATGTCTGTATTTTTCAGCACTTTTATTTTAGTTTTTGCTTCAGGATTGACTCTAAGTAGATATAATTGTAGTTCTTAGTCTCAGCCATGATACCATTTACTCAGAGGACTTATTTAGTCTTCAAAATTCAGTTTACGACGAAAAAAACTTATTTGATATCGATACCAGGAAATCAAAATTTGACTTACATCCATTCATTTTCCTTTCAGTCTTCGGTTTCGCTTTAACTGGAAATAACTATAGCTTTTTAGTCTTTCGTGCCAACATCCAAAGAGTCTGAGCTCCAGGACCATGGATTAGTTTTAAAGCTTTCATTACACCCAAAGCAATGCTGGGTTATACTGCTAGTATATATATATATATATATATATATATAAATATTTACCTCCTGTTATGCTCAGAGGGGATAACTTGTGGCCAACAAACTTCTGCCATTTTGCTGGCATATTCAGTTTTTTCTTCTTTTTATTTGAGAGTTACCTTCTCATTGCTTAGGAGATAAGTACTGAGAGAAGGGGAGAGAGAGAGAGAGAAATTTATTAAAGGAAAACAAATGCTTAATTTTTGTTTATATATTTTATTTTCATATTTTATTTATTTTTTTTATCTATGTTTAGCATAACCATATATAAATAAATTGCCATTTTCATTCTAATAGAAATGTTTGTGAATGAAATGAGGAAGAATTTTCCAATTCTTGTTTGAACATTACTACTGAAGAGCAAGTTAGACTATATTACACTGACGTAGTTTCTGCTTATTTCTGCCTGCTTTGTTTTAACAGAGTATTTTAAACGAGTGTTGGGCTTACATTTTTCTAATGCATTAAAAGTATTCAATTTTGGAATTATCAAAAACTTTCTTATTGCTAGAGTTAGTACATAAACAAAATTGGATTGGTTTATGCAAGTCATTAATGATACTATAGTGGTTATTTGATTCTTTGTTGATATATTTGTAATATAGCATATTGATATAAATATTTTGCCGTCATTTTTTACAGCATGGGCTTACTAGTAATTAAGAATGTAGTAGTGTTAATGACTTACTTAGCTTCTCTTTGATTTTAATACCTATATAAGCGTGTATTGTGAAGTTTAGCTTTACTTGTTTTTTTTTTTATTCTGAAAATCAGCAAAAGACTAGAGAGATAACAGGAGCTAAAGTGAGAATTAACAGTAGTGCAATTTGCATAATAAATATGAATTCTTTGATGTGGTTACGTCCAATTTTAGACATTATGGGATTTAAGCTTGTTGTTGTATTGTAACCTACAATACAATTTATAGGTATGTGTGGGTTTACATTTAAGAAAAAGGCTTACACCCATATCACGTTGAATACACCAATTCTCGCTCAATCACCAAAGTTAAGCAACATTGAGCCTGGTCAGTACTTAGATGGGTGACCACTTGGGAATACCAGGTGCTGTCAGCATTTAGTAATGGTTGTGCATTGTGGTGCAGTGGATATCAGCTCAGAAAGAGAAATCGGTGAACTGAGTTCGAATTCCAGTTGAATACCCTGCATTCACTTAAGTACTGGTACCCTTGGGAAAGGTATTAATCTGTCCCTTCCCTCCAGTTATGGGTTAAATAACAAGGGTAGGACTTGGGGATCCTGCCCTTAAAAACAAATCCCAATGAATCTTGATACTCAAAAAAAAAAGTATTACTAGACACAAAACTTATATAAAAACAACAATAGATTGTTGAAAGAAAAAGGTATTACCAGCAATAAATAAATAAAATTTAGTTGGCAATAAATGACCCGCCGAGGTTGATATGCCATAAAAACAAAAACAACCAACAACAACATTTAAGAAAGAAGCAAGAAAATCTTGAGGTTCTATGGATCATTTTTTGTGTTTTTATTGATAGAAACTGTACAGAAATTTATCAGTGTCTCTTTAGTGTGTCTATTTTTTTTTTGTCAGAAGTAAGTTAGGCTAAGTAATGATGAGAATAATTATAATGGTCAAGCTTAAGTCAGCTTTGCACTCAGTTGGAACAACCAAAATAAAGTTTGTCCCTATATCATTAGAAAACAACCATATGTTATACATTAGGAAGTAGAGAGTGGTATTGTGTCCTTTTCAGAATTGGGGCCATACCATTGCACAGATGACCAAAACCATTTCTGGTTCCTTTTGCTGCTAACATCATGGTAAAAAGTATTTGTTAATTTTTTTTTCATTATTATTTTGATTGATTTTATTTAATTTTCCCCCTATTTAATAAAATTGGAGGTATGATTCATTGCTTGAGAATAAATATGGCATTTTTAAAAAATAAACAAACAAAAAAATCAGATCTATTTTATTTAATAGTTATTAATTACCAAGTCATAATGAAGAATAAAAATTTAAAAATTTTAATATTATTAAAATATCTCATTTTCCCTAATATTTCTTGGCTACTAAAATGATGAATTTATATGCAATTTTCATGGGTTTGACTTTTGGTTCAGAAAATTCAGTTGACCCCATTAACTACTGATGATGGAAGATCACTCAACTGTAAATGACATGAAGGTTCTGTTACAGACTTGTCAATTCTCTCAGTACCTTCAGGATATTGCTAGTTTTTAGTTTTACCCCAGTCATTCATTTGCTAACTAGTATTTTCTCAGATATAATTGTTAAGTTCTCTTTTGCCAAGTTTTTAAAAGATTCTCCTGGTAAATATATTGTTTACCTTTCAACATTAAAATAGCTGCCGAGTGAAAATACTTCCCATTCAGTAGGTATGTGCTTTGAGAAACAGTTTTTGAGCGAATAATTTTGTTAAATTATTGCTGGGATAACATTTGTCCACAATGCATTTACTGAATGCAATTTTGTCTACAAATGAAACATTGGCCTAAAATCACAATTCTGTTGGAAATACCCAGCTCAGACCTAAACAGCTAGGATTCTTCATACCATGTTCACAGTGGCAAGTCATCCACATTCCTTCTATGTTTCTTTTGGTAATAATTTCCACTTGGATAGCTTTTTCTTCAGTACTTTTACTTTATGGAACAGACTCCCAAGAGGATGCTTCCCAGGCTACAGAAATTGGAATAGCAAAAAATGCCTTTGAATAGCTAAACAAAACAGGAAAATGAAACAGGAAAATTTTGTTAGAATCTCTTTTCCAATCTTTTCACTTTTCTTTTCTTTTTTTTTCAATTGGAGTAGATAGCCTAAACTATCACCCGGTTCACACTCCACCCACATCTATTGAACAGATGTAGAGGCTCATCCCTTGTTCCCTGTTTAGGATGTGGTTTCCGGCTTTCTCTCTTCTAATCTTTTCACTCTTACGTAGCCCCCGGCAAGATCAGTGGCATTACCGCCTTGCTTGGGGTGATATGATTTTAAAAAAAAAAACAAAGAAAGAGTACTGAACTGTTATATAATTTCAGTCCTTCTATATAGATGTACATTGTGGTGCAGCGGATATTGGCTTGAAACAAGAAACCAGAGAGTTAAGTTTGAATTCCAGTTGAGTTCATTGCATTCACTTAGGTGCAAATACCCTTGAGAAAGATATTAATCCATCTCTTTTCTCCAGCTATGGGTCAAATAACAGGACAGTGAGTTTTATAGCTTTTGGTGGCAACCAACCAATCTACTGTAAAAAGTAACAGCAACCTACTGCAGGAAAATCTTCTGCCCAGTCAGTCATGTCTCTTTTGAGACATGATCGTCCATGTGTGTATCATGTATGGCACTTAACTGACAGATATGGCAGTAAATGTTAGACAATTTCCTCATAAAGAATCAACTTGAAACAACATAGTTCTACAGAAGGATGCTGATAATAGCATGAACTGAACATTTGAGGCATGACAAAGTTTTACAGAAAATGAAAGCAAAAAGGACACTTATGATTAACATCAGGAAGAAATAGTTGAAATATCTAGGACACACAATGAGGAATGAAGGCTTGGAGAATTTGATACTCACAGGACATGCTGAAGAGAAGAAGTAGAGAAGAAAACAAGGCATAACCTTTTTAATGTGCTTAAGTAGATGTATGGTTGAACTAGGTTTAGAAGTGATGAGAAAAAGATAAATTTATTAAAAGCTTTGAAGGACAGGGAATTGGGGATAGCCATGATTGCCCATATCCTGGTGGAACGTAGCACGTGGAAGAAGAATAATATTTTCTTTGGTTTCTTGGAGATAACTTCTGCTCTTCCTAAAGTTTCTTCAGATTTGTGTCACACTTTCTGTCGACTGAAACTAATCTAAATTCCTGCACCTTCCGAATTTTGACTTTTTGAATATGAAACTTTCACCCAAAAGGATTGAGAACAAAATGATCAGAGTCTCTCTAGCCCTTAAATAATGTTGAGAAGAAATAGCTTCTGCTTCTTTTACTTTTCAGTGAGAATTCAAATAAAAGATTTGCTGAATTTCCCATGCGATTCTGGTTTCGATGCGTTACCAAAAACTTCACCTGTCGAATTGCCTCTGATCTTGTCAAACAGCACTTTCTACAACCAATTTTAAAACATCATCTGTTTCTTTTACTTAATAATATCTATAATATAATCTACTTCTTGAAATGCCATTTATCTTTGTTTGCAGGTGTTTCCTAAAATCTCTTGTCTATGTTCAATGTCCTCTGGGGTCAAAACTTAATATTGTCTGTTATACTTTCTTTATCTAATGGTCGGTGTATAGAAATCAGGCAGTTTTTCTTAATAGACCACCTGTTGGGTGTCTGACAAACCTACATTAATTTGTTAACCTGAACATCTGGTCAAAAAATCAATGAATTGTAAAATCTATATATGTACATATTCTATGTACTGTATTCCTTCAGGATATTGGTAATCATGGATCTCCACAATATCCTTTCCTTTGTATGTCTTAATAAATTTTGTCATCTTTGTTATCTATAATCCATTTACTCAAGCTTACTAGGTAGATTACAGGTTGTTTTCCTCTGCCATCATGTGTTCAATCTGTATTATGAGTATCAAATTCTCCAAGCCCTCTTTCCTCACTACATGCCTAAGAAATTTCAAATACCTTCTCTTCATTTGTATTTATTACTGAGATGAATAATTTTCAATAATCTTGGAATTATTTCAAACTTTTATTCTCATCTTGGACTTGGTAGAGACGAACCAAAGTTCAACAAGGAAAGAACAATAATTGATTTCACAGGATATTTTGCAATAATCAATGAGATAATGCACATCATCCAATCTATGGACACCTGATGATGACCAGAGGGTACTGTGTCGAAATGTTGTGTCTATGATAACACTTATATCAACCAAGGTGAGAACAAAAGTTTGAAATAATCTCCCCTTCATGTTAAGTATTAGTGTCCTTTTTTAATATTTGTCTATATTTTTGAGATGTGGTATTATAATTATTTACATTCTTTGGACTGTTGTCCTCATCTTTGTTGCCATATTCATGATATTTTGACCGTTGTACACTTTAACCTTGTTCAGGTGATTAGACTTTTGAACTGAACCCTTTATTTCAATCCTGAAGGACACATGGCCCAGTGGATAAAAGTATTGGTCGAATCCAGTGACTTGACCCAAAGAGTTGCGAGTTCAGTACTTGACTATAGCAGTCGTAAACAAAAAAATTAGAGTTGAGTTAAATAGAGATAACTAAGACATCCAGAAGTGGCATGACTCATGGAATGAGAACAATCTACTTGAGATATTCAAATAAATGGTTCAGTTCAAAATTCCAATAACCTGAAGACAGTTGGAGCATGCATGGCTGAAACATTTTGAATATGGCAGCAAAGATGAGAACAATGTAAATAAAGTGCTCTTTTTAGTTTTTATTTTCTCTAAGACTTCTTCATTGCTCAAATGTTCTGTCCTTGCTATTCTCAGCATTCTTCTGTAGAGGACTATGATATAGAGAAGGTGGCAGTTACAAAAAACAAAATTGGTAGAATTAGATAAAATACCTTTGATCTTGATCATTTTTTTGGTCTTGATTCTTTTTGGTCATTGCACTCTGACACAGATATTTTGTTTTTAAGATCGAGAGGTAAAACAATAGAAAATATTAAGAACATTATGCAAACCTTGGCCTTGAAACTTTTAAAGAATTTATCCTCATTTTCTTGTTTTATTTAGATTTTTATTTATTTATTTATTTATTTTTTGAGTCCCTGGCAAACTGGTGAGACAAGATATCTTGTTCTTCATTAAATAGAAAAGGAATTGATTAGCTGTACACATGCATGATGGCAGATATATCTTCAAACCTTTTCCCTGTATGTATTCAGCTTTATTAGAAATTTAAAAAAAAAATACATGTTGGGGTGAAGTTAAGCTTTAGGCTACATGAAAGGTATAAAATCCTAGCAATTTTTTTTTTATTTCTTTTTTCAGTCTGTCTTAATGACAGGTGTCTGAAGAAATGAGAAAACAAAAATAAAAATGTCAAAACTATTAACCAACATAGCTGTTAATCACATTTAGATGTTTGTGGCTCCAAGAACAAGTTTCTTAGTCTGACAAAGAAAAATAAAAAGTGGTGAAAAAAAAGTCTTCAAAACGGTGAGTGCTGTTATACATGCCCAGACACAAGGAAAGCAAGGCTGCAGCATTGTTGCTGTTGTTTACTGTAATATTACTGAAATCTGTTATGGACATTCTGCAAAGTACGGACGTGTGACCAGGTGATTTGACCATGAGGCCAAGGTTCGAATCTCATCATAGTTGATTTGTCAGGAAGGTGATGTCTTGATGTTATTGGTCTGGAGGAGACGATCCCAACATGCAGTACTTTTGAACATGTGACCAGGTGGTTTGACCATGAGGTCAGGGTTCGAATCTCACCATAGTTGATTTGTCAGGAAGGTAACTTCTTGATGTTATCGGTCTGAGGAGACGATCCCAGCATGCAATACTTTTGGAAAGTGCCTGAAAACCATACCATGGTTTGATCCAAGCCTTGTGAGTGAAATTGGGTAGACAGGATTCTCTGTAAGCTATTGATGGTTTTGCTAGCATGAAGTTACAAGTCATTGTGACTGAGGGTTTGAATGTCTTAGCCTTGATCAGACTATTGTTCCAATTAGATAACGCATTCTCTTCCAGAAACTGTAACTAAGGTCTGCATAACATAGTTGCAGTATAAACCACATATGAGCTCTGTGAGTGTTAAACAAACACGAATATGCCTGAGCATGTGTCTGCAACAGAGATTAGCTAGCCACCCTAGTAGACAGGCATCCTTGGATACAAGTGACTAGCAATACTGAAATCTGTTCTTGTCTGGCACAAGACCAAATATAAGGAAATCAATTTATTTGTTTTTATGGCTTATCAACCATTTGTAGGTTATTTAAAGCCAGAGAATATTTTTGGATTGTAAGAATTACTATTTATTGTGTGAGTGAATATTGCATTAACAATTTTTTTTTTTTAGAATAACGATCAATTTTTACAAGCCCTATTATTTAACCCATAGCTTGTGGGAGGTGAGGTATTCATACCATTTTCCTAGAATGCATGCGATTGAATGTAACAAATCTCATAGGAATTGTAACTCAGCTTTGTAATTCCTTATATATATCGTGTCAAAATGACAGTTTTTCCCATGATACTATTTTTTTTAACTGCAGTCATTCTTGGGCAATTTTATTGTTTTAAAAAACAATGATTAGAATTGGAATAAAACCTAAACACATGATGAAAGACAATCCATACATTTTTTTCTCCTTGAAAATTATTACATCTGCAATCCATTAAATTTAGACATAGTAACAACATTTAACTTTCATTTGCTCATTAAATATTTATTACCTCCAAGCAAAATGACCGATGCAACTTTGCTATTTCAATAAGAATTCTCTTCAGACAACTTAGAATCTAGGTCACAAACTTTCTCTTTTTAATGTTTTATTCAGAACGAAAACAAAGAGACAATTTTCATAAGGTATACAAGTCATTGAATTAAACAAGTGATATTTTCCACATGTCTCATCTGAGTAGTGTAATCATTTTCTTTCTTGTTCAACGAATACTCTATTAACAGTGATCAAAGCTAGCCTAATCTTTTCAAGTGTCTACTCTATACCTACTTCACACCTCTGCAGGCTAATTAGACAATCTAATTTCTCTTAATTATAACACAAAAGGCTGCAGAGGAAGAAATATCAAAATATTTAAAAAAAAATATATAGTCTTTGAGTTATCCGTGTGAGTACTAAGGTGTTTCTTTTTTGTATTAAAGTCAATATATTTGGCATATATATTTTTTTAACTTATGACCTTTTAGCTTGTAATGTCTGTGATGAAAATAATAACTCAAAGACTATATATTTTTTCTAAATATTTTGATATTTAAAAAAAATATATTGTCTTTGAGTTATCCGTGTGAGTATTAAGGTGTTTCTTTTTTGTATGAAAGTCAATATATTTGGCAGATATATTTTTTTAACTTATGACCTTTTAGCTTGTAATGTCTGTGATGAAAATAATAACTCAAAGACTATATATTTTTTTAAAATATTTTGATATTTAAAAAAATATCTAGTCTTTGAGTTATCCGTGTGAGTACTAAGGTGTTTCTTTTTTGTATTAAAGTCAATATATTTGGCATATATATTTTTTTAACTTATGACCTTTTAGCTTGTAATGTCTGTGATGAAAATCTTTAAAACCTGGTAAATTAAGATTTGGTGAAGCAAACAGATTAAAAGGACTGAAACTATAGTGGACATATTATTAAAACATATTTTACATAGTGAACAAGTGTCGGTCAAAAGAACTTTATTTTTATGTAAATTATTAAGATATATCTTAACTGAGTGGATACTAACTTAAAATAGAATTATAATTTATGAAAAAGTTAGGAATTGCAGATCATTTAAAATGAAAATCAACCATCAACCATCTGTCCGTGCATAGAATACTGCTGTCATATATGGTCAGGCACCCCTGCTGTTCATCTCAGTGTTCTTGACAGGCTCCAAAAGAGAATCTAGAATGCTATAGGTCCCAACTTGGCAGCTCGTCTCCAGCCACTTTCTCACCAGCGAGATATGGCTTCTCTGTGTCTATTCTATAAATATTTTCATGGCTTCTGCTTCGATGAACTTAAGTCACTGGGGCCCCTGCCTCAAAAATTTACTTGTGCAACCAGACTGGCAACAAGGTCGCACCCATTTACAATTAGATCAACCGAACACAGCTGACAATTTTACTCCATCAGCTTCTTCTCTTGCACTTCCAACTAGTGGAACTCCCTTCCATATTCTTGTTTTCCTGACGGCTACAACCTTCAGGAATTTAAATGCAATGTCAATACCCATCTCTTATCCACTCGACTCCAGTTCTTTTTACAGCACCCTGTATATCTTGTTCTTTTCCTTTCTCTCTACCTTCGCAACTGTTTTCACACCTGTATTCCTATCCTTCTCTTGTCTTTTCTCTGACACCCCCTGTAACTGGTTCGTCTTTCTCTTTACTCACCTCCTATCTAAACTTTTACTCTTATGTAGGCCCTAGTGCATCAGTGATGGTACCACCTTGCTTAGGGTGAAACTATTAAAAAAAAAATTATTAATCTGCAAAGTTAAAGCTTTTAAGCATTTATAGTTATAAAGTTATTATGGTTTTTACACTCTTGAAGTAACACACTTTAAAAATGAGTTAAGCATTTTTTGTTAAATATTTGTGCACATTTTATGCCTACTATTAAATCTGCACATGAGGACAATATATGAAGTAGTCAGTTAATCCATGTAACAGTGAAAGTACAAATAGTTCATGCAAGGATGCAATAGCCACCAGATGTCAGAGTTTGAATCAGTCATTAAGAAACTTTCCTGTGTCTATTCGATTCTGTGTTACATGAAAAAAATTATTATGGGAAGAAAATCAACTTTAAAATCAAGTGATAGTTAAACAGTAAAACATGTCCAATTAAACGGGGTTTTTTTCCAGCAAAAGGGGTGCCAATCAATCCCTGTTGGAGAGCACATTTTCATTAATAAGATTTCAGGCTGATAGATACAATGCACTCTGTTTTTAAGAGTGAGTTTGAGTTTTATTTAACAGCATATCAACATCTGTGGGTTATTTAATGCTAAAAAGGTGTAGTTTTAAGGAATTTTTTCTTAATGTTCGGTTATAGTGAGAAAGTTGATTTCGTCAGATTTGAATTAAAATTTTTTGTTTTTATTCTCTTTATTTTAGAAAACTGGAAAATGTCTTCTAGTTTTGTATTCAAAAATGTTTTGCTGAGAATTTTTTTTTTCTTCAAAAATCTATTGTTGGAAATATTTTTCTTTCAAAATACATATTTTTCTGTAAAAGTAAGAGTGGTAGCAGTTCAAAGAACAGCGTGGTTGTGCAGATGACCATCTACTTGACAACGGACAAGCACATCGCTCCAGTTAGTGGCGAACTATGGTGACTCAACAAATACCTGTCCCTTTGGAGGGGTTGGCATTAGGAAGGGCATCCAGCCGTGAATATTTGCCTCAATTTCATATGTCATGTCAAATCCAGATATAGCTAGTAATAACGGGGCTGGATCTAATAGTGAAGGTGTCGTTCATGGTAGGGTGGGCTAATCTGTTGTGGGTCCCATCAGACCATAATTGAACATCAGATCTGGACAGCATGGCAGAACTTCTAAACCTCGGACATGGGGAAAAAGGGAAGTAAAACTGAACAGAAGAAGAAAAGCCTATTTTTATGTATATATTTCTATAAAAGTGTATTTTGATACTTAGTATTTTGACCTCAGTTTGGGAGTCAACTATTTGCCCATAGCTGGGACCCTAACAGGTTCTATCACTCTGGGTCAGGATGGACCTGGGAACAACAGCAATTAAAAGGTGGTTCCATGCTCCTCACAACCTCCCAATCAGAGGATTTGCTGCTGGATGCAGTTTACCGTCATGCCCAGGAACACATTCTGTTTTAAAATATAAAGTGGGCATCTATTTCAAATATGAGTAGCCGCTATATAATATTTGAAGTAATTTTTTTTTACTGTAAAGTTCACCCTGTACAAATCCTAGGGCCCACTGATGATAGTGTTATGTTAAAGGCATTTTATATAGGTAGAAGGGAGAGACGATAGCCAACCCTAGACTTCAACAGGTTAAGATTGTAGTAATTGGGGAAATATTCGCTTGGGAGTTGGTTCCACAGAGCAGTGGAAGAAACTTTTTGAGTGAAACTGACTTCTCACTGACGGAATACAGAGGGCATGTGGGTCGGTTGCAAGAAATCGGTGGCATGGTGCATCTTGGCCATGAAGGCTATAAATAGTAAAACCAAGGAATGTACATCATCTGACCACTTTAAAGAACATATTTAAACTTTTTTATGAATGGAACTTTGTGTGTGTGTTTGTTACCTGGGAGTTCCACAAGCATGAAGTGCAGGAAAAGAAAGTATTAGTATAGAACTTAGGACTATATTTAGCCAGTTCAAATGTAAATTGATGAGATCTTGAAGCCTGTCTTGTCTAGCACTTAAATTCATTAAATTTAGGTCCCAGATCAAACAGCTCATTCAAACAATTACTATCAAAGTATCTGAACTTATTTATAAATGGAACTTTGTATGTGTGTGTCCATTACCTATAGACTCCGAAATGGCTGAACCGATTTTCTTGAAAATTTACACAGTTGTACTATAAGTATCTGCGAGTGTTCTACACTAGGTATTGCACTGAGGTACCCCCAATAAATATAGAAAATTGATAATTGAAAAAATCGGGTTATAGAAGGAGTGGTCCGATTTTAATCAAATTTGATACACTCATAGACAAAGACATAAGAAACGATATTCAGAAGTTTCAAGGTTGCAGTTCTTACAATAGTGCAGAAAATCGCATAATATATATATATATATATGGCAAGATGTTTGTGTGTGTGTCTGTTTATCTGTCTGTATGTCCTTTATACAAATCCACAATTTTTATCCGATTCTCACCAAACTTTACACAAATATTCTTCAGGCTGAGTCTGAGCTCCAGGACCATGGTTTAGTTTTAAAGCTTTCATTACACCCGAGCAATGCTGGGCTATACTGCTAGTACACTACAATTCAAAAGTTTGAAGTTACCCACTAGAATTAACATAGGATGAACTTGACAGAAGCGTGAAATTTTTTCATCCAAAAAATGAGGAAAAGCTCTTAGTCATTGAAAAAAATGGAATCAGTTATCAAACTTATACTTTGAAAAACTTTTGCAATGAATGGCAAAAAGTTTGTGCTGCAGTCACTTAAGTGCCATATAGGATACACGCTTGGGCGATCATGTCATGCAACAGACATGACTGACTGGGCAGAAGATTATTCCTCAGTAGGTTGCCATTACTTTCTGTGGTAGATGGGTTGCCAACCTAGGCTACAGAACCCAATCTGTCTTGTTATTTAATCAATAACTGGAGGGAAGAGATAGATTAATACCTTTCCCAAGGGTATTTGCGCGTAAATAAATGCAAGGAATTTGAACTTGGCTTCCCAATTTCTTGTTCCAAGCTGATATCCACTGCACCACAACGCACATCCATATGGATGTATAGCCCAGCATTGCTCGGGTGTAATGAAAGCTTTAAGACTAAAACATGGTGCTGGAGCTCAGACTCAGCCTGAAGAATATTTGTGTGAAGTTTGGTGAGAATCGGATAAAAATTGTGGATTTGTATAAAGGACATACAGACAAACACACACACACACAAACATCTTGCCTCATATATATATATATATATATATTATGCAATTTTCTGCACTATTGTAAGAACTGCAACCTTGGAACTTCTGAATATCGTTTCTTATGTCTTTGTCTATGAGTGTATCAAATTTGATTAAAATTGGACCACTCCTTCTATAACCCGATTTTTTCAATTATCAATTTTCGATATTTATCGGGGGTACCTCGACGCAATACCTAGCGTAGAACACTTGCAGATACTTATAGTACAACATATGGATGTGCTGCACTAATCAAGGCTGCAGGAGGATATTTTGATGGAAGCAACATTTAATCATAACATCTTTTTTCTTTTTTTATCCTAATTGAATCTAAATCTAAACTTATTTATAAATGAAAATTTGTGTGTATGTATGTATGTATGTGTGTGTGTGTGTGTGTATATGTATGTGTGTGTGTGTGTGTCTGTGCCTTACCTATAGACACCGAAATGGCTGAACCGATTTTCTTGAAAATTTACACAGTTGTACTATAAGCGTCTGCGAGTGTTTTTAGCTAGGTTTTGTGTTGAGCTACCCTCAATAAATATTGAAAATCAATAATCGAAAAAATCAGGTTATAGAAGGAGTGGTCCGATGTTAATCAAATTTGATACACTCATAGACAAAGACATAAGAAATGATATTCAGAAGTTTCAAGGTTGCAGTTCTTACAATAGTGCAGAAAATCAATAACATCCCCGATATCGGAAATCGATACCCCTGATATTCTATCGAATCTGATCAAAAACCAATATTCAGTCATCAATATGGCGCATTTTCTCCAATTTTACTCCCGATGTGTACGATAAGTTTTCATGGACTTACTTAGGTTAGTTTATTCTTGGATGACTTATTTGACTCTGATATTGGAAATCGATACCCTAATATCCTACTGGGTCTGATCAAAATCAGATTTTCAGCCCTTTTATTTTAGTTTTTGCTTCGGGTTTGGCTCTAAGTAGGTATAATTGTAGTTATTAGTCTCAGCCATGATACCAGATATAAAAATTATTTCTGAGAAAATAATAATGCTCTTTATTATAATAAAGACCATTGTGGATTTATTAGTATCTAAATTTATTTATAAATGGAACTTTGTCTGTGTATGTTACCTATAGACTCTGAAATGGCTGAACCGATTTCCTTGAAAATTTACACAGTTGTACTACAAGTGTCTGCAAGTGTTCTTAGCTAGTTTTTGTATCGAGGTACCTCTGATAAATATTGAAAATTGATAATTGAAAAAATTGGGTTATAGAAGGAGTGATCCGATTTTAATCAAATTTGATACACTCATAGGCAAAGACATAAGAAACGATATTCAGAAGTTTCAAGGTTGCAGTTCTTACAATAATGCAGAAAATCGATAATATATATATATAAAAGGCAAGGTGTTTGTGTGTGTGTCTGTTTATCTGCCAGTATGTCTGTATTTTTTCAGCCCTTTTATTTTAGTTTTTGCTTTGGGTTTGGCTCTAAGTAGGTATAATTGTAGTTCTTAGTCTCAGCTATGATACCATTTACTCAGAGGACTTATTTAGCCTTCAAAATCCAGTTTACGACAAAAAGAACTTATTTGATATTGATAGCAGGAAATCAAAATTTGATTTACATCCATTCATTCTTCTTTCAGTCTACGGTTTCGCTTTAACTGGAAACACCTATTGCATTTTAGTCTTTCGTACTAACGTATAAAAAGTCTGAGCTCCAGGACCATGAATTAGTTTTAAAGCTTTCATTACACCTGAGCAACATTGGGCTATACTGCTAGTTTCTAATAAAAAAATTATGTCTCACATTTTTATAACCATGTGTCATAATTTTCTATTATTATAGTAAAAAACAGCTACATTTTAGATCAGTTTTAAAATTTATTGGGAATTTCCCAAAACTTTTGTATTGTGTATATGTTTTTCTTTTTTCTTTTGTTTCTTTTACTTATTTTCTGTTATGTATATCAGCCAGTTAAATGCCATACCTTATACACACTTGGACGATCATGTCTCTTTTCAATACACGAATGATATGGCAGAAGATTATCTCACAGTAGGTTTCCATTTTTTTTTGTAGTAGACTGGGTGACAACGAAGGCTACAGAATCCAATCTCTCCTGCTATTCAACCCATAGATGGAGGGAGAAAAGTTAGATTCACACCTTTCCCAAGGGTATTTGCGCATAAGTTAATACGATGATTTTAAAATGGATTTCGAACTCTGCTCTCCAATTTCTGATTCTGAGTCAATATAACATTGCCTAACAAAATGCATGTTACATATATCGCCAGACAAAATATATAAGGAGCTTCTCTTAGCAAAATCAGTTCAATACCTTGAAGCCCTGTTGATTTGTGATTTATGGTTTTCATTTGTGCTTACATTGCAATTATTGACAGACAAAAGGTGTCAAAAGGATTGTAAGTGCTTTAATAAAACTGCCTTCTTAGATAAATGTTAGTCTTTCTTTCAAGTGGAAATTAATCATAGTTTTTGCTTGTCAGCACCTTCCTTTGATGTTGGCTAATCTGACTGAAGAGTTTTGAATAAAGTATTTTGCAGACATTTGTTGAAGCTATATAGAAATACTTCCCAAGAAGCCTTTTCAGGTTGTAGGGAGTTGTTCACAGCAAGAAAAAACAAACAAACAAAAAACTTTAAGAGGATTGCAGCTTTACTGTCTTGTATATAAGTTTTGTAAACACCACACATCCTTCAAAAGTTGTTAAGATCCACTGTTGTCGTTATTATTGTCAATATCGAATTAATGTAAATCTCTTTTCACTTACTGTTTTCTGATTCTGTAAATTATTCAGACGAGTATCTTTATCTTAATTGTTTATATTCATTTCTATATTTGTATTTATTTACATTGTCCAGACTGTTGTCCTCATCTTTATTCTCACATTCACAGTGTTTCAGCCATTGTAAGCGTCGCATTTCTTCAGGTCGTATTTGTTCTATTTTGAACAGATCCATTTCTTTCATCCATAGGGTTAGATTTTTCTAAGGCCACGTACCATACCTTTGAATATCTCAGTAAATTTTTGTTTTCTCCACTGTGATTGAATTCATAAATCTCTGGGGCAAGTCACTTTTTGGATCAGTCAACTAACATTTTTTATCTACTGAGCCATGTTAATTATTAAATAAGTGAGTTTTAAGACAACAAAATATCTGTAGGAATTTGAGCATGATAACTTTAATAATAGCAATCATAAATATGAACGCTGATTGTTATTTAAAGAAGTAAGAGAGTACAAGTGAAAAGATTTGAAATTGACAGTTTCTTTACCATTTCATTGAAAACAGATATTAAACACTTTTAAATTTGCTTCTTTCTTTTTTTCATTTTTTCACTGAAACTAAGTAATGTCTGATATATCTTTTCTATTTTTCCAAATGACCTAAATGCTTCATTATTGAGGTATTGGCAGTATTCCTCTTCTCTTTTTTCTTTTCTTTTCTTTCATTTTCTCACTAAAATCAAGTAGAGTCTTTTTTATCTTTTCACACAGTCAAAAAGGATGGTCTATTATTTATAAGGTATTGATAGTGTGTAACATATGTAATATGTAATTATTTATAAGGATAGTGTGTAACATATGTAAGTTCTAATTAAAAAAACTAAGAGTGTGACAAGCAGAATTAAATGAAGATAAATTAGATACAAAATTTTAAATCTTACAGTTTTTCACATATGTTACAAATAAATGTGGTAATTTTTAGAGAATTTAGGATCTTCAATAGAACTTTTTATGATTTTTTTTTTCCAAATCTATAAATCACAAGAACTTAAACATTTTCACTTAATGGTCTTAAGTTTACGATTTTAATACAATCCATTCCATCGTTAATCAGATTTAATTATTCAAATGTAACATCTTATAAATAAGTTGGTGCCATTCCAAGTTCAGAATGAGAAAGTTTGAAACTTCTTCGAAAAGCCTCAATCAAGATAGATTTGAGCAGACTGAGAAAGACGAATATATACGAAGAGCTGTGGTGGGTTGGGCAGAGGGGGTAGGTTATCAAGATTGACCCAAGAGCCAGAAGATTTGAACAGCCTGAAAATCATTCTGACATCTGACATATGAGTGGGCTACATGTATCATATCACTGGACATAAATTTCTGAGGCAAACAATATAGAATCACTTGATAGAAATAACTGACAACCTTATCAAGTTTGGCATTTCATCACTAATAGGATTTTACAATTGCTCACATACTTTTACAAAGCGTTCTTGGTTTCCATTATGCTCTGCCATGTCCTTCAGTGTCTTTGAAATAAAGTCTACCGTCTAGCACTTTTTCTTTTATTCATCAGCGCCATCATGGCAGAACAAGCTGCCACTTACCACTTACCTATTACACTTCCTCATCAATACCAGCTTGTAACATGTCCTTCTCTTCACTTGGTTGCCATGTTTGTGTAATATAACCTTTCCTGGCCTACTCACAAGTTCAGCTTTCTCTCCTCATCTGCTGAAATTCTTCAGAATCAAAGTTCTGAGTTCTGGCAGAATAAATAAAAGCATGTATGTCATGAGGACTACAGACTTCTGACATGATTACCACTTGGAACTGATCTCCTGTCTGATGCCATTGTATAAGTGATTAAATTCACTCATGTCAAGTGGTTTACTTATTAAGTTTATCTCTTTTGTTTTTGTTATCTCCCTTGTTATATGGTAATTCTCCTTTGTGTAAAGGTTAACTTTGTGTTATCAAATGTTAATAGTTTCTTTGTTTGTTTTCTTACCTCACGTAAGTCAGTAAAGCCACTAAGACACAAAGGGTTACTGAGTGTATAAGAACAAAAAAAAATGGGAAACATTAGGGAGCAAGAAGAGTAATCAAGAGAGTAGCTAATGATTGTCATAGCATTTAAATTTTTGAAGATAAAAATTAGCTGGAAAGAGATGGAAGAGAGTTCCACAAAAGAAAACTTGCAGTTACATCCAGCTAATTCAAATGTGAATTGATGAGACAGTGCCAGCAATCTAGTCAGTCAGTTAAGTGTCATACATAATATACATTTGGGCAATCATGTCTCTTTTTGATCCATGCATGACTAAGCAAAAGATTTTCCCACAGTAGTTTGCCATTTCATTCTGCAGTAAACTGGTTGCTAACCAGGGCTCTAGAACGCAATCAGTTATGCTATTCAACCCATAGTTGGAGGGAGAAGAGATAGCTCAATACCTTTCCCAAGGGTATTTGCTCATAGGTGAATGCAATGAATTAAACTGGAATTTGAACTCATTTCTCTAATTTTTCATTCTAAGCTGATATCCATTGCACAAATTCATAGTTTCAGTGCTATAAGGAAGAGTTCATCCAAACATTTACAATGAAAGTATTGATAGAAAACTCACAGGGAAGCCACATTACAACAACAGAAAATTGACAGAAGCTGAGATGCCAGGTTAGGGTTGATAATATTGCTGATCTTTTTTTGGGTTTTCCCAAGAATATCTAAATACACAAGAGGAGTACAGGACCAAATGTGGCAGCAATATTCAAAGCAAGTATGAATGGTAGACTTATAAATATACAAGATAGTTTTTGGTGAGGAGAATTGTCTAGCATGACATAATGAACTGACTTTCTTAGCAGCAAGACTTCCCACTTCATATAAGTTGAGAATGTTAGACTGAGAATGCACAAGTAAATCTTATAAAGGTTAGCAGCAGCTATGCTGACAGGAGACAGAAAGGGATTTTCAGGTGATTAATAGAGAAAAGTTTAATTTTGTCGGCATAAATATTATCAAGCCATTCTTTGCCCCACTTAACAACAAACAGTAGGTCATCTTTCAGATCACCTGCCAAATTTCACATTATCAGACATGTAGGCACAACCTCATTTTTTAGAAAAAGTATAGCTTAAATTTCATATGAAAGATTTTTATTGAACAAAAATTAAATTTGATATTTTAAAAATTAGTTTACATTGATAAAAATACAACAATGCTCAAAATATCAAGATAAAAAATTACAGTAAATAAAAGTAAATAAGGTTTACTGATATTAAGTTTGGTTCACTTATGCACAAATACCCTTGGAAAAGGTATTATTCTGCCTCTTCCCTTCAGTTATGGGTTAAATAATAGGACAGATTGGGTTGTATAGCCTTGGTTATCAACCAGTCTACCACAGAAAGTAAGGGCAACCTACTGGGAAATAATCTTCTACCCAATCAGTCATGTCTCTTGCATGACATGATTGCCCAAGAGTATATAACGTACGTCCCTTAACTGACTGTTTCTAAAGAGAGAACGGTTTATGGATTTCAGAAGAATATTTGCTACCTGCCCGAATTCTTGCACTGAAAATCCAAACTTATTGCAGCACTATTGAAAAATCACTGACTTTGGAAATATCTGACTTGAAGAATCTAACAAACAATAATCAAAACAAAATATCCATGTCTGTCTTGTTTTAGATCTGGTAGACAATAGGATTGTTAAATCTGTTTACATTGAGAAAATGTGAATTACTTTGAAACCATCAAGTTACAAATATATATTTGAAAAATAAATGGCTAAACTTAGTTGCTAGGAGTTTGGTGGCAAGGAATTTAATCAATAGGAATTTTATTGACATAAAATATTTTTTTAAAAATTTTTTAATCATTTCACCCCATGCAGGGCAGATTTACTGTCAGTGTTGCATAGGGGTTACTGTTAGGGCGCCGCTCCTATTTGACTACAAATGGACTGTTCCCATTGCTATATATAGCAATGGTGGATTCTCTACAAGGGAGTCGTAGGGAGTCGTAGAGAGTCACTTGAGAGTCTCTAATGAGTTACTGAAGAGTCAGTGCGAGTCAGTGAAGAGATAGTCACACTTCCAGTGGCGTACCGGAAGTAATCACGTATACACACGTCTTACGACGGATTGGACTCTTGTATCTTTCTATTGTAAATATTACTAATCACTTCTGTACATACTAACCGTCTTTCCATAGAATACAACTTATATTCTGATTCTGTTGTTGAGTTATTCATTTATACTTGGCGACATAACAATTACATATGAAGTACTGAGAGTTTATGCAGCGTGCACCAAATTTTATCATTCACCAAGTCCTCCATCTACAGCAATTCAGGGTGTCATGAGCTATGACAGCACTTTCAAACTATTTTATTTCTTTCTGTTGGATCTCAGGGTAAATGCTGCTCCCCACGTTTTACTGCTAGACATTCTGGTCATGCCTTGGATTTTGTGGGTGGGCATATGCATTCTATCAGGGCTCTGCCCTATCTCTCATATCAATCAACAGGGGTTTGGAGAGAATGTTCATGATTATTTCACTCACAATACATACAAGTGCTCAGGTGAGCCAGATAATGGAGAACAAATCTCATTAAGAGAAAAGATATTAAACAAAAAACCTTGATTAAAATAGAGTATTTATATGAACAGAAAGATTATCATCTATCCACGTGTATAAGCTGACTTCATGTATAGTGTGACCTCTGAATTTTTTGCATAGATTTTAACCCCAACCAAAAAAAAGAAAATACCTGTGTATAGTGCAACTGGTCAATAAAATTGCATGATTTTTAATCTAAACTTATTTATAAATGGAACTTTGTCTGTCTGTGTCCGTGTGTGTGTGTATCCGTTACCTATAGATGCCAAAACGGCTGAACCGATTTTCTTGAAAATTTACACAGTTGTACTATAAGAGTCTGCGAGTGTTTTTAGCTAGGTTTTGTGTCGAGGTACCCACAATAAAAATCGATAATCAAAAAAATCGGGTTATAGAAGGAGTGGTTCAATTTTAATCAAATTTGATACACTCATAGAAATGATATTCAGAAGTTTCAAGGTTGCAGTTCTTACAATAGTGCAGAAAATTTGATATTGATACCAGGAAATAAACATTTAACTTACATCCATTCATTTTACTTTCAGTCTACGGTTTCGCTTTAACTGGAAACAACTATTGCTTTTTAGTCTTTCATGCCAACATCCAAAGTGTCTGAGCTCCAGGACCATGGATTAGTTTTAAAGCTTCCATTACACCCGAGCAACACCGGGCTATACTGCAAGTTTCATTTATAAAATAATCTGTATATAATGTGACCCACTAATTTTTGCATAAAAACTGATCATAAAAACTCACAATTTGCTGAGTATATACTGTAGTTAAACCTCTTAGGGGAGTTAAATAGACAACATGTTGCTCCAAAATACCAATGTCTTGTTTAAGGCTGTCATCTTTTTCTCAAATCATTTAGTTAGTATAAAAAATAAAAATAAAAAAGCAAGAGTATAATAATTGATGTTAAAGAAACATGATACAACACTTTTAAAAAAAATTAATTAGCATCCTTTTTCATTTTGGCCTACCTGTAATTGTATGTCAATGTCTCTAGCTTGAAAAAAATTATTCACATGAACATTAATCTCGGTGTTTCACTTGTTCAATTTTTATGTGCTATAGAGAAACATTGTGTTAAATGTATTGAGAAGTAAGTTTATTGTGTTGAAAAATAAATATTTGTTGTGAAAATAAAAACTTTTATTGCCGCTAAGCTACAGACTCTGTCAAAGAATAGGAACAGTATGTAAACTAAGAATAGCAATGATATAAGAAATTAAATATTATGCAGCAGTTCAACACTTTTTAAATTTTTAATGGCATTTTCCTATCTCTTAATATTTTGATTAGTTTCTGGAAGACTTCTTTCCCTATTTTTATGCATCTGTATCATATTTTTTTGTTGTCTGAAATTCTTCTTTTTATGCACTGCGCCTATGTGCATTGTGGTACAGTGGATATCAACTCGGAATGAGAGATCAGAGTGGCAAGTTTAAATTCCAGTTGAATTCCTTGCATTCACTTATGCACAAATACACTTGGAAAAGGTATTAATCCATATCTTTTCTCTAGTTATGGGTTAAATAATAGGACAGATTGGGTTCTGTAGCCTTGGCTGGCAACCAGTCTAATGCAGAAAGTAATGGCAACCTACTGTGGGATAATCGTCTGCCTAGTCAGTCATGTTTCTTTTGAGACATGATCACCCAAAGCGTGTATCATATTTGTCACTTAATTGATTGACTGACTCTTAAGGATGTAAGCAATCAAGGCTTCCCACATCCCCTGATCCCTTGTAGCTTTTCTCTTGATATTTTTTTAAAAGTTTGCCCTGCTCAAGATCATCAGGTATACCACACAGTGCTTTCCTTTTTCTCTCTTTCCCTCTATCTGTCCTCTTTCCTCATTACATGTACTATAAATTTATATATAGTTTCTGACTGATACTATGCTGTATGAAATTGTATAGGCTCTATTTGTGGCTCTTTCAATTCTTCTGTTAGGGAAGCAGTAAAATGAGTATCGGGCAGATCAATTCTAGATATGGGAATACTCCTATATTTTTCATTTGATCTGACTTTTTTAAAAATAGAGATTGACAGAATGAATCGAGTACTTTCAAAAATTACATAAGGAATCAACTATTTTCCAGTATCTTTCACAGTAGAATGTATATATGAGTTACACTTGAGAGTTTGGGTGAAACTGTGTTCTAGTAGTTGTGGTGCAGTGGATATCGGCTCGGAACAAGAAATCTGGGAGCCAATTTCGAATTCCAGTTAAATTCCTTGCATTCAATTACACGTAAAGACCCTTGGGAAAGGTATTAATCCGTCCCTTCCCTCTAGTTATGGGTTAAATAACAGGACAGAATGGGTTCTATAGTCTTGGTCGGCAACCAGTAAATGCAACCTACTGTGGGATAATCTTCTGCCCAGTCACTCATGTCTCTTTCGAGACATGATTGCAAAAATGTGTATCACATATGGCACTTAACTGACTGACTGACTTAGCAAGTGTACAAATGTTAATTATTGGTAAAAATTGAGGGCCTGTTCAGAGATGATAGAACAATAAAAATAAAACTAATGGTTGGAAAATCATGAGATTTTGTTTTGTGTTTGGAACTTTCTTAGGTCGCATAAAAGAAAATAGATTATAATTGAATGCATGTACACAGTGGCTTTAGGCCATTCTACATTTTATGCATACATCTCAAAAACTCAATGCAAAGCCATGTGAAAAAAAAATCCAGTGATCAGCACAAGAATAACTTATTGAAAGAACGTACATGCAAAACCTTCTCATGACAAAGTGGGAGAAAAAACAAAGAAAAATATTATTTACTGAAGTTATTTCTATTCTCTTTATGACTTGCAAAAAAACTGCTGTCAACAGAAGTTAATTTGAAAATTTCTCCAAGGTTAATGAAATAGCTAATAGTGCTTCCCAAATTTGAACGTTGCATACCAATTTATAGCTGTTCTCATAAATATGTCTCTTGACAATGTTCTTAAATTTCCTGAATGGGGTTTAGAACAAGGAATACGACTCTCACAAAATAAGTATGCCATTCTAAAAGCCTAATCCACCTTGGTATTCATTAGTTGTATTAACAGCATGAGTTGTAGCATTGTTGTATGTGAAAATAACTTTTCCCTTATATGCCATTGTTTTTTCAAGCTGAGTTTGAAGGTCGATACTCAGGAATTCAATGTAGGCAGACAAAACCATTTCAACACCTTCCAGTGTTACTGATTATTTTTTCTCCAGAATTGGATCCCTCTACTTATATCTAACTGAACTGGTTTAGGTTCATGCTCTACTCTAGACCTGGGCATGACAATAAACTACATCTGGAAGCAAGGCCTCTGATCAGGAGATTTGAAGTTTTGAGAAGCATTCTAACCACCTCTTAATTACTGTTGCTTCCTGGTCCACCCTGATCCAGGATGGTAATACCTGTTAGGGTCCCTAACAGCTATGAACAAATAGTGAAGCCCCAAACAAAAATATAACATAATGAAAGTATAAAATTACTAGCAATACATTATTCAGACTATTGTCCTCATGTTTGTTACTATTTGTACGACATTTCGACCATTGTTCACTCCAGTCCTCTTCAGGTGCTAGAAATTTCAAACCAAACCCTTTAGTAGTCACTGGGGTATATTCCTTGCATAGTAGTGCCTCTTTTGGAAGTCATGAGTTATTTCCCTCTAATCCTGTAAGTTACTTGCTCACCACTGCTGTAGCCTGGTATTGAACTCACAACCCTTTTGGGTCAAGTCATAAGAACTAACCAATGTCTACACACTGGGCCATGTGTCCTTAAGGACAAGAACAACTGAATTTTTGGGACTTATAAATGGTTTATAAATGGCAGCAAAGATGTGGACATTATTCTGAATAATGCAAATAATAATTTCAGAATTATAGACAAATATCAACAATACATTTTTATATAAGAAATTACCAACAGTACCTATTTATTGTAAAATTAACAACCATACATATTTATAGCAAAATGATCAGCATTTTGTAGAAGTATTACCAACAATACATATGAGTTGACTCATTAACATAGGGATTCACCAAGAATATAAACAACTACAGCTAGGATGTGCATTGTGGTACAGTGGCTATCAGCCCAGAATGAGAAATCAAAGAGCCGAGTTGTAATTCTAGTTGAATTCATTACATTCATTTACATGCAAATACCATTGGAAAAGGTATCAATCTGTCTCTTCTCTTTAGCTATAGGTTAAATAGTAGGACAGACTGGGTTCTATAGCCTTGGTCGGCAACCAGTCTACTGCAGAAATTAACGGCAACCTACCACAGGAAAATCTTCTACTTAGTCATGTCTCTTTCAAGACATGATCGCCCAAGTGTATCCCATATGGCGCTTAACTCAATGACTGGCAACTATTATCTATGAGGCAGTTGAGTGCTTAAAACTTCCTATGAGTTAGTAATGATACTCACCAATGATAGCATTGATATCTAAATAACCAAATGAACATTTATTACTTGATAGTTATGGGTACACACAAGTGTGGCTTAGGAGTCTAACAACTACTTGGTCGAGAGGCTATTATAAATGTGCTAGCAATTTCAAACCCAAGACAGTTGGAGGAAATGATGTCTGACAATATAAATCAGATAGTAACAATCATAGCATCATAGAAAAACTAGTGAATGCAGAGAGAGAGCTAAGTTCATGAACATTTCTCAAACAGTAAATGAATCAGCCATTGAATATGTTCTTTATTTGAAAGAGGCTGCCAAATATTGTGAGTTTCAGAAATTGGGACCCAAAAACCAGTCAGTCAAGGTGGATTTAATATAAGTGAAACTAGTATTCTTCAAAATGAGAAGTACTGACAAGGAACTTTACAATTGGGAAAGTCGTTACTAGAACAGTGTTTGAAATTTTTTCAGCAACAAGAATTGACTAAAAAATTTAATTCAACAAAATTTACAGAGTAAATAAATACATACACAGTAGAGAAAAAAAAACAGAATAATGTGCACTTGGTGTGGCAATAAACATCAAAGAGAAAAAATATCTGTGGCATATGAAAAAAGATGTGAAAAATGTTTCAAGATGAATCGTTTTAAGCATATGTATAAATCTAAAAAGAGAAATGTGGAGAGGGTCTAACAAAATGTGGAGAGGGTCTAACAAAATGTGGAGAGGGTCTAACAAAATGTGGAGAGGGTCTAACAAAATAAAGATGAAATGAACATCGATATTTTTCATTCAAAAAAAAGGAAAGAAAAAAGGTGTTGTTTACAATGGAGACTTATTTCTGCTAGCAATGCAAAGGAGCAAATTTATAAAATGCATACAAGACGATGTTCATTGCGGAATAACAATTTACACAAAGGAGGTTAAGGCTAGAGGTGGTCCAGCGTATGACAATAAACTGCATCCTGCAGCAAGGCTTCTGACTGGGAAGTTGTGAGGAGCATAGAACCACCTCTTAATTGCTGTTGTTCCTAGGTCCACTGTGACCTGGGGTGGTAGCACCTGTTAGGGTCCCAACTAGCTGGGGTCAAAACACCATGAAAGTATAAAAATAGACTTTTATTGAAAAACATACATTTTTGAGTAAAAATATTACCAACAATACATCTTTGAAAGAAAAAAATAATTATCATAATACATATTTGAATGTTTAGTTGAATTTGCTGAATAGATAAGATACTTGGATGAAATGAACAGATTTTTGTGTACTTGCCTGTATGTTTGAGATGAGGTAGTCTTTACAGTATTTACTTGTGTCCTTAAGGATATAGACTTTGGTTAGTTCCTGTGACTTGTCCCATAGAATTGTGAGTTCAATACCAGTCTACAGCAGTAGTGAACAAGTAACTTGCAGGGTTAGAGGGAGATAACTCATGACTTCCAAAAGAGGCATTACTATGCAAGGGATGAGAATTATATACCCCAGTGATTGTAATAAAGGGTTTGGTTCAAAATTCCTAGCACTTGAAGAAGGCCAGAGCATACAATGACTGAAACGTCATATAAATGGCAACAAAGATGAGGACAATAGTTTGAATAATGTAAATACTGTAGATTTTTGTGTATTGTGACAGCTAAAATACAGCCTTGTGCAATTTAATTAAAACAAAATAAATATCTTCCTGGGATCTTTCACACTTATCCTGAACATGTATAAGTTGTAGTTTTTTTCTGACTGAATTTTTCTTTACAATTTGTACTGATGGATCCAGTTTGTTACTTCGCCTTGGTGACATGACTGACAGTTGAAAGGCTGACACCAATAATATTTGTGACCTCTCTGTAAGGCTTGCCAGTGTGTTTGTGTAGTGTTAGAATTTTTGTACACTTCCATGAATTAACGTCCATCGCAGACAATGGCCGTGAGGACAACTAAACAACAGTTGAGATAATAGTGTCTGGGCATGATAAAAATCTGACGCAATCATGGATGATGCAGTATTTTTCAAATTTTATCATACACCCCAAAAATAGATTTGTATTACTGCACACCCTTGCTGCAAATGACCTAATCTGAGAAAAAAATAGAAATTGATTACACCCTATAACTCCAGTGGGTCTAAAACTGATCGCAGGGTTAAAGAAAGGAAACTAAAGCAGTTGTTTCAATTACTTTGCACTCGGGTATGTGTATCGTCCCTCTTGTAGTCAATACTGAAACAAGGCAAGACTTTCAAAAAATATAGAATATATATTTAGTATTTACATTGTTTCGACTGTTGTTCTCTTTTGGTTATTGTATGTTCTGTCCTTCTTCAGATGCTAAGAATTATGATAACTGGGGTATGTCATTCTCATTCCAAGGACACATACCCCAGTGGATATAGATGTTAGTTAGTTCCAATGACTTGATCCAAAGTGTTATGAATTCAATACCAGGCTACAGCAGTGGTAAACAAATAACTTACAGAGTTAAGTTAAAGGGCGATAACTACATGGCTACCAGAAGTGGCATGTTTCATGGAATGAGAATAATATACCTCAGTGATCATAATAATGTGCTTGGTTCGAAATTCCTAGCATCTGAAGAAAGACGAATCGTACAACAACTGAAATGTTGTAAACGTAGCAACAAAAATGAGGACAATAGTTTGAACAATGTAAATAGTGCAAATACTACCTCATCTCAGAAGTATAGACAAACATATATACATATTTTTTTTAATCCTTTCACTCCAAGCAAGACAACAAAGCCACTAAGACACAGGGGATTACTGATTGTGAAAGGATACAAGAAAATAAGATTGAAATTACATTTAAATTTTTGAAGATTAAACATAACTGGGAGACAAGACACCTGAAGGAAGTTCCACAAGCAAAGATTTAAAGGCAATTTCAGTTTTTATTTTTTGTATTAATTTTCTGTTCATTTATTGTTCTTGTTCCTTAATCATGTTTTTTTTCTTTTTTCTTATATTCTTTCTTGCTCTGTAATCCAGTAAGTCTTAGTAGCTTTGTTGCCTTGCTTTTTTTCTTTTCCTTTTTTTTAATCAGTATCACTTAAAGCAAGGCAGCTATCCACTAAGACTCAAGGGATTACAGGGTGTGGAAGAATTAGGAATGAAGAATTAATAATAAGCAGAAGGAGAAAAGGATAATCAGTAGATAGTGATTAGCATTTTGGTTTTGGATTAAATTTTTGCAGCTTATAATATAAATAGTTAACCCCTAAACCAGGGTCAAAATACTATGAAGGTATTTACCAACAAAACAGTTTTGAATGAAAAATATTACCAACAAAACATTTTTGAATGAAAAATATTACCAACAAAACTTTTTTGAATGAAAAATATATTACCAACAAAACTTTTTTGAATGAAAAATATATTACCAACAAAACTTTTTGAATGAAAAATATATTACCAACAAAACTTTTTTGAATGAAAAATATATTACCAACAAAACTTTTTTGAATGAAAAATATTACCAACAAAACTTTTTTGAATGAAAAATATATTTCCAACAAAACATTTTTGAATGAAAAATATATTACCAACAAAACATTTTTGAATGAAAAATATTACCAACAAAACATTTTTGAATGAAAAATATTACCAACAAAACTTTTTTGAATGAAAAATATATTACCAACAAAACATTTTTGAATGAAACTACTTTAAGACAATTGAAACATATTAAAAAAAAAAATGTGATTCCAATATTCAAAGACTGACCGTTAAATAGTTGATGGGTCGTTAAACTTAAACCAAACCAAAGCATGTAACGCTTACAACTGACTAATTTTCACAAACTTGGCGATCCACGTTATGATGGTAAACTGCATCCGGCAGCAAGACCTCTGATTGAAAGTAAACATATAAAATATGTACAACATATTGGTAGTTGAAAGCATAAAATTATGTGGAAAATATTTGGATTTCAGTATTAATCAACCCATAGGTGTTAATGTGTCGCTAGACAAATTAAGCAAATCATTGTGTCAGGCCAGAAAGTTTTTCCTGTCAGAATCCATCTTGCACATTTATAAATCTACCATTTGTCACTGCATTGAATACTGTTGCCATATCTGGTAAGGTGCTCCTTCTATTCATCTTGGGTTTTTTGAGAAAATCTAAAGAAGGTTCAACAATTTAATCGATTCAGATGTGGCATCTTGACTTAAGTTACTTTCTCACCAATGGGACATGGTTTCTCCCTGTATTTCTACAAATATTTTGATATTAGCTACTCTGATAAGCGTTTTTTCTTGGTGCCCCCCACTATATGAATCTAAGCAGGCTACTAAATAAGTATCTACGTTCCACCCTTTAACCATTGAAATAGTTAACTCTAACCACAACTTCTAGTTCAAAAAGTTTCTTTTCTCACACTTCCTGCCTTTGAAATTCCCTTTCATTACCTGCTTCTCTGAAAGTTAAAATCTTTAAAAATGTAAATGCTATGCAAACTGTCCAACTGTCATCTTCCAGAATCCCGTTCACCTTTTATCCTTTTCTCAATACCTCCATACCCAGTTTTTTCTCTTACTGTATCCCCCTGCATACTAGTGGTGGTCCCACCTTGCTTGTGGTGAAATGAAAAAAAAATTGATCAAATGACCATAGGTTTAAAAGTTGCAAACAAATATTGGAAGTACACTTAGGTTTATGGGACTGTAAAAGGCAAAAGGAAACTACAAGACCTCCTACAGAAGGTAGCTGAAGAGAGTGACAAGAAAAGACTACAAATAAACTGCAAGAAAACTGAATGCATAGTCATCAGCAAAAAGAGCAACCCAAAATGCCAAATACAGGTGAAGGACATTAAAATCAAGTGGGTACAAAAATTGAAATACCTGGCAACAGAAGACAGAAAGTGCGATATAGATTTGAAGGTGAATTGGCATGGCGAAGAAAGCCTTCCTGAAGTTGAGTAAAGTATTAAGAAACAGGACAATTTCACTAGAAACAAAGAAAAGTGCTAGATTGCTATGTGATGTCAGTTCTTCAATATGGCAGTGAATGCTGGACAATATCATCAAAGATGAAGGAAAAACTTGAAGCAGCTGAAATGAGGATGCTGCAGATATCATGGATCGAGCATGTGAGCAATGATGAGGTATTAGAAAGGATGGAAATGAAAAGGAAATTAATACTGAGCATCAGGAAGAGATAGCTAAAGTTCCTGGGACATGCAGTAAGGAAGGAGGTCTTGAGAACCTGATACTAACAGGCCAGATAGAGGAGAAAAGAGACAGAGGAAAGCAGCGGATAACATATTGAAGGACTTAATCAGGTGAATGACAGAGCAAGGGTTGCATGGTGCAACAGGAGAAAGTGTGCTAAGAACAACCAGGAATAGAGAGATCTGGAAAGCCATGATCACCTACGTCCTGAAAGGACAGGGTACATGAAAGAAGAAGAAGAAAAGGCAAAAATTATTTCTACATAGGTGTTCCTCCTTATATTTAGTGATTAAAATTTACCATTATAATTTCAACATCAACCAGTGCTTGCTTCTATTTTGACATGGCTGACTGGATTCGTGGCTGCTTTGATGACAATGAATATTTTCACATTTTCAGATTTTCTTTTTTTACAGAAAGTGAAATTAATTCTTCCATTTTTTTTTGTAAACTTATTGAAAGAAGTGAGTAGCAAAATGGAATTTTTTCTTTTATTTTCCTGTATTCTTCTTTTCGATCTTCTCCAAGAAAACAGATGCAAGTGTCATTCCTGTCAGTGAATTTACATGCAATGCATAATCAACCACATGATTTTTTTTCATACAGGTAGCAGGTTTAGTTTTAGTAAAAAGTTGAACTCTAAAACCAAAAAAAAAAAAAAAATGACATATAAAATGAATTAAATCTGAAGGTGAAAGGTCATTATAATATTTTGTCGAAAGAAAAGAAATGAATGTTTTATTCCATTTCTGTTATAATGCTTTTAAAGAGTCGAATTTTTTTGTTTGTTTTTTTTTTTTTATTGTAATAAAAATAACAAGACAGATTCTTTGGAGAGCAAAGAAAAGTCAACCAAAAATCAATTTATATCATCAGTATTTTTAAAAATTGCTTTAGCAGTTGATTGTAAAATAATGTGTTTCTTTTTCTCTGTCTCTCAAAGGGTTTAATTTATATTGATTTACTTTCTGACATTTTATCATAGGTTAATTGCCAAAAGATTTAAATAATCTACCAATTTCACTCTCTACTGTGGACATTGTTACAGTGTATCATCTTCCATTTCCTGTTTTTTTGTTGTTTTTTTTTTAGTGAAATGCTACTTCAATTTATGACTCCTACAAAACTGCTTTTAATTCAAACAATCTATCTAACAATTACATTTTGAAAAATCAAAATATTTCTTTTTCATGCTTTGTTCAAATAAATTCATACCAAAGAAGAAAAAAGCTGATTTTTTAGTCTGTTGACAGTTTAATCAAATTCTCTAGTTTTCAATGTATAGAATATTTTTATCTTAAAAAACGAAGAAAACTATTAAAATTCTCCTGTGACTACGAAACTAAAATCGGATGAAAAATTTAACCCCACTTTTGTATTTTTCCTGTGTATAATACCCTTTACCTTATATAAAGATTTCATTTTTTTTCTAAGAATAGTGAATGCATTTGACAGGGTGTAGTATACTGGCCTTCTTCACAAGATCAAGGGTTACGATGGCTTTGGACAAATATTTGTCTTAAGCCAATCATTCTTAACAAATCATGTTATGAAGGTTGCATTCTATGACCATGCTTCCAGACCATTTAACATTAATGCAGGGGTGTCCCCAGTGTTCTGCTCTTAAACTTACGTTGTTCTTTGTCGTTATTCATGACCACCTGAGGTCATCAGTTTCCAATATTTACGCTAATGACACAAATATTTATTCTTGTCTTAATAGTATGTCTGATAAGTTTGATAAAGTAAAACTGACAGTTGCTCTTGAAAATTACAACTAATCAATTGTTAACTGGGGCAGAGAATCACTTTTAAATTTGAATGCCACCAAATCAAAACTGCTTTCAATTATAGGATACAAATCCTATATCATCCAACAGTTAACTAAAACACAAAGTAAAATTGCAAAGCTGCAAAATCAGATCCAAATGACTAAAAGCATCTTGGAAAAGCCCAGACCAAGGCAAATTTCACAAGTCGGTGTAAAAAGTAAAATTCTGGATCTTGATTGGATAGGAAATTGGAAATTGGAAATTGATATCTGACATCAGTCAAAATCTTTTTTTTCACACCTAAAGAAGAAAATGCTTGCTGGAGCTGGTCACATGACAAATCCACTACTTAAACTACATCTCTTGACTGTTCAAAAGGAGTCTAGCATGGAAGCAGTTAGCTAACAGACCTTATGGTAATGTAACAAAAGAAATTTTAAGAAGCTGACCCAGTCGTAAGGCACATTACATATTCATTCCACCTTTTCTTTATTTTGACTTGACGCAGCCAAAGAAATCACCAACAACAACAACAAGACACTCTAAGTACAATTTCTTTATTTGTTTTACCTTCTTTCTCACCCTGTCGCCAACGTACCAAAAAGAGGAAGAAACATAAGACTTTACATTTGGCTGCTATCATTACACGCCAAGGACACTTAACTATTTATTACTATCATCCATGAATTCTAAACTTCTGTGGAACAGTTTAAATACTTACATTTCTCTTTGAACAATTTTAACTACAAAAGTACATGCATTTTCTCAATGAACATTTTTCTTTTTACAAATATGATATTGTGTTCAGTTAATAAAATTTCACTTATATTTTTACAATTTTCTTATTCTATTTAATAAATCTTTTCTTTAGTGTACAAGCAAAATATTTTATCCTTTCACATTTCAACATCCAACCATCAATTTTTTTATATTTAAATTGTGGGGACTTTGAACGTGTTTGGCACAAGGCCAATTTACCAAGCATCACTGAGGCTCCTACATATTTAATCCCCACATAGAACCATTTGTGCAACCAATCAATATAAGCTATTTTTATTGATAGTAACATGCAGGAGAGCAACTTTTTGCACTTTTTTGAGACTCTTTCTGCTAAATAGAATTATAATATTGAGTCAATTGCTAAATCTATGGCGAGGAAAGTTGGTTCATTGTTTCATGCCTGGCAGTTTCTCTTATCAGAATCCATCAAGCACCTTTATAAATCTGCCATTGATCTATACATTAAAGATTCTTGCCATATCTGGTCAGGTGTTCCTATAAGATATCTTGAGATTCCTGACAAAATGCACTGATGGGTTGCTAATTTAATTTGTCCTGACCAGTCATTTTTGCTTCAGTCATTTTCCTGCCACTGTGACTGGGTGGTCCTCCTTTTTTTCTATAAACATTTTACCCTGTTTACATGAATTTATGCTGCGAATATCATGGATCGAGCATGTGAGCAATGATGAGGTCTTAGAAATGATGGAAACAAAAAGGAAATTAATACTGAGCATCAGGAAGAGACAGCTGAAGTTCCTGGGACACACAAATGAGGAAAGAGGGCTTGGAGAATCTGATACAAACAGGCCAGATAGAGGGAAAAAGAGACAGGAGAAAGCAACAGATAACATATTTGAAGGATCTAATCATGTGGATGACAGAACGAGGATTGCATGGTGTAAAAGAGCCACCAGGGATAGGGAAAAGTGGAACGCCATAATCGCCTCAGTCCTGAAGGGACAAGGCCCATAGCAGAAGAGAAGGGTACTACTAGATTGGCAACTATGTCTCACCATTTTGCTATTGAACTGGCTAGATGTAATCACCACTTCTACTCTAACAGTTATTTTTCTTGCACTTCTCACCTGTGGAATTTCCTTCTAATTTCTTGCTTCGCTGATCAAAAATTTAAATCCAAAGCCATTTGCTATCTTCTGTCTTCATAAACCCTGTTCATTTAATGTCCTTTCATCACTAAATTCTTTTCATTCTCTTTTGCTTTCAGTAACACCCTGCCTCCTAGTGACATCATCACCTTGTCTGGGGTGAAATTAGACTCAATTGGAGTAGATAGACTAAACTATCACCCGGTTCACACTCCATCCACGTCTATTAAACAGGTGAAGAGACTCACCCCTTGTTCCCTGTTTAGGATGTGGTTTCTGGCTTTCTCTTTTCCAATCTTTTCACTCTTACGTAGACCCCTGCACATCAGTGGTGTTACCGCCTTGCTCGGGGTGATATAATTATAAAAGAAAAAAAAAAACTCTGGAAGAATGACAGACTTTGAAAAACAGTAGCTACTCTAGCATCTATGCATCGTTCATTCAGTAACGAATTAGAACACTCTCAGCGATTGGGCATCTATAATGATAATATACATGCAAAAAGTCTGCTTTCTTTTACTGAGTGCTTAGAGGTAGAATCGCCGACTGACACCAATTCGGTCAGGTTTCAATTCTGGATAAAAAGCATTTGGATGAGCTGTGATACAGCGAAACAGATATGTCTACGGATGACTATATATATATATATATATATATTTTTTTTTTTTTTTTTTTTCATTTGTAAATGAGTTATTATGCGATATAGGTTTCTACCATGTGGTGTCTTCAGGCGATTTACAATAAAGGTTTTAGAATATAAATTGTAGTGAACATTTTTTAATACAACTGTGTACTGGTCTAATTTTATTATGGCCAAAAACTAAGTAATTAAATTATATATATATATATATATATATATATATATATATATATATATATAATTGAATTAAATAATGCTTTGAAAATTAATTTTTCAGACCCTTGCTTTGGTTCTCACTAGATTCTTCACTAGTGGTCTTGTACCTTGCTAATCCTAACTAAATATTAGTTTAAATCCCTAATAAGTTTTGTTTTTATTTATCAACTTTATTCTTCAAAAAAAATAAGCTAGCATCATATTTTATTCAGTTATTTGTTCACCATTATTTACAATGAATTTGTCAACCAGTGCTGAGAATAAACTGACTGCACCCTTCAATTAAGTCATTTATACCAAAACATATGATGCCTACAATAGCTTGTCTACTAACCTTATATCTATATAACATACGTTTATCCTGAAAGTTTAAAATTATGTACAAAATATCTGGAAAAATTAGATGAAGGCATAAAACTGTGTGCAAAATATTTAGTGATCAGTGTTAAATTACCCCTAGAATCTGGTTCTTATTAGTGAAGTTATTTCCTATCATAGCATTTCATGGCAATCAAAAATATAATAATTGGTTGGTTCAAGGTCAGGTGAATATGAGCGATTGAAAACATAATAATCATTTGGTGCAAGGTCAGGTGAATATGGACAATCAAAAAGATAGTAATTGCTTGGTGCAAGGTCAGGTGAATATGGGTGATTGAAAAAGGTAATAATCACTTGGTGCAAGGTCAGGTGAATATGGGTGATTGAAAAAGGTAATAATCGCTTGGTGCAAGGTCAAGCAAATATGCTGGCTATGATAGACTGAGATCCACATATTTACCTGTGTTGTTCGTGCCTGTATGTGACCTTGCAATGTCATGGTGGAAAACAACATTTTTGTTTAATCCACTGTGTATGCTGCCATTGGCATGCAAAAACTAAAGCATGTTAGTGTATTCCAGAAGTTTGCTTATAATAAAATGACCAACAATAGGCATATGTTAGCAATTTGTCACAAATTTATGCTAATCTGTTTAAAATACTATCAAATCACAAACTGTATTTCAAAATATAATTACAACAAAATAACATAAAACACACTTATCACTGCTGATGTGCATTGTGGTGCAGTGGATATTGGCTCGGAACGAGAAATCGGGAAGCTGAGTTCGAATTCTAGTTGAATTCATTGCATTCACTTATGCGCAAATACCCTTGGGAAAGGTATTAATCTGTCTCTTCTTTCCAATTATGGATCAAATAATAGGACAGATTGGGTTCTATAGCCTTGGTCAGCAACCAGTCTACCACAGAAAGCAATGGCAACCTACTACGGGACAATCTTCTGCCCAGTCAGTCATGTCTCTTTAGAGACATGATCGCCCAAGTGTGTTTCACATATGGCACTTAACTAACTGACTGACTGAAAAGCTGAATATCATCTATCATGTATTTAATTGCGAAGGCAGAATAAAATTTTTATCACTTCCAAGTTCCCAAGAAAATTAAATTTCGGCATTAAATGACCCATAAGGTGTTGACATGTTGTTAAATAGACAAATGAAATGCTTATAAGTTTATTAGGTATATTCTCTTCATGTAGAGTGGCTACAGTTAAAAAGAACCTAGAACATAAAAATATTTTGGTGCTGGATTATGTTTTTCAATTGACATATCTAGTTAGTAGAAAATATTGTTTTGAAATTTTTTTTCCATTATACTTTGAAGGCATTTCTTCTACATTTTTTTAAAAAAAATATAAAGTAATTTTTGTACAGGATAACAAACTTTCCAGCCAATGAATTCAATGTCGTGTATTTCTTTAACATACAGAGAGAAATCTTTTCACTCACTTGAGAGTGGGGAAAAATAATCAATGGCTATGTGTAAGTTTATTAAAAACATTTTTAGAAATAGATTCTGCCTCAAGAGATTATGATAATAAATTGATAATTCCATTTTTGGAGATATTTCTCTGATTTTGCAAGCTGAGATCGTATTGGACATTTTGTGATCATTTAAGAGACATCTTTTAGTTTTCAGTGAAAGTGTTTTTGGCCAACCTGTTTTCTTATCATCCTCAGTTGAATTGATAAAGAGATGAGAATTTGGTTGCCAGTATAAACAGTCACTTGAAAACTGAGCAATGAATTTGTTGGCACAGACAGTGACGACGGAATAGAATATAAAATCCAAATATTTATTCAGAGTTGGAAAACAAAGTATGACTGAATGAATGTACTTTAAACTGTTTTCATAAAGTTATAGATTTCCATCAGATGTGTCCCCGCATCCACTAACAAAATATAGAGTTTACATTAGAATGATAGTTTTTACCAATTGTTTAAAATAGTTGTTTGAAGCCAGGACCAAATATTGTGCTACAGGTTGTTAATGAATACGATTTCATAACTCAAAAGAGCATTTTTTTTTCTTGCATGATTAGACTCTTTTGCCGTTAATTCAAGAATATAATTGGAGTAGATAGATGTATCGCCCGGTTCACACTCCACCCACGTCTGTTGAACAGATGAAGAGGTTCATCCCTTGTTCCCTGTTTAGGATGTGGTTTCCGGCTTTCTCTTTTCCAATCTTCTCACTTTGTTTTTTTTTTTTCAATTGGAGTAGATAGATCTATCTATTGCCCGGTTCACACTTCACCCACATCTATTGAACAGGTTAAGAGGTTCATTCCTTGTTCCCTGTTTAGGATGTGGTTTCCGGCTTTCTCTTTTCCAATCTTCTCACTTTGTTTTTTTTTTTCAATTGGAGAAGATAGATCTATCGCCCGGTTCACACTCCACCCACATCTATTGAACAGGTTAAGAGGCTCATCCCTTGTTCCCTGTTTAGGATGTGGTTTCCGGCTTTCTCTTTTCCAATCTTTTCACTCTTACGTAGCCCCCTGCACATCAGTGGCATTACCGCCTTGCTCAGGGTGATACGATTAAAAAAAAAATATTATGAAACGGAATTTTAATTTTGCCTTACCACACTCATCATTGTTGGCTTTTTCTTGAATCCAAGAATTTAATTTCTTCTTTACTGATTGATTCCTTTATGAAGATGGTGTTTATGGCTAAATTTGCTGCCAATGTGCAGGCTCAGGATGAGAAGGTTCCAGTTGTGATCCTGCTATCCATTCTCCATTGTCATTTGTTCTTGCAAAATTTGGTTGGTGGTGAAAGAAAATCAGAGCAGAAGAAAGTGCAAATGGTATGAATTTGTTTCTTGTAGACCTCAACTTGCCTGGAACTTTTTCTTTATTTTTTATTGAATCAACAATGTATTATATTAAGTCTTTTTGAAAACTTAGTAATTTTTTTTTCAATAAGAGTAGATAGGTTTTCCTTTCACCTGGCCCTTACTCCTTCCCCTTTTATTGAACAGGAGTAGAAGCTCATCCCTTGTTTCGTGTTTAAAAAGGGGTTACCAGTTTTTTTTCCTCTCCTCAAATCTTAATAGTGATGCTGTCATGAGTTTTTTGTGATTTGTGGAGATGGTGGCAAGAGCTCTTCATGCTGAGGGTACCGGATTAGCAGTATTCTGGTTGCAGCTTCTGACTGGTAGTTAGGAGTTTGTACTCTTGCATAGTGTCTTGAGAGGACATTAATGCTCTAATCAGCAGTTGAATAATATTGGAGTTCTTGTAAAGCTATATCATGCATGGATGGGTGTCCCTGTAAGTGGGCAACCCTGAGATCACATTATGCTACAAGTCTGTGTCAGTTCCCACCCCACACATGTTGCATTTGACAGCTGACTACTGCTGTTATTCTAGGCTTTTCCTAACTAAAATAACTTTAAATCATGCCAACACATAATCAAAGATATAAAACTAAACTAGTAAAGCAAAAAACACCTAAGCCCCTCAATATCTTTCTCTAATATTTGTGGTATTCGTACTAATTTTTGCAGTGTGGAATTGTTCATCTACGAAAATTCCCCAGACATCTTAGCCCTGTGTGAAACTAACCTCCTCTTATTTCTTGATTCCTGGATACCTTCCTCTCTTTTGGAAGAACTCCAATTTCTAAATGCATGGCCTGCATGTTTGTCAGAAAATCTTTTTCTCTGGCTAGGGAGAGCTCTCTTGAATCTCCTCTCTATTCCTATGTGCGTCTCAGTATTTCTCTACTAAACACAGTAAGTAATCTCTTCTTTCTCTACCGCTCCACTTCCTCTTCTGACTACTGTATTCTAGATTGTTTTTCAGACAACATAGAGAATTCTATTTCCTTTTACCCATTTGCTAATGTATGTGTGTTTGGTGACTTCAATGACCATCATGCCAAGTGGCAAGAAAACTCTGTCACTGATCTTGCTGGAGTCCAAACATTGAGCTTCTCAATCACTCAGTCTCTCACACAAGTAGTCGATTTTCTCACATATTTCCCCAATAATCACAATGAACATGCATCTCTTTTTTTTTCTTTTCCTTACAATTATCCCATATTCTTGCTATGTCATGCAGTTCTGCCCTCTTGGCAACTCTGATCATGCTGTGGTGTCAGTAAATAACTTTTCCTACTCCCACTCTATCCAGGAACCTCCTTTCAGCAAAATACTTTACTACTATCAATGAGCAGGCTGAGATTCATTTCGTAATTTCCTTTGTGATGTCTCTTGGAACAAAGTTTTAGTCTCTCTGTTCAAGACTGCATCTCTAATGTCTCCCACTGTCCAAAAGCCAGCATTGATGCTTTTATTCCAGCTAGAAAAATTGCAACTTAAACCTTGTTTGTCTCCTTGGTTGTCTCAGCTGCCATTACAGCCACTTCGCTCCTCATAAATATGAGCATGTCCTAAATTATGCTAAACTGTTGTTTGCTGATAGAATGAAGTAGCATAAAGCATTTCACAAGTTTGGTTCCAAAGATAACTGGCGGTTTTGCAAGTGTGTTCTGAACAACAGAAAACCCTTGATCCATCCTCTCTGAATCAATTCAAAGTTCTCACGTCCATAAAAGACAAGGTCAAGTGCTTTCCTTGGAGATTCTCAGCCAACTCCACACTTGACTTGTCTGGAGTACCCACATCCAATTTCAAACTTAGAACTGAGGCTCAACTGAGTAACACACACACAAACACATATATATATATATATATATAACCTCATCCCTTCTCTCTAACATAATTTCTAAGCTCAACTCCCATTAACGTAAGCTAAGATGATGGAATTCCAGTTATTGTCCTAAATAAATGTGCCCCTGAGCTGGCTCCAGTCCATTCCAAACTCTAAAACTATTACCTCACTTCTTCCTGCTTTCCTGCTTGTTAAAAGTCCTCTTCTGTAGTTCTGTTTTTAAAAACCCATGGGAGCTCCCTGACCCCATCTATTTATTGCCTTATTGGCCTCTTACTTTCTTTGGGGAAGATATTTCATGATTTTCAGTCAGATAAATGTCATATGTAATACAAGCTTTGGGTGATCATGTCTCGAAAGAGACATGACTGACTGTGCAAAAGAATATCCCACAGTAGGTTGGCACTGCTTTCTGCAGTAGACTGGTTGCCAGCCAAGGCTATAGAACCCAATCTGTTCTATTATTTAACCCATAACTGGAGAGAAGAGATGAATTAATACCTTTCCTAAGGGTATTTGAGCTTAAGTGAATGCAATGAATTCAACTGGAATTCAAACTCAGCTTCCCGATTTCTCATTCTGAGCCGATATCCACTGCACCACAATGCACATAATGCTGAAATCATTAACCATCTCACATTTCACCACCTTCTTTCTGACAAACAATATGGTTTCCATTTCACCTGGTCAACCCCTGATGTGTTAACAACCATCACTGAATATATATACCAGGCTCTTGATAAGAACAATGAAGTTCAAATTGTTGCTCTTAATATCTTGAAAGCATTCAATAAAGTTTGGTATAATGGCCTTCTGTGCAAGCTTCCAAGCTATGATATTTCTGGATGATTGTTTGATTTAATCCAATTGTTTCTATCACATCATGAAATGAAGATTGTTTTGAATGGGCAAGCTTCCACATTCTTTCATACAAATGCTGGCATTCCTCAAGGCTCAATCCTAAGTCATACATTTTTTTCTGATCTTCATCAATGATCTTCATGATATAATCAGTTTTCAAGTAAACATCTATGCAGATGACACCACCATTTACACCTGTCTCTATAAGAAAACTGGCTGCTGCTCTTCCTATCTGTGATGGAATGGGGTAGGAAATAGCTTGTCAATTTTAATGCTAGTCATTTCTCTCTAACCACACAATGAAGGTGGTATTAAACGGACATGCCTCCCAGAACTACCATACAAATGCAGGTGTCCCTCAAGGCTCTATCCTAGGTCCTACGCTCTTTCTGATATATGTTAATGATCTCCCTGATTCCATAATATCCCAAGTAGGTATGTACGCTGATGACACCACAGTTTACTCTCGCCTCGACCAAAAATCTGGTGTAGGCAACAAAGCTAACCTTGCAGCCAAACTTGAAAAGGACCTCCAATCTGGAGTGGACTGGGGTAAGAAATGGCTCATAAGCTTTAATGCTTCTAAAACAAAGCTACTATCAATTAACCATCATAGACAATCGCACATACCTCCCATTAGCATGGACCAGCCTTGCCTCCCAGAGAGTAAAACACTACGCTTCCTTGGTCTCACACTTACAGCAAACCTCAAATGGAATGACTATATTGATCCATTGCTAAATCCGCTGCTATGAAAGTCAGTTCTCTGTGCAGGGCCCGGAAGTTTTTTTCCATCAGAATCTATCTTGCACATTTATAAATCTACCATCCACCCGTGCATTGAATACTGCTGCCATATCTGGTCGGGTGCTCCTGCTATTCTCCTCGGGCTTCTCGACAAGGTACAGCAGAAGGTCTGTTATGTGATCGATACAAACTTAGCAGACCACCTGCAGTCTCTCTCTCACCGGCGCAACGTGGCTTCTCTGTATCTCTTCTATAAATACTTTCACGGCTTCTGCTCTAATGAACTTGGATCACTGCAGCCCCCTAGATACGAATTTGCATGAGAAACTAGATTAGCAAATAGATCCCACCCTTTTACAGTGAAACCGATAAAATGCAACTGCAACTTCTACTCCAACAGTTTCTTTTCTCGCACTTCCCGACTGTGGAATTCGCTTCCACATGATTGCTTTCTCGACGGCTACAATCTCCAGGAGTTTAAATGTAAGGTCAATAGACACCTCCTAACACACTAACTTGCTCCCATTCTTTCAAACACTCTTCCCATCTGCCCTTCCTTCATCCTTGGTATCCTTACCCATCTATCATCTTCCTTCTGATATTTCCTCCACATAACCACTCCTCCTCTTTACCTTCCCCTATGTAGCCCCATGCACAATAGTAGCAATGGAATGCCTTGCTTGGGGTGAAATGATTAAAAAAAAAAAATTAAAACAAAGCTGCTCTTTTTAACCACCATAGAGAAACATTCCTGCCTACCATCAAAATGTATAATGCTAGTCTCCAAGAGAGCAACACATTGCGCCTCCTTGGCCTCACTCTCTTAAATGATCTCAAATGAAATGACTACATTGAATCTATACCTGCATCTACTGCTAGGACAGTTGGTTCACTGTGTTAGGCCAGGGAACTTTTCTTGACAGAATCCATTTTTCACATTTATAAATCTACCATTCATCTGTTCCCCGCAGGATCCCCCTACTTATAGAACCTCCTACCTCTACCAAAAAGCTGACTGGGATGCCTTTCGCGATTTCCTCTGCGACGTCCCTTGGGGAAAAGTGTTTGACCTATCAGTTGATGACTGTGCCTCTGAGGTCTCGTCATGGGTGAAAGCTGGCATTGATGCCTTCATACCCACCAGGAAGTATTGCTTAAAACCTCATTCCTCTCCGTGGTTCTCTCCGGCCTGCTCAGCCGCCATTGCCCACAGGAACCATTACTTCCATCTATTCCGGAGACAGCCAACTGATCACAATAGGCGCCTGTTCACATCCGCTCGCAGTGAGTGCAAGAGAACCCTAAATGACGCCAAACAGTTGTTTGCGGAGAGAATGCGACAGCACATAGCTGACCGCAAGTTCGGCTCCAAGGACTATTGGAGGATTTGTAAACGAGTGCTCAACAATAGGAAATCCTCAATACCTCCTTTAATCCATGGATTTGATGTTCTCACGTCATCTGCTGAGAAAGCTTTGAGTGCTTTGCCCGCAGATTCTCATCCAACTCCACATTCGACTCGTCCGGAGTGCACCCACCCGACTTCCCTATTAGAACTGAGGCCAAACTGCATGACGTATATATTACCCCGACAATAGTATCCAGAGTAATTTCAAAACTCGACCCCCATAAGGCGTGTGGAGACGATGGAATCCCGGTGATAGTCCTTAAGAGGTGTGCCCCTGAACTTTCCCCTGTCCTCTCTAAACTGTTTAACTACTGCCTTTCTGCTTCCTGCTTTCCTGCATGCTGGAAATTCTCCTCAGTCATTCCTGTCTTTAAGAACTGTGGTGAACCCTCGGACCCATCCAACTATCGCCCTATCAGTCTTCTACCAATATTCGGGAAAGTGTTCGAGGCTATAATAAATGCTGAAATAGTTCATCATCTCACCGCCCACAAACTGTTCTCCGACAGGCAATATGGATTCCGATTTGACAGGTCCACAGCCGACCTGCTAACTACTGTAACGGAGTACATGCTACAGGCCCTTGATGAGTCTGACGAGGCTCGCGCGGTTGCTCTGGATATCTCCAAGGCTTTCGACAGGGTTTGGCACCCTGGCCTCCTATGCAAACTACGCGGTTATGGTATTACCGGTCGCCTGCTTGACCTAATCCAATCTTTCTTAAATAACCGCAAAATGAAGGTCGTTCTGAATGGGCGTGCCTCTTCGTCCTACAGCAGGAATGCTGGTGTCCCACAAGGCTCTATCCTGGGCCCAACGCTCTTCCTTATTTTCATCAACGACCTCCCAGATGAGATCAGGTCCCAAGTAGGCATCTACGCAGATGACACTACAATATACTCCCGCTCCAGTAAGAAACCTGTCGTGGCGGACAGACATAATCTCGCTGCTGACCTTGAGCGGGATCTACACTCTATGGTGAACTGGGGCAAGAAGTGGCTTGTCAACTTCAATTCCTCTAAGACCAAGCTGTTGTCTGTCAACCATTACAGGCAACCTCTTCTGCCTCCCATAAGCATGGACCAGATGATTCTCCCGGAGAGTAATACACTACGCCTCCTCGGACTTACCCTGTCCTCAGACCTCAAATGGAAGCACTATATTGAATCCATAGCAAAATCTACTGCTAAGAAGATTGGGTCACTATGTCGATCCAGGATGTTTTTTCCACCTGAATCCATCCTGCATATATACAAGTCAACCATCCGTCCGTGCATGGAGTACTGCTGCCATTTATGGTCAGGTGCCCCTGCCGTTCTCCTCAGTGTTCTTGACAAGCTCCAAAGGAGAGTCTGTAATGTGATAGGTACTGATCTGGCGACTCGTCTGCAGCCACTTTCCCATCGTCGAAATGTGGCCTCCCTCTGTCTCTTCTATAAATACTTTCATGGCTTCTGCTCGGATGAGCTTAAGTCACTGATGCCTCCTCAACAGGTGTTTACCCGTTCAACCAGACTGGCAACTGGGTCCCACCCATTCACAGTCAGGTTAGCCAAACGCAGACGACAATTCTACTCCTGCAGCTTCCTCTCTCGCACTTCCCGCCTGTGGAACTCACTCCCGTATTCTTGCTTTCCTGATGGCTACGACCTCCAGAAATTTAAAAGCAAAGTTAATACTCACCTACTAACCACTGGCCTCTAGCCCTCTCCCCTCCCCTGTATAACCTTCCCTTTCTCTCCGCCCATGTACCTGTCATTGCACCTGCTTTCTCAGTTTTCTATTGTTCCTTTCTAACTAGCTTGTACTCCTCACTCTTTTCTAATTAATCTTTCTACATTTATGTAACCCCCTGCACATCAGTGGCGTTTCTGCCTTGCTCGGGGTGAAATGATTAAAAAAAAAAAAAAATAAAAAAAAAATATCTGGTCGGGTCTTCCTGCTATTCATTTTGAGATTCTCAACAAAATCCAAAGAAGGATTTACAATATAATTATTCGTGATTTGGCTGCTCACCTTCATTCACTTTCTCAGTGATGTGGTGTGGCTTCCCTCTGTCTTTTCTACAAATACTTTCATGGTTTCTGCTTCGATAAACCTAGCTCAGTGTTGCCCCTATCTATGAATTTGAGCCACAAGATTAGCAACTAGGTCCCACCCTTTTACTGTGAAACCAATGAGATGTAAATGTAAATTCTACTCCATTAGTTTCTTTTCTTGCACTCCCGCCTGTGGAATTCTCTTCCCTTTACTTGCTTTCCCAACAGCAACAATCTCCAAGAATTTAAATGTAAAGTCAATTGTCATCTCCTATCTCACTAACCTGCATCCTCTCTCTCATGCTCCTTTCTCTATCCACTCCACTCATCAGTATTCTCATCCTTCTCTTACCCACTTGCTGACACTCCCTATAACCTGTCATTCTTTCTCATCACTTTACTTCAATGTAACCCCCTGCAAAACAGTGGTAATAAAATGTCTTGCTTGGGTCAATATGATTATAAAAAAAAGAAAAAAAATATTTTCATGGCAACTGTTCTGATGAGCCTTTCTATTTGGTACCTCAACAAGGGTCTGAGCAGGTGGACAGACGTTACAGAAGAAAGCGTGCTAAGAGCCACCATTGATAGGAGATATGGAAGGCCATGATCAGTTATATCCTGAAAGGACAAGGCACATAGAAGAAGAAGAAGACTTCAACTACATGTATTTACTCATGCTACTATATTGGCATTAAGATCCCACTCTTTGACTATCAAGGCATTAAGATCCCATTCTTTGACTATCAAGGCATTAAGATCCCATTCTTTGAATATCAAGGCATTAAGATCCCATTCTTTGACTATCAAGGCATTAAGATCCCATTCTTTGACTATCAAGGCATTAAGATCCCACCTTTTTACTATCAAGGCATTAAGATCCCACCCTTTTACTATCAAGGCATTAAAATCCCACCTTTTTACTATCAAGGCATTAAGATTCCACTCTTTTACTATCAAGGCATTAAGATTCCACTCTTTTACTATCAAGGCATTAAGTTCCCACTCTTTGACTATCAAGGCATTAAGATCCCACTCTTTGACTATCAAGGCATTAAGATCCCACTCTTTGACTATCAAGGCATTAAGATCCCACCTTTTTACTATCAAGGCATTAAGATCTCATCCTTTTTACTATCAAGGCATTAAGATTCCACCCTTTTACTATCAAGGCATTAAGATCCCATTCTTTGACTATCAAGGCATTAAGATCCCATTCTTTGACTATCAAGGCATTAAGATCCCACCTTTTTACTATCAAGGCATTAAGATCCCACCTTTTTACTATCAAGGCATTAAGATTCCACCCTTTTACTATCAAGGCATTAAGATCCCACTCTTTGACTATCAAGGCATTAAGATCCCACCCTTTTACTATCAAAGCATTAAGATCCCACCTTTTTATTTAAATTCCTGGATAGTATAGCCTTCAGGAAAGCAAGTATATGGAAGAGAGTTCCACAGGCAGGAAATGCGAGAAAAGAATTTACTGGAATAGAATTTTTTTTTTCTTTTTTAATCATTTCACCCCAAGCAAGGCATTCCACTGCCACTATTGCGCAAGGGGTTATATAGGGGAAGGTAAAGAGAAAGAGTGGTTAGATATAGGAAATGTCAGAAGGAGGGTGATAGACGGGTAAGGACACTGAGGCTGAGGATTGGGTAGATGGAAAGAGTGTTTAAGAGAATGGATGCGAGTTAGTGTGTTAGGAGGTGTCTATTGACCTTACATTTAAACTCCTGGAGATTGTAGCTGTCGGGGAAGCAATCATGTGGAAGGGAATTCCACAGTTGGGAAGTGTGAGAAAAGAAGCTGTTGGAGTAGAAATTGTGATTATATTTTATCGGTTTCACTGTAATTGTTGCCTGTATTTGGCTAATCTAACTGTAAAAGGGTGAGACTGCTGACTCTGTTATAATTTTGGGTGGTGCCTTATGTAACCTGCCCATCATGTATAACCCTCTTCATTTGCTGGTTCAACCACTGAGATCTGTTGTAATTACCATATACTTGTTTCAACATTGGGTCTTCAGGGTTGGTTGCACTTATTCTGGATCCTCATTTTCAATCTTGCTGCTAAGATTGGCCCTACTCAGTTTAGAACTTTCAATGGCATGGATTTCTAAAAAATCAACAAAGTCTAGTACTTTCATAAATAAAACATTTCTGGTTTTTTCTGGGTGCGTCGTTTGGTCCCCCAACCTATGCTGAACCCTGGAGTTCTCAACTGTTGAAGCCTTTGTTAGCATTGCAATATTTTTTAGCAGAGCATGTATGAAATTATAAAGTATATATAGTTTTTTTCAAGAAAGTTTGGAAACTTAAAAGTTGCTATTTGTTTTTTGTTTTTTTTATATACAACTTACCAATTATTGATAATAAAATTAGTATTAAGATGAAAAGTAACATTTCTCAGCTAAGTTGATCGAAAGAAGGCTTTTTAACTTGTACAATCTCTAAGGATTTAACAGTTTTGACAGACACATTTGATCATTGTATATTGTATGATAACTCAAAGATATAACAAAAAGTTATTAAAAGTTCTTTCAAATTTTTAAAATGGACATTAGTTTGGGGAATTGTAGACAGGCTGGTCTTGAATAAAGAATATGAAAAATGGGCTAAGATTTCTCTTTTTTTCTTTTTTTTAATTTCTTTTTTTCTTTCCTTGGAAAAATGGATATCTGTCTGGTTTTATAAAAAGTTTGAAATTTTGACTTTCCTTTTCAAACAATGGCCATTTTCAGAAGCTTTCACATCTTGTCAATATTGAAATATAGGGCAAAGAATGAATTAAATATCCAGCATATGAAATCTGAAAATTTGATTTAAAATATCTAAAACTGACAATCATTATTGATAGATAATATTTAAATTATTAACTAAACATACTTTAATGGAATAATAGCAGTTTGGATTTAGTAATTGGAGCGCTGAGTTTAAATTCTAATTGAGTTCATTGCATTCGCTTACATGCTAATACCTTTTGTAAAGATATGAAACTATTTTTATTCCCCCTGCTTTGGGTAAAATACCTGGAAAGACTCTTAACAAATATTAAATTCTCAAATTAAAATCAGAATCTCACAAACATGAAATCAAAATTTTACTCATGGATCCTTGAGTGGTAACTAGTCTAGGAGAAGGAAAAGCAATGAATTCAAAATCAGCCTAGAGAGGGTTGGGTTTTGTCAGGATGTTTTACCCAGAACACAACTGCTGTCGTGGCTGTGGTATATGTGTTGCCTCTACAGGCCTAAACAGGTTGCAGGTCTTGTGATTGTGAAAAGACTGATATAGCTTACACAATAGTGAGATCAACTTTATTTGGTGTATCAAAAATGCCCTTAATTTTTTTTTTGGGGGGGGGGACATTTTTTTTTATTTGCAACTTAAACAAGACATTTTAACTCTACTCCACACAAACGATATCTTTTTTATATTGCATCTCTTACTGCTGCAAAATATAAAGCTTTACACATATTAAATTCCTGAATTAAAATCACAAACATAAACTCTAGAATTTTGTTCACTTATCATTAAACTTTAGCTTATGTAGTTTGGCTTTCCAAAATTAAATTGGTTCCAATCTTTAGGAATGGATATTTTATGTACAATTCATTGAATATTGCTGCCATATGTGGTCAGGTACTCTGCTATCCACCTAGGTGTCCTGAACCAAATCCAACAAAGAATCTGTAATATGATCAATCCTGACTTGACAGCTAGGATACAGTCGCTTTCTTACCAACGCAGTGTGGCTTCCCTGTGTCTCTTCTACAAATATATTCACAGCTTCTGCTCCAATGAACTTAGCTTACTGGTACCCCATATCTATGAATTTCCTCAAGCCACAAAATTAGCAACTAGGTCCCACCCTTTTACTGTGAAAACAATAAATTGTAAACGCAAATTCTACTCCAGCAACTTATTTTCTCGCACTTCCTACCTGTGGAATTCCCTTTCACATACTTGCTTTCCTGACAGCTATAATCTCCAAGAATTTAAATGTAAAGTCAATAGTCATCTCCTGTCTCATTAACTTACATCTTCTCTCTTATGCTATTTTCTCCGTCCACCCCACTCTGATCAGTATTCTCTTCCTTCTCCTACTCTCTTCCTGACACCCCCTGCAACCTCTCACTCCTTTTCATAACATTCCTCTTATGTAACCCTCTGCAAAACAGTGGCAGTAAAATGCTTTGTTTGGGGCAACATGATTATGAAAAAAAAAAAACAAGGGCAAAATAGAGGAAAAAGGAAAAATTGGGCTTTACTAGTCTTAATTGTAACTTAGCTCACCTCAATCACAGCCCTCTTGAATATTGTCATTTTCACCAAAATACCACATTTACACACACATACCATAATACCACTTTTGCTCTATGAACACCGAACCATAAATCCCACATACCAATTTTTAAAAATGGTAGCTAAGAACCTTCTGCTCCCAAATTGATAAACAATTCCTTCGGGTGCAGACAGGGATTTCTTCCAATCTAATAAAAATGAACCCATTCTTGATCTCATCTGCCATATTTTTCTTCATTTTTTGTCTTTAAGTCAGAACAAAATACTCACTTGACTGTATCTCTTTTTGGATATGAACACAATTCTTACTTTAAATTTTTGGTTTTATTGCCAGTCTTGACTGTCATATATTCTTTGCATAGTAATATTTTACCCCATTGTTTTCCTTCTTTTTTTATTGTGTATTAAAAACCTTGCCAATTCTGTTTGTTGTGAATTTTGCAAATTATACTTCTCTATGGCTAATTACTCCACAGTCCTTAAAAGTTTTTCCCTTCAAAATCAAGAATATGAAGTAAATTCCTTAGAAAAGAATTATGTATTTTTATATATATTTCTTGCCCCATCTGTTATGAGAAGGTAGGTAAATCAACTTAGGTTATGAGTTTTTTTAATAATTTCTGCAAATATTTATCTACACTTCAACAATTAGTTTCCAAGCAAAATTAACCATTTAATTAATCAGTTCCTTCACTACAGCATTTCTTATATTTCAGTCTAGTTTGTTCAAGCCTTTTATGTGAACCACTCAGATTCCTTTGTCTATTAATTGATCGTCTTGATCTTGAAATAGGCTTTGACATCACTGTCTTTTTTATTCTGGGAGATATTTTCATTTCACTGTTATATTAAACACATAAAATTTGTAATATGAAAAGATATTGAGCAAAAATCGATTTCTATAATACCAGGAGTAATCAGTAAATTATAGCTACCTTTGAACGTTTAAAAACTATAAAGGAAGCGGATTAATTAAATGCTTCATTGGCCTCTATTGTCGTTGCAAATTTTTTATCTCTGCTTTATTGAATCTCAATACTTTGTTTCATTGCATCTCACTATTAAAATCTAACAACTGTCTTCATATTTTGACAAAGCAGTTATGCTAGTTGCTATATAATATATATATTTTTTTTTATAATCGTGTGGCCCCAAGCAAGGTATTTTACTGCCACTGTTGTGCAGGGAGAAGGAATGTTATGAGAAAGAGTGATAGGTTACAGGGGGTGTCAAGAAGAGAGTAGGAGAAGGAAGAGAATACTGATGAGAGTGAGATGGACAGAGAAAAAAAACATGAGAGAGAGGATGTAAGTTAGTGAGACAGGAGATGACTATTGACTTTACATATAAATTCTTGGAGATTGTAGCTGTCAGGAAAGCAAGTATGTGGAAGAGAATTCCACAGGTGGGAAGTGCTAGAAGAGAAGCTGGTGGAGTAGAATCTTCATTTACAATTTATTGGTTTCACAGTAAAAGGGTGGGACCGAGTTGCTAATCTTGTGGCTTGAGGAAATTCATATATAGGGGGTACCAGTGAGCTAAGTTCATCGGAGCAGAAGCTGTGAAAGTATTTGTAGAAGAGACACAGGGAAGCTACACTGCGTCGGTGAGAAACTGTATATTAGCTGCCAACAAAAAAATCTTTCTATAACATCTGTGACCTTTTGGTATACCAGAGTCAAATACATTTCTCTTTGCAATACCAGGTAAGAGTGTCTGTTCCAAGATGTTAATGAACATAGGAAGTGAAAAGATCAATTATAGAAAAGAGTGAATAACATAATATGCAAATAAAATAATTATAAATGTTATGTACCTGCATTAGTAATCACATGTCAAAACCAATAGACCTCAAAGGGAACTCAGGTAGATAATCTATCACTAAAGATAATGGGAAAAATGTTTTCTTTTTATATCATCCCAGAATATACCTGACTCTGGTCTGTCTTGCTCTGTCTTCCCAAAAGTCAGATCAGACCAAAAACAGAGCATTCCTACCATATCTGTGATGAAGTTGTCCAATCATTTTTTTCAGTCCTTTAAAAGTTCACAACCAATTATGTAGGACTTTCCACACTTTTTCAACAAGTGAAACATCACAAGTCTATTACTACTCACTTGCTATTTTCATGGCAAAGTCCTGATGAGCTACATTTTTTAGTTCTCCCAGTTCAGTCCTTTACAGGTAAGACTTATTATGCCATGTACATAGGCCTGAACCATCTCAATTCCATTTTTTTCTTTGTTTTTTTTTTTAAATATTCATTTCATCTAAAGCAAGACAGAACTGCCACTGGTGTGCAAGAGGTCAGAGTGAGAGAAAAAACAAGGTACAGGAGTGTGACAAAAGAAGAGACTTATCTCGTAGAGCAAAGCATGCAAGGACTTGTCTCACGTGTAAGTCCATAATTTAGGTGAGTGTTGCCAAGATGGCAGAGAAAGAAACATGGCTGCCTCTCGTGAGACTAGACGTAACGAAAAGAGGTTCATGGAGGCTTGTTTCATCCATATGAGTGGTTGCTCATGCTGATTGGCTGGTCAATCCAATCAGAGACCAACCAATCAAAAGCGACCTTGTGCAATATAACTGAGCATCACCTAAGACGGAACAGGCAGAAAAAGATCTGTCTGCAGAGCAAGTGTGATTTGAAATTGAAACTTGAAGGAAGGAATTTTGCTGTGACTCTTACAACCTACAACAAGTTAGTAGACATCGAAACTGTTATAGTGGAACATCCTATCATCCCTCAAGAATAGAATGCTCTACTTTATAAAAGATGGTAATGAGCAGGAAGAAGATGGAAAAGTTTTAGGTGAAGGCATTTGCTATTTGATAGTCAATTCCGCTCCAACCTGTGGCTTGCCTGTATGTGTATTATTGTTAATTGTACCTTAGTACAATAAATCTGTATTTCTTATTCCTGGTGTGGAGTCCTATTCTTCAACTGATCATTTTATAATGTATTCCTTTACAGGATATTTCAGAAACTTAAAGATATTTTACTGCGGCTCTTACACATGTCAAAGAAAGGATCCGAGAAGGATGGGAACCAAGGAGATAGAAGATTGCAATTAACATTGCATTTAAACTTTTGGAGATTGTAGCAAATAAATGGAACAAAGTTCCACAAATGGGAAGTATGAGGAAGGAAACTGTTAGAGTAGAAAATGTAGTTGCATTTAACTACTTCTACAGTAAAAGGACCTTAATGACAAAGTAAGTGAACCCACCGTCCATTTGTGGGGTTTCATACATTGACACCCACAACAATCTAGTAGCACGAGTCTATACATTGGGTTAGAGTACTAGTGGGGAAAAAGAACAATTGTTATGAAAATACTTGTAGAAACAGCAGGGAAGTCACATCCTGTCAAAAAAATATTGGCTGAAATGTTTCCATAAAAACAACTATGAGAATACGAGTCAAAATCTCTATGGCTTGAATTTCCATTTTAAAGAATCCTGATTGTTTTTTCTATCTTTTTTTTCTTGACAAGAGAATGAGATTATCTGTTCATATTTTTTCCAAATATTTTTTTATATAAGCATACATTTTACTTACTTTTAAAGTCTTAACTTGATGAAATATTCTTTAATATCTTGATTTTTATTTCGTTTTAGTGGCCGAGACTCCGAGAGAGCCGAGTTTTATTGTACCAGCACGGAATGTTACAGTTGTGGCTGGGCGCAAGGCAATATTACCCTGTTCTGTGGAGTATCTCAAATCACATAAGGTAAGTTTATTTATCTTATTTTGAAATGTGTTCTAAAGAAGAATTTTAATCTTATGTGCGCACATCTTTTAATACAACTGAAAGACTGTCATTTGTGTTCATTTTTCAGCCCTTTTCATTATCTATTGTAAATTGTTCTTGAAATTCAAACAGTTTCAATGGTAGTTTTTTATTTTTGGGGTTTCATTAAACTTAAGTCAATTCTCACACTGCCCTGTACCCATTTTAAACAGATGAAATATTTTTATTACTTGTTGTGGGAATCAAATCTTTTGTTGCAAAATGAGAAAAAGTTTTTTGATATGAGCTTGTGTACATTATATAGTAAGTGTTCATCCTGGAACATTTGTCTTGCAAACAATATTGGTGGACTCATATGAGTCCGGGTTAAAATGAGTAGCATCAAAACATGGAATTTGAAACAAGTGACAATTAATGCAGGTTATTAACAAATGGAATTACATATGTATACAATTGAAATTAAAGGAAACGTCATTAAAACTAGTTAAAAGCTCATACTTGTTTGTCTATGCATGCAACAGTTCAGTCAAGAGAGGACCAAGGATGCAAAGCCCCCCACCCCATCAGCAGTGTTCTTTATGCTATTTTAAGAAGCAGGTACAAATGAAAAGATTTGAAATTGACAACTTTTTTCCTCCATTTTATTGAAACATGTTAAATACTTCTAACTTCCCTTGTATCTTTCATTTTCTCACTGAAACCAAGTAGTGTATTTTTCTTCTTTTTGTGATCAAAACAGAGTAGTCCATTATTTATGAGGTATTGACAGGACACAACAGTCATATGAACTAACAAAAGAAGAGACAAGCATAATTATAATAGGATATTTCAAATATCTACAGTATTTGAAAATCTGGAAATTTATTTGAAGTATAAACACTTGTAATCTAAGTTGTTGCAGAGTTCACCAGTTGATATGACTGTGTAAATGTTTTATAGTAAATATATATAGGCTCCTGGAACATTCATCCTGCAAACAATATTGGGGACTCATGTTTGTCCAGGTAAAAAATAAGTAATACACAACAGAATGGAATTTAAAACAAAAAATAATTAATGCCTGTTATTAGAAAAAAATTGAAATCAAAGAAAATTCATTGAAACTCGCAATAAGAATGTACTTGTATGTGTGAGACATTTGTGCATAGGTGTGAGTTAAATCAATAAAGGAACAAGGAAGCAAACATGCCTCAGTAGCAGCATTCTTTATCTATATTTAAGTACATTTGAAAGCAAGAGGAAAAAAACAGAATATTCTTTCCTTTTATAGACTTGAAAAGCACCACTAAATAGGTGCTGTTCACAGAGCCAATATCTACATCATCATTTCTAAGCATGCTTAAAAAGTGCTCAATTAATAAAATGTGAGTCACAAGAAAGCTGTATTGTTTTGAAATTTTTATCAGTATTCCAATGAGTGAACGTATCACTACCATCATAGTCAGGATTTTTTTTTAGGCAGATGAGAATTAATCTTGCACAAAGTCAGTTGGGTCCTCACTGACAGAAAATATCAGTTTATCTCAACATACTCAGAGGTGTCATAATAATTTCAGGCGTGTTTTTACAATTTAGGGATGCTATTCCTGGCATCAGAACTCAGACACTGATGGAAGTCCAAATACATCAAGTTGTTTTTATAGAGACTCTATCTTTATAAAGACTGCCATTAGTGGCTTCAGACTAATATATATATATATATATATATATAGGATGTAGTCTGAAGCCACTAATGGCAGCCTTTCTAGAGATGGTGTCTCCATAAAATATGCGTGTATATATATATATATATATATATATACACACACACACACACATATATATATATATATATATATATATATATTCTAAACATATACTGTTAAACATAAGAGACAATGAATGTCTATTATGTTTAATCATGAGCCGTTCTAAACATTGTATTTTGGCTTTAATATCAGGTGAAAATAAAGACAAAAATTTTCTAATATTTGGATAATTTTTTAAGTTGGTTCTAAGCTTTCGACTCACATGAACCATCTTCAGAGAAGTTACAAGGATGTTAACATAAAAACAGCCACCATCAGTGACAATTTTATCTTGTGTTGACATAAAACTTTGCAGTTCATAAATTTGTAATGTGGTTCTATGACGTCACACAGCATGAGAGCTCGAAATGATAACAGAATCATATGTTTAAATGCAATGTAATGTGTTATGACTAGATTTAAACGTGATTTTATTCAGTGTGGGTTGTTTGGATTTAATGTAGATGGCCTCCAATATCTGAGGGTTCTTTTTACTGTGTGTATGGGTGAGGATTATAATGTTGCTGATTAAAATCTGTGTGATATTACCTACATTGCTGTTTTTTTAAGAAATGTTGTTTAATTATACTCTGATCAGAAAGGTGACATGTAAGTCTATGGGAGAGCATGGTTGTAGTAAAACCAATATATGTAGTGGGTTTATTGTTAGTACCAGAGATACAATCTCTGAATGGGCATGTAAACTGATACACTACATTGGTTTTCTCTAGAGGACTTAGTTGGTGCTTGTAGGGTTATTAGAGATATTATGAGATCAATTGTTTAGAATTTTTTATAATATATGATGAGCTTAATTTGATTATTACTATTTATTGGTTTAACATTTCTACATATTATGTTTTTGAGTTTTTTCATCTTGTTTGTAATTATTATCTATTCGGTTGCAATAGTATAAGTTAATAGTGTTATGTTTATTTTGATGTACACCATCATTATTAATATTATCAATATTGTTAGAGCTATTATTAAGTTTGTTGAGATACATTTTAATTTGTTGATAAATAACAGAGTTAGGAAATCCATTATTGACAAGTGTTAATGTTGTGTAATTCTTTATAAAATACAGATTTGGAAGAAGATATCATTTGAATTAAGTTTTTTATAACAGCTAACTTATATCATTGGGGGCATTTACTATTATAATTAAGAAGACACAAGTTCATGCTACTTGGTTTCCTATATAGAGAAGTAGTAAATCTATGTGTGCTGGAATCAATGAATACATCAAGGAATGGGATTTTGTTATTAATATTAAGTTCTAATGTAAATTTGAGGATGGAATGACTTTCGAATTTATTTTTAATTTGTGTAATTTGATCGATATTCTGAGCTAAAACGAAGATGTCATCTATGTATCTTACATATATAGAGGGTTTAATATTGCCATTAATTATTTTATTTTCTAAATTTGCCATATAATAATTAGTAAAGAAAGGACCTAAAGGAGATCCCATTGCAATACCATCTATTTAGGTATAAATATTACCTAAGGGGTCATGAAAGGGTACTTGTGTGGTGCATATTAATAATAGTTTTTTTAATATAGTGGGTTTAATATTGATTGATGGGAGAGTATATATATATATATATATATATACATAATGTGTGAATAAATAAAGATATATATATAAAATGTATGTGTGTGTGTGTGTATGTATATATATATATATAAAATGTGTGTATATGTGTGTATAAATATATATATATATATATATAGAGAGAGAGAGAGAGAGAGACACATACACACACAGTGAGATGGATGAATTATCATCTAAATTATGCAAAAATGAAAATAACAGTGTCATCTCATTTTAATAGATACATTTATTAAAATTTTAAAAAAGTATCTTGAAATAGTAAAAATTAAATTTATATAAGAACAATGCTATTGGCTATGACCACAGCTTCCAAACAACTTCAGAATGTCCAGCAACTGTTATGGACAGTTTCCATGTTTATGTTGGTCAATGCTGCCATAATCTTTGCTTCTGTTAATATTTGGTATTGCAAAAAGTTTTGTTAATCTCTCTCTCTCTCTCTCTCTCTCTCTCTCTCAAGTATACGCCATATATAATAAACAAGGGGTGGGGCTGAGGTCTGGGGAGTTAGTTGGCTAGATATAAGGAGTGATGTGGTCACAAAAAATGTCTAACAGGCATGACTAAGTTCTCCTTCTTGTGTGGCATGGCGCAAAGTGTTGTTGCCAGACATAGGGTCTTCCAGTAGCCACCCTCTTGACTCAGTGCAGATTTACCTTCTCAAGGAACTCTATGTAGCACACAGTGTTGAGTCTGAAAGCCTCACTAACAAATGCAGGTGTTCTTTCATTATTGAGTGAGTTTTCCATGCTGCTGTACCTTCGTAATCACCATTAGACTCATCCAACTCCTCTGAAATATCCTCACATCAATACTCAAATTCTCTGAGATGTTTATATTCAAGCTTCTAAAACAAATGGTAAGCAGTACAGTATGCCATTTGCAAATTACTAGTGGAGTGAGTTACATCATGGTGTTCGTTTTTCAACTGAGCTTACTATATTGTGCAGTCAATCAAATTAAAAACAATCTGTATGCCCAAAATTGAATATATAAAAATGGCAATAATCTACCCATTGCATGGATATAGATATTTTTTTTTTAATCATATCACCCCGAGCAACGAGGTAATGCCACTGATGTGCAGGGGGCTACATAAGAGTGAAAAGATTAGAAAAGAGAAAGCCGGAAACCACATCCTAAACAGGGAGCAAGGGATGAGCCTCTACACCTGTTCAATAGACATGGGTGGAGTGTAAACCAGGTGACAGTTAAATATATATATATATATATATAGTCATCCGCAGACAGATCTGTTTTGCTGTATCACAGCTCATCAGTACGGTTAGACATCTGATTGCTTTTTACCCAGGATTGAAACTCTACCAAATTGGCGCAGTCGGCAATTCTACCTCTAAGCTATAGGCACTCGGTAGAAAGAGGCAGACTTTTAGCATGTGATATATCATGTATGCACATGCCAATAGCTGAGAATGTTCTAATTCATTACTGAATGAATGATGCGTAAATGCTAGAGTAGCTACTGTTTTTCAAAGTCTACCATATAGGGTGTTCATAAATTTTTGTGTGCACTTTAAAAATTTATAATTATATTTGTATTTGCGATAGAAATAATTTGTAAAAAAGGTTAGAAAGAAGTAAATCTATATTTTTTAAGGTTTTATTGAAATTTTATTTAATTTTCCATATGTCCTCCATCATTAGCTATACAAGGTTAATACAATTTTGCAGTTCATGGAAAACATTTGCCAACTGATTTACATTAGTTATTTTAGCTTTCAAATATTCTAATGAACTAGGTTTGGTTGCATACACAATTATTTTTACATGTCCCCATAAAAAAAAAAAATTTATGGAGCCAAATCTGGCAAACGTTTATGCCAATAAAATAGTTCAACCTCTCTGATCCATCTGTTTACTTATCTAAAAATTTTTGCAAATTTTATGGTAAAGAATTATTTAATAACTATACTTAAAACTAGGTACATTAAACTTTATAACATTTTTTACAGATTATTTCTATCATAAATATAAATAAAGTTATAATTTTTTAAAGTGCACATGGACTTTATGGACACCCTGTGTGTGTGTGTGTGTGTGTATATATATGTGTGTGTGTGTGTGTGTGTAAAATAATCAATTTAAAATCTCCCAAAGCCATCAATGTTTAAGCCATCAGATCCTAAGGGAAAAATATCAAATTAATATAACCATTTTTTTTGTTTTATTGACAATTGAAACGTTTTTTGCTCTTTTCATTTTTTTTTTTTATGTAAGTCAAATACGCATCTTAGTGGTGAGGAAGTCGAAAGTCCCATGTCTTTAAAAGTTAAGATTGTGAAAGAGCTTTTAGAATAGTTTGCAGTGCTCAACTTAGCCTGAAAAATAATGCTTCAAATATTATATTATAAATATATTATATAAATACATATTAGTACATATTTATTATATAAAAACACATTATTATTTTATTTAATACACTTTTCAATATGTTACTTGTACGATACATAATAGTATCCAAAACAAAAGTGAAATTGATGAGATAGAGCAGAATATCTTTATAAAAATGCATTTCACTGAGAGTGTCTGCTTTCTCTGGCTTTCTCAGGTTAGAATAAAAGAAAGATAAAACTCTATGTAAGGAAAAATGCGTTGGGATATCTGAGAATAAATTAAGCCTATCACAGCCAGATTCATGTGAGTGTCTGTGCATTTTTTGTTTATATATATATATATGTGTGTGTGTGTGTTTATTATAAATTATATTTTAGAACATGTAGATAATTTTTCTTATATATAGCCACTACAAAGGTAGATTTGTTTCGACATTGAAACTTTAATGTCTCATCAGGCAGTATGCATAGGAATAGAAAGCCTCTTTTCTTATATTTGGTCAATTGTGTTTGGGGTGTTGGTGGGGGTTAGTCATAGGGGAAAAAGTCACATGTATTGACTGTTGGAATTCTGAAGAAAGTGGTGTGGGTAGTTAAAATGGTTGATTAATAAGAGTCTTTGATTTCTAGACAGATTTAATGTTAGCAGTTAGAATGTGTATATATATATATATATATATATATATATATATACATACATATAAAGTTTTTGCCCGTTTGAGTCCATCCTGCACATATATAAATCTACCATCTGCCTGTGTATTGAATACTGTTGCCACATCTTGTTAGGTGATCCTGCTATTCACCTCAGGGTTCTTGACAAAATCCAATGGAGAATCTGTAATGTGATTAATACTGACTTAGCAGCTTGGCTGCAGTCGTTCTCTCACCGGCATGATGTGGCTTCCCTGTGCCTCTTCTACAAATAGTTTCACAGCTTCTGCTCCAATGAACTTAGTTCACTGGTGTCCCCTATGTATGAATTTACACGAGCTACTAGACTATCAACTAGCCCCCACCCTTTTACAGTGAAACCAATAAAATGTCATCACAATTTCTACTTTAACAGCTTCTTTTCTCTCACTTCCTGTCTGTGGAAGTCTCTTCCTTATACTTGTTTCTCCAACAGCTGCAATCTCCAGGAATGTAAATGTAAAATCAGTAGACATCTCCTATCTCACTAACTCGTATCCTTTCATTCAAGCTTTTTTTTCCATCCACTCCACCCCCATCACATCAGTATTCTCATCCGTCTATCACCTTCCTTATCACACCCCCTATAACTAACCTCTCTTTTTCATCACTTTCCCCCTATGTAACTTCCTGCACAATAGTAGCAGTAAAATGCCTTGCTTGGGGTGAAATAATTAAAAAAAAAGAAAAAAAAATCCTTTAAGATATTTATAGACCTGTTTTGTATTTTATTTAAAAAATTGTCTGTAGTTACTATTGTCCCAAGCACTTTTGGCAACTTCTTTAACCATTTTCAAAAGGTTGTTGTTCATTTCTTTTCTTTTTATTCTGTTTAAAACGTAGTTTTTGTGGTGCCTAAATAGTAATAACATTTGTTCCCTGCAAAATGAATGTGACTGGAATTTGAGTTGGTATCTTTCTATTTAAAAAAAAAAAACAACTAAAATCACACTACTTTCACTGCTGAATACTTAGTTTTAGATATTTTATGCAAAGGGCCTGTCTTTCAATGATATGCCTTTTATTATGAGATCTTTTTCTACTAGTTTTTGTATATTGTGTATAGCTAAATGCTTTTTATTGCTCTTTATCAGATAAGTGTCATGTGAGGCATCTGCTCAAGTAGGTAGTGGCATGACCAATACCAGTCTATTAAGTACTATACATGATACACACTTGGGTGATCATATCTCAAAGAGACATGACTGACTGGGCAGAATATTTTTCCGCAGTAGGTTGCTATTACTTTCTGCAGTAGACTGGTTGCCAGCCAAGCCTATAGAATCCAATCTGTCCTGCTATTTAATCCATAGCTGGAGGGAGAATTGACGGATTCATACCTTTCCCTAGGGTATTTGCACGTATGTGAATGCCATGTATTAAACTGGAATGTGAACTGAACTATTCGATTTCTCGTTCCACGCCAATATCCACGACACCACAACACATCCTAGACCAATATAGCTAATTGATTTATGATAAAAAAATCCCCTTGTACTTGGCATTTAAACTGATACCCTATATTGGTCATCACTAGTTGAGATTTGATAGGGCTATTTTGATTAGTGATGATGAGGTTAGCAGTTTTATATTTTCTGTAATATTATTTTTACATGGTTTCCAATATTTATGACAGAAATATGGTGTTTAACAATTCTTTGTATGGTAAATTCACTCTGCTTGTAATATGTGTGTGTGTATGTGTATATATATATATATATATAGAGAGAGAGAGAGAGAGATTCCATCATGTCTTTTTGCTTGTCTTCTGAATCAAAATGAAATCACTAATGCTGAGAATTAAAAAAAAAAACAAAAAAAAAAAACAGAAATATTTGCATAAGAAGACAACACTTGCTTTCTCACCAGTTCTTGGCTGAACCTTTACCTGTCGAGAGTTTGAAATGTCATTTGTGTGGGAAGCTAAGTTAAAAGACTGGAAGTCAAGCAGGGCCAGCGATAGGTTTCCTGCAGTGCTGGTATTGTGTTGTCAAAAACTGAACACGAACACACTCGGAGAAGAAGCTCTTTTTCACAGAGAGACAAGAGAATGGTGTCCTGTAGATTTTATACTCGCTTCCAAACTGTCACTACAGTGCATTATTCAAAGATTGAATCAAAGAACTGTCTTAATCATTTCTCATCCAGATTAACCTGGGGAAACAAGTGAACCAAAAAAATAAATAAATAAATCCCCCTTCTTTAATTGTGCTGTGTCTATCAAATATTCACAGCAATGAAAAAGATCTTACACAGAAGCTATTATTATTTTTTTCTTGTCACATTCTGCATTCCATTTAAACTTCTCTTGTCTTTTTGTTTCCTTTCATGTTAGATTTTTTTGTGTCCTTTGACATTTTTACCTGCGGATATTTCTCTTTTTATTTTACTTTCTCTCTTATTTCGCTATTCTCTTCATATAGATTTTAATTGTTAATATCTTAGCACATCATTACAAACCATAGAAAATATGAAAATATATTTTGCTGATGCTTTTTCTTCTTCTTCTTTGGAATAAAGTTAGTTTGAAAACAAAATTGATTATTTGAGTTTTTCAAATAAACTTCAACTGGAAACTAAAAATGAAACGGACAAAAATTTTAAGAAGCCTTTTCTTTTTTTTTTTAAATTTTTTTCTCACTGTTTGGAGAGGCATGAACAGTTTATGCAGACCCATTGAAGGATATTAAATTATTCAACTTAAGATATACTGCCAGGTTATTTTCTGCATTAAAATCAGTTAGTTAAGTGCCATACGTGATACACACTTGGGCGATCATGTCTCGTGAGAGACATGACTGACTGGGCAGAAGATTATCCTGCAGTAGGTTGCCATTGCTTTCTGCGGTTGACTGGTTTCCAGCCAAAGCTATAAAACCCAGTCTGTTCTATTATTTAACCCATAAATGGAGGAAAGAGACGGATTAATACCTTTCCCAAGGGTATTTGTGTGTAAGTGAATGCAAGAAACTCAACTGGAATTCGAACCCGGTTTCCCGATTTGTCATTCCGAGTTGATATCCACTGCACCACAACGCACATCCGACGTATTAACAACGCATTAAAATAAGTTTCCAAATTATAATCAATTTTGCTATGTTCTCCTTTGTTAATCATTGTTTGTAGTTCTTATTCCTATTATTAAAATAGAATAGAGAAACTTCTTAGCTCAGTTGTAAGAAACAAAATTTTTGGTAATGTATGGAGAATGAAAAACATTCAGTATCTTTTTTTTCATGTTTTTATTTTTTTAATTTAGCTGAAATAAATCTGCTTATTTTTTTTTAATTTATAAAACAGTTTTTCCTAAAGGTTATATAAATAACAAGAACAACAATCTTTGCCCCCTCCCCAATAACTGACCAGGTTATTTTTGAAAGATAAAATTTGTAAGGCAAGCACTCTTTCTAAATATCATGCTCTGTATCAAGAGATATTATGTGTTAAATTTTTAAAAAAATTAAAATTTGATTTACCTTGTTCTTATTGTATTTTGAGCACATTAGGTTTGCTATTTTTTATTTTTAATCATTTCACCCCGAGCAAGGCGAAAATGCCACTGATGTGCAGGGGGCTACAAAAATGTAAAAAGATAAATTAGAAAAGAGTGAGGAGTACAAACTAGTTAGAAAGGAACAATAGAAAGCTGAGAAAGCAGGTGCGATGACAGATACATAGGTGGAGAGAAAGGGAAGGTTATACGGGGGTGGGGAGAGAGCTAGAGTCCAGTGGTTAGTAGATGGGTATTGACTTTGCATTTAAATTTCTGGAGGTTGTAGCCATCAGGAAAGTAAGAATATGGGAGCGAGTTCCACAGGCGGGAAGTACGAGAGAAGAAGCTGCAGGAGTAGAATTGTCGTCTGCATTTGGCTAACCTGACTGAATGGGTGGGACCCAGTTGCCAGTCTGGTTGCACGAGTAAACACCTTTGTCGGAGGAACTGATTAAAAAAATTTTTTTCATAAAATTCGCACGTTACAATCACATCGTCTGTTAAGTGGATATAATCTCTGGAAAATTCATATTAGAGACAAGATAAGTGAACTTTTAATTTTATAAGTGGAAAGAATTAGTTTGGTTATTATATGTGGCCAGTCTATTCTTGGTTTGGTTCTATGTCCGAACTATTCTATGCATACTTACTGGATCCAGAGAAAGGTTTTTAATATAAAAAAAACAAAGAAGATTAGAATGTACAAGACAGAACATTTGAAAAATGTAGAAGTCAAATAACTTACCTTTCAACATGGCTGTCTTCTTTTGTCTCCCTAATATGGTGAATATTCAAGAGTGTGGATATTGTGCTGAATATTTACGGAGCTCAATATACACACTGAAATTATCAGCCAATCAATGCTTACAGAATAGACTTGCCTGTAACAGAATGGAATCTGCCAGGTTATTATTTAAACCAGCAACCAATTTGCCCTGGTGGTTTTTTTGGTCAGTTAGACACAACTCCTATTCTAGTTGATTACTGGCTGGTTGTTCTATAAGATCTTTACATGGTGCTGCGAACAGGATGCGAACCTGTGAGGGAATTACCCATTGGATTTCGAATCAAAATAAGAAATTTCACAATTTGGTGTTCTTTTCATTTTTACATTCTTTGCACAAACAGAGAATTCAGCGGACTTGTTCTCCCTGATGAGCAGCACTTCCAAATTTTAAATAGGAATGAATGATTTTAATGCAAAAACACTTTGGTTTTTCTTCTCTTATTTGACAAAACAAAATTTCACATTTTTTTCAACTGAAGAATTTCAAACAAATTTTTAAAAATTAAGAAAACAGAACTTCATTAGTAAAACTATAAAAAATATTTGAAATCAAAAAATTCTTTAGCTTAACCAGGTTTTTTTTCTATAGAATTATATCATGTTTGTCACAATTTCTGCAACAAAGAATTATCATTATTGGCATAATGGCCAAGTGAATTAAAACACTGGTTCATGAATTTGGTGAACATAGTAATCATGAGTTCAATCTCAGGTTCAGGCAATGTGTACTTAGACTCAGTCAAAACAGAGCAAATATTAACTAAACAGTACTAAATAAGAACAAGATGAAATATCTCTGGATATGTCTGACAGAACATCAAGAATCTACCTCCATAAGATAAAATTGTGAATTTTTGAATGTGGCCATTGCATTGAAAATTTTTCCCACCCCTGGTAAACACAAATAGTTCGGAATAAAGGTTATAGCAAGTTTTCTGACAGGGTGCCTGTTTCTTTTGGTTAGTGAAGTGTTTCAGTAACCCAGTAAAAGGGTCATACATTCAAGAGGGCTACTGTTAAAATGGTTATGATAAATGAAGTGGGTGACAGGAAGGAAAAAAAGATTTTATATACTGAAGATTATGAGAATAAGGAAGGTAGCTAATAATTGACTCTTGACTTGAAGATATCAAGCTTGCAATGTTTAGAGAAGCATCCACCTGAGAACCCATTTCACAAGGTAGCCTTACTAATTAATCCTTTTAGACGAAAAATGTAGCATCTGTTTATTGCAAAAGCATTTTGATAAATAGCAGATACACAAAAATAGAAGGTCCTGGGTATGACGGTAAACTGCATCCAGCAGCAAAGCCTCTGATTGGGAGGTTGTGAGGAGCATGGAATCACCTCTTAATTGCTGTTGTTCCCAGGTTCACCCTGACCAGGAGTGGTAGCACCTGTTAGGGTCCCAGCTATGAGCAAATAGTTAACCTCCAAAATGGGGTCAAAACACTATAAAAGTATAAAAATAGACTTTTATTAAAAAAAAAAAATATACAATTTTGAAGGAAAAATATCACCAACAATATTTTTGAAGGAAAAATTTTACCATAATACATTTTTTAAGAAAAAAAAATATTCTCAGCAAAACCTTTTTGAATACAAAACTAGAAGACATTTTCAGTTTTCTAAAATAAGAAAGACTAAAAACAAAAAATTTTAATTAAAATCTGACTAAATCAATCTTCTCACTATCACTGAACATTAAAAAAATACCTTAAAAACCACCTTTTGGCATTAAATAACCCACAGAGGTTGTGATGGAATCACCTCTTAATTGCTGTTGTTCCCAGATCCACCCTGACTAGGAGTGGTAGCACGTGTCAGGGTCCCAGCTATGGGCAAATAGTTATCCCCCAAAGTGGAGTCAAAACACTGTAAAAATATAAAAATAGACTTTTATAGAAAAATATACATTTTTTAAGAAAAAATATTACCACTAATGCATTTTTGAATACAAAACTAGAAGACATCTTCAGTTTTCTAAAATAAAAAAAAATTTCATCAAAATCTGACTAAATCAACTTTCTCACTATAGCTGAATATTAAAAATTACCTTAAAACCCTACCTTTTTGGCATTAAATAACCCACAGAGGTTGATATGCCATTAAACGAAACTCAAACTCAAACAAAAATAGAAAGGGGTGTAAGGCAAGGATGTGTTTCTCACCAAATCTATTTAACCTATACAGCAAGGCAGTCCTGAGAGACCTGCAAGTCCTGCCAGAATTTGTCATTGGAGCTCACAGTCTGAACAATATCTAAACTTATTTATAAATGGAACTTTGTGTGTGTCCATTACCTACAGACTCCGAAATGGTTGAACCAATTTTCTTGAAAATTTACACAGTTGTACAATAAGCATCTGCGAGTGTTCTTAGTTAGGTTTTGTGTCGAGTTACCCCTGATAAATTTTGAAAATTGATAATCTAGAAGGAGTGGTCCAATTTTAATCAAATTTGATACACCTATAGACAAAGACATAAGAAACGATATTCAGAAGTTTCAAGGTTGAAGTTCTTACAATAGTGCAGAAAATCGATAATATATATGTATAAAAAAGGCAAGATATTTGTGTGTGTGTGTCTATTTATCTGTCTGTATGTCCTTTATAAAATCCACAATTTTTATCCGATTCTCACCAAACTTCACACAAATATTCTTTAAGCTGAGTCTGAGCTCCAGGACCATGGTTTAGTTTTAAAGCTTTCATTACATCCGAGCAAAGCCGGGCTATACTGCTAGTAACACATGCAGATGTTACAGTGCTGAAACAAAACTACAAAGCCCCCCTACAGAAGGTAACTAAAGAAAGAGGAAACAAAGGGCTAAACATAAACTACAAGAAAACTGAATGCATGGTCATCAGTAATTTGAGGAGCCCAAAATTCCGACTACAATTCAGGGATACTAAAATGAAGCAGGTAAAGAAATTTAAACACCTAGGAAAGATGGAAATTGTGGCACTGAGATTCAGAGGTGTATTGATGCAAGCAACGATGAGGTGTTGGAAAGAATGGCAACAAAAAGGAAATTAATACTGAACATCAGGAAGAGACAACTGAAGTTCCTGGGACACACAATGAGGAAGGAGAGCTTGGAGAACCTGATACTAATAGGCCAGATAGAGGGAAAAAGAGAAAGAGTAAAGCAGCAGATAACATATTTAAAAGGCCTGAGCAGGTAGATGATAGAACGGGGGCTGAGAGACATTACAGGAGAAAGTGTGATAAGAGCCACCAAATCAAATAAGGTCAAATCTCATCGAAAGCCAAATCTTTACTTCTGATTCCCGCTGCTTTCTTGATTGCAAAATGGTCCGAGCATTTTGACAGAAAAGCAGTAGAAATAGGATAAAAGAAAAGCAAGTAAAAAAAAAATTAGCAACAATACTGTATGTACAAAATTTGGACAACTACGGTCTATTGATGCCAATTCTTCAATATGGCAGTGAATGCTGGACAATATCATCAAAGATGAAGCAAAGACTTGAAGCAACTGGAATATGGTTCTACAGAAGGATGCTGTGAATATCATGGATCGAGCATGTGAGCAATGATGAGGTGTTGGAAAGAATGGCAACAAAAAGGAAATTAATAATGAGTATCAGGAAGAGACAACTGAAGTTCCTGGGACACGCAATGAGGAAGAAGAGCTTGGAGAACCTGATACTGGCTAGCTAGATAGAAGGAAAGAGAGACAGAGGAAGGCAGCGGATAACATATTTGCAGGGCCTGATCAGGTGGATGACGGAACGGGGATTGCCAGGAACAACAGGAGCAAACATACTAAGAGCCACAATAGATAGGGAGACGTGGAGAACCATGATTGCCTACGTCCTGAAGGGACAGGGCACATAGAAGAAGAAGGATGCATTCTAGAGGCTGACTAAAGTATTGAGAGATAGAAAGATTTCATTGGAAACAAAGAAAAGAGTACTAGGACTGTTATATGATATCTGTTCTCCTGTATGACAGTGAATAGTAGACAATATCCTCAAGGTTGAAGAAGAGACTTGAAGCAATAAAAATATGATCCTACAGAATGATGCTGAGGGTATCATGGACCAAATATGTGAGCAACAACAATGTTTTAAAGGGGGTGCAAATGAAAAGGAAACTCCACTTTCACACCAGCTGGATGTGGCTTCTCCCTGCCTTTTCTATAAATATTTTCATGGTTTCTGCTCTGACAGATGTAGGTCACTGATGCCCCCTCCACAAGAATTTATTTGTGCAACCAGACTGGCAACAAGGTCCTACCCTTTTGCAGTTATATCAACCAGATGCGGGTGACAATTCTACTCCAGCAGCTTCTTTACTTGTGCTTCCTACCTGTGGAACTTCTTTTCAAATACTTGCTTTCCTGATGGATATAACCTCCAGGAATTTAAATGCAATGTCATTTCCCATCTCTTATCAACTTGACTCCAGTTCTTTCTACATCACCCTGTGTATCTTGTTCTTTTCCTTTCTCTCTACCTTCACAACTGTCTTCACTTCTGTGTTCACATTCTTCTCTTGCCCTTTCTCTGACATCCCCTGTGACTGGTGCGTCTTTCTCTTCACTCTCCTCTTGTCTAAAACTTTAACTCTCTTATGTAGCCCCCTGTGCATCAGTGGTAGTACTGCCTTGCTTGGGGTGAAATGATTAAAAAAACAAAACAACTTATACTTAGCATCAGAAAGAGAAAGTTCTGGTTTCTGGGACATGTACTGAGGAAGAAGGGTTTGAAGAATCTAATACTCACAGGATGGATAGAGAGGGAAAAGAGACACCAGAAATCAGCCTGAGCCATACTTGCAAGTGGATGGCGGAATGGATTTAGGAGAGATATTAAGAGGAAAAATATTAAAAGATAAAATATAAAAAATAAAAATATAAAAAAAATATAAAAATATAAAATATAAAATAAAAATATTAAAATATTTAAATATTAAAATATTAATATAAAAAGAGGAAAAATATTAAAAGCGACAAGGGATAGGAGCAAGTGGAAGCCCATGATTACCTATGTACTGAAATTATAGGGCACATAAGAAGCAGCTAACTTTCTGAAGAAAGTTTGTCCCAGAAAGCTTAATCAGATGTACTTTTTTTCTGTTCTATCTCTATTATTTGCCAGTCCTCAGTTCAAACAAGGTAAATATTGAAAGAAATTCTATGAGAAATCATTATAGATTCATTTTACAGTTCTGATTTAGCAACTAGTGATATTTTCTTATTTCCTAAGCCTAAAAATTCTTTGAAAGGTACCCATTCTGAAATAATTAATGACATAAAATGGCTGCTTTGACATGATTAATTTCTCATGATGTTCAGTTCTTCTGGGGTTGTATAAATAACTGGTATCCTGACAGAAGTGCCTTGATGTTGATGGATCTTTTTTGGAGAAATAAAGCTTATACTTAGAGATATTTACATTTAATTCCATTTTTTTCATGAAGAAAATCCTCTACCATGAGTACTGCTCACAATTAGACCAACTGAAGCTAGCTGTTGGTGAAAAGTGCCCAGGATTAATTAAATAATATTCTTTTAAGAAAACATCAAACTGCATCTAACTTGAAATAAAATTCTTACAGTATCTGGATAGGATGTTTTCACTTATCTTTTTTATGTGCGTTGTGGTGCAGTGGATATTGACTCGGAATCAGTAATCGGGGTGCTGAGTTTGAATTCCAGTTGAATTCCTTGCATTTGCTTATGCACAAATACCCTTGGGAAAGGTATTAATCCGTCTCTTCCCTACAGTTATGGGTTAAATAAGAAGACAGATTGGGTTCAAATATATAGTGTGTACCAATCCCAGCCATAATGGTAATTGGTAATATTTAAAAAAATGGTAACTTATTAGCTAGATGAAGAAAACATTTCCATTTGTTTGGTACTTGTGAATATAGATACGTGATAGCTTAAAATGTGGGCTGTATTTCTGTTTCACCCAGTATATGTAGTTTCTCAGCAATTGTTCTGGTTTGTACTAAATTTGAAAGATAGGTTTGACAAATTTCAGCATTGAAATTGCTAGTTGTAACTGTTAGTTCTATGCTAACAGTTCCTTCTTCAACATTTCTCACTTCCACCAGCTCTGACTTTCAGGGCTAGAATCCACCATGACACTTACATAGTAGCAAATCACTCACAATCCTTCTGTATTCTATTGTCAAGAAGTAAGTTTTACTCAAACAGCTTCTTCTCATGAACCATAGCCCTATGGAATAGACTCTCAAATGGATGCCTCCTCAAACACTACAATCTTGACCAGTTTAAGTCTAGGGGGAACTATCATCTTCCCCCTCCTATTAGGTTAACCAGCATAACCTTACATTCTTTTGGCTATAAAAAAAACAATGTTGAATTAACTTGTCTCGCCTGCTGGTTCAAGTGGGGCCTGCAAGAGACAACTGAAGTTCCTGGGACATGCAATGAGGAAGGAGAGCCTGGAGAACCTGATACTGACTGGTCAGATAGAAGGAAGGAGAGACAGAGGAAGGCAGCGGATAACATATTTGCAGGGTCTGATCAGGTGGATGACGGAACGGGGGTTGCCAGGAGCAACAGGAGCAAACATACTAAGAGCCACAAGGGATAGGGAGACGTGGAGATCCATGATCGCCTACGTCCTGAAGGGACAGGGCACATAGAAGAAGAAGAAGATTTTCTCTCAAAGAGAAGTAATTTTAGTTGCCTGGTGAATTGTTGTCAGAAGAGAACAGACTTCGTATTTTTCTGTCAATAGTGATCTTCAAAATTTTAAATACACCTTCTTCTATCTCCTAAATCTAACCATTGATTGCTCTGTTTTTTCTATCTCAGTATCCCCTTGCATCTTAGTGACTTTTATAGCCTTGCTTGGAGTTAAATGATTAAAAAAATGGAAATCTCGGAAGGGTCACAATTGGCTACATCCTAATGGGGTAATAAAATAAAATTTATAGAATAAATTTGAAATTTTAAAATGATTAATTATAAATTATTGATTTTTTTTTTTTTTTTTGCTTTGTTCATTACTTTTCTCAGTTTTTGTTTTTTATTTTAATTTTAGGAAAAAAAAATTAAGGGTAAGTTCTTGTGAAAATCTGCTGCAAAAATAACAACTGATTGCAATTAATACTTTAAAATCCGCTTGTTTCTAAGCATCCTTTCCTTTGAAACACCCAAGTTGAATCTGAGCATGTATAAAAAATTTGCTATTAATGTAAGTACAAGAAGTTTTATTCACATAAAATATAAATTTGAAGTTAATATGAGTATAAAGATACTAAACATTTCCTGAAAACCTAAAAAATTTATAAAACGGAAATTATCTGTTCTTTGCGATAACTCTTCCATCACAAAAAAAATAATAATAATAATTTTAGTTTATATATCCACACATTAAATAGAGGAATTTACATTAACACTTCATCAAGTTATAAGAACATCTGGTGAAGAAGAGATTAACTCTGGGATGAAGATTTATCATTATATGTTAATACGTTTATACCTGTGTATGGTGTACATCACACTTGGTTTTACAGATTAGACAGCTAAGTACCATATGTGATACACATTTCAGCGATCATGTCTCTTTTGAACCATGACTAAGCAGAAGATTTTTTTGCAGTAGGTTGCCATTTCTGTCCTGCAGTTTATCTGTTAGACATTTAAGTGCCATTTGTGATACAAGCTGAAGCAATCAGGTCTCTTTCAATTCATTACTGACAAGGTAGAAGATTTTCCCATAGTAGGTTGTCATTTCTTTCTGCAGTAGACTGGTTGCCAATCAAGGCTATAGAATCCAATATGTACTTTTATTTATCAGTCAGTCACTTAAGTGTCATATGCAATACATGCTTAGGTGATCATGTCTCTTTTGATCCATCACTTGACAAAAGATTTTCCCAAAGTAGGTTGTCATTTCTTTCTATAGTAGACTGGTTGCCAATCAAGGCTACAGATTCCAATCTGTCCTGTTATTTATCAGTCAGTCAGTTAAGTGCCATATGTAATAAATGCTTGGCTGATCCATGACTGCCTTGGCAAAAGATTTTCCCAAAGTAGGTTGTCATTTTTTTCTGTAGTAGACTGATTGCCTACCAATACTATAGAATCCAGTCTGCCATGCTATTCAATCCATAGCTGCAGGTAGAAGAGATAGATGAATACCTTTACTAAGGGTATTTGTGCAAAAGTGGATGAAAAGAATTTAACTGGAATTCAAAATCAGCTTTCTGATTTCTCATTCCGAGCCAATATCCATTACACTATGGTCAAAGGTTAAAAACTACAGTGCAGCATTAAAAGATTTATTAATAAAGCAGTGTAGCATACTTTCTGTTTGCTAAGATGCTACAAATAGTAAGTTTCACCCTATAATTAGCTAAGTATTTTTTTGAAAAAGTATTTGAGAATTTATATTGACTCAGAATGACAAATCATGGTGCTGAGTTCAAATTCCACTTGAATTCCTTGCATTTACTTATGCACAAACAACCTTGCAAAAGGTAATAAGCCATCTCTTCCCTCCAGTTATGGATTAAATAATAGAACAGATTGGGTTTTATAGCCTTGGCTGGCAACCAGTCTACCACAGAAAGCAATGGCAACCTACTGCATGATAATCTTCTGCCCAGTTAGTCATGTTTCTATCGAGACATGATGACTAAAAGTGGGCATCACGTATGGCACTTAACTGACTGGCTGAATATAATAGTTTAAAACATGATTAAGGCTTTTTCTACTAGACATAAAGTGGGGGATCGGTTTTCTATTGTTATGAAGTAATAAACTGATATCACACTAATTAATAATTAACAATATAATACATCTCTTCTCCCTCTAGCTATGAGTCAAATAATAAGACAGACTGGTTTTATAGCCTTGGCTGGCAACCAGTCTAATGCAGAAAGCAATGGCAACCTAATGCAGGATAATCTTCTGCCCAGTCAGTCATGTCTCTTTTGGGACATGATCGCCCAAATCAAGTATCACATATGGCACTCAACTGACTGATTTGAGAGTTTAATAGCTTAACATGCTAGTAAGTAAAAGTTGTTCTTCCAAGATACCATTCCACAAAACTCAAGATACCAATTTTGTGAAAGCCTTTGGTTTGGAGGAAAGCAATGGAGAGAGGATAATTTAATTATGATAGAGGAAGAAGCCTTTCAAATGCTAAGCAAAACAAAACAATTAATTCAAATCAAAGAAAAGAGTACTAAACATAATATCAGACTTTCTATATAGCAGTGAATGCTAGACAAACTCCTCACAGATGAAAAATGGTGTTTAAAGCAAAACAGATGTCATTATCTAGAAGGATGTTGAAAATGCAATGTCCTGACCACATTTATGGGACAACATGATACAAAATCAGAAAGGCAAAAACATCATTCTCACTATTGCATTCAGATTGTTGACAATATTTATGGGACACAATGATATTAATTCAGAAAGGCAAAAACATCATTCTCACTGTTGCATTCTGATTGTTGAACACATTTATGGGACACAATGATATTAATTCAGAAAGGCAAAAACATCATTCTCACTATTGCATTCTAATTGTTGACCACATTTATGGGACAACTTGATATTATGTGATAGAGGCAAAAACATCATTCTCACTATTGCATTCAGATTTTGGGCCACACATATGGGGAACCTGATGTAAAATCAAAAAGGTAAAATCTATCACTCAAACTATTATTATCAGATTTTTTATATTATTTGTGAGATAATTGAATAAGTGTATTGATATCAGTTAAGCATTTGGTAATAAATGATGTTTTTGCTATTATATTTTGGGCTTGACTTATCGGATGACACTCATTTTGGGATTTGCTATTTTGTTTTAGTGGTACATCAAAAACTGTGTGATTAATACTGAAATTAAAATATATTGTACATGATTTTATGCCATTAATTACAGATATTTTGTACATAATTTTAGACTTTTAGGGTAATTGTATGTTTTATAGATACATAGTTTATAGATGGTCTGTTGTAGATGTTAAGTGTTTTTGTATAAGCCTATTTCTTTAAGGTTATGGAGACATTTTAGTATTTTCAAATTTTTTGCATTATCGTTTAGTTTTTTCAGAATAGTAAAAATATCATCTGATCTGTTGCATCAGATTTCAAACATTACTTATAAGACAACCTAATAACATTTGTTATCATATCGGCATTTGAGAATGGAAAGAATATCATTCACTCTCTTGCCATTAGATTCTGGATTTTATGAGATGTCCCACATGCTCTCATAGTGTTTTTTTGTTTTAAGTACATGGTGGTATTACAATAATGAGTCCATCTTGCACATATACAAAGCAACCATCTAACCGTGCACTGAATACTGTTGTCATATCTGGTCGGGCCTTGCTGCCATTCATCTCAGGGTTCTTGATAGGCTCCAAATGAGTATCTGTAATGTGATCAGTCCCAACCTGGCAGCTTGACTCCAGCCATTTTCTCACCAGCAGGATGTGGCTTTCCTCTGTCTTTTCTACAAATATTTTCATGGCTTCTGCTCTGATGCACTTAGCTCATTGATGCCCTCTCCACAAGAATTTACTCGAGCAACCAAACTGGTGACAAGGTCCCATCTTTTTAAAGTTAAATCAAATAAATGCAGCTGTCACTTCTACTCCAGCAGCTTCCTTTCTTGCATTTCCCACCTGTGGAACTCTCTTCCATACACTTGCTTCCCAGACAGCTACAATCTCCAAGAATTTAAATGCAATGTCAGTTCCCATCTCTTGTCGACTTGACTCCAGTCCTTCTCTCATCCTTCCCCCATTACCTCATGTATCTTGTTCTTTTCCTTTTTCAATCTACCCTCACAACTGTCTTTACAATGGTATTCCCATCCTTCTCTTGCACTTTCTTCAACAACCCCTGTAACTTGTTTGCCTTTCTCTTCACTCTCCTTCTGCTTAAACTTTCACTCTTCTCTTGCATAGCCCCCATGCACCAGTGGCAGCACCACCTTGCTTAGGGTGAAATTATTAAAACAAAAAAAAAAACTGGAAATGTAATCTCAGAACTATGTTTGTATTTCAGTTGAAATAGCTTACATCTGACTTTGAGCATTAATAGTAAAACAGCTTCTCTCTGAAGAGAGTGAGTACTTGGACATATCACTCTCTCAGAACCACTTTACCTACCCAGGTAGTAGCAGCCAAAATCAGTGATACACATTGTTAACCTTGACAAAGATCCATTTTCTCTGTATGTATATGTGTGATGTGTAAATCAGTGCCATTACTAGTTTCAAATTACTAGGTTTCGAAGGGACAGAAAATTTCCAGAAATGAATGCAAAAAGCATGGATAAAAGGATTAAAATCTTCTGGAAAAAAATTATCTTTTACAAAACTGCTAAGCTTCTTTGAATTTGCTTGTTATAACAAAAAATAAATATATTCCAAAATGTTCTCATCCCTGTCATCTGGCTTTCCCCCCAAACCTGATTTCTAATCCCTGCCAACTGGTTTATTTGACTCCATGAAAATCTAACCTTTATTTTGGCTTCATTTTCTTTTGCATGAAACTTTTTGAATGCTAATGAAAAAATAAAAACCTGCCATTTTTTTTCTTACTTATGCATAAGGAAATATCTGTCAGCATGAATTTTATTTATCTTATTTACATCTTTTTAGGCTATATTTATTTATTTTTTCTCTCATTTGATTTTTTGTTTTGTTGTTACATGTATAAATTTGTTTGCACATTTAAAAACAATTTTTTAAAATTATTTCAATTTATTTTCTTCACAAAACACATTTTGCTGTTAATATATTTTCAAATTAATTACTTTGTTCATCTACCTCTCCCATCAATGTTGTTCCATCATTCTTTTGGAACCAAAGGCAGTTAAATCCTCCATATTTGTTTAATGATATTGAAAATGTACACTAATATTATTTTGTCATCATTCAAAATTTTATAAAGGTATTAATGTCTTGTAATATTTATTTTCAATATCTGTAGGAAAAAAAACTAAATATAACATATTGTGAGTTGTTATGCATTCATATTTTTAATGACTGTCATCAGATATAAAAATTATAAAAGTAAAATAATGCCATTTTCTCTGCAGAGTATATGTTCAAAGATCAGGATTGGATGCCTGGATCTGCAGCTTGCACTGGACACTATAAACATCTTTTTTCTTATACCTATGTAGTTTAATTAGTTTAGGAATAGAAAGCAATTACAATATATTAAAATAAGTTATGCGACAAGATAGTCATTCTTACTGTAGATCTTGCTCATCTCAGTGTATTATTTCTTTTCAATCAACCCTTTCTGGTCATTAGTAAAAGAAATTTAAAAAGAAAAACTTTTACTAAATTCAAGAAATTTTCAGTAAAGCAAAATGGTGGAAAAAATGCAAAAGAAAAAAAATGCAAGAAAATGCAAAATAGCAAAAGCTGGGTGAAAGCAGATTTGAGCAACAAAGGTCAAGAGAAAGCATATGCAAGTAGCAAAGGTCAGGAGAAAGCATGTGCAAGTAGCAAAGGTCAGGAGAAAGCATGTGCAAGTAGCAAAGGTCAGGAGAAAGCATATGCAAGTAGCAAAGGTCAGGAGAAAGCATATGCAAGTAGCAAAGGTCAGGAGAAAGCATGTGCAAGTAGCAAAGGTCAGGAGAAAGCATATGCAAGTAGCAAAGGTCAGGAGAAAGCATGTGCAAGTAGCAAAGGTCAGGAGAAAGCATGTGCAAGTAGCAAAGGTCAGGAGAAGGCATGTGCAAGTAGCAAAGGTCAGGAGAAAGCATGTGCAAGTATCAATGATTGGATTGGGATAAACAGGTGCAAGTATCAATGATTGGGAGAAAGTAGGTGCAAATAGCAACACTTAGGATAAAGCAGGTGCAAGTAGCAACAATTGGGAGAAAGCAGGTGCAAATAGCAAAGGTCTGGAAAAAGCAGGTACAAATAGCACTATTTAGGATAAAGCAAGTGCAAGTAGCAAGGGTAAGTATGTACATGTAGTGAATGTAGGGAGAATGCAGGTGCAACTAGCAATGGTTGGGATCAAGTGAGCACACATAGCAAAGGTTGGGCAAAAATAATTGTAAGTAGTCAAGTTAGGACAGAAATAACCTGAATTGTGTAATAAACAGCTAGAATTATTTACAGAAACTGACAATTGAAATCATTAACAGATATTTTAAGTAAGAATCAAAATGAAGATATCAGTTATCTTATAAACATTTTGAATTAAACTACTTTGTTTTTTTTCTTTAAATTCCATATCCTTTCAAGACATATGTGGTTATGGGTATGACCCTAAACTTCATCTGGCAGCAAGGCCTCTGATTGGAAGGTTGTGAGGAGCATGAACTACCTCTTAAGTGCTGCTGTTCCCAGGTTCACCCTGGCTCAGGTTCCAGCTATGGGTAAATAGTTAACCACCAAACTGGGGTCAAAACATTATGAAAGTATAAAAATTGACTTTTATAGAAAAATGTACATTTTTTTAAGGAAAAATATTACCAACAATACATTTTTTAAAGAAAAAATTACTAACATAACACATTTTTGAAGAAACAAAAAAAAAATAACAATAATAATAAATTTTTTTTTTTTCATAAAAATCTAAGTCAATCTTCACATTAGAAAATATCATTAAAACCTTACTTTTTTGGCTTTATGATATATGGAACCATCCATATTTACTTTATTCGGATTATTGTTCTCATCTTTGTTGCCATTTGTACGATGTTTTGGCTGTTGTATGCTCCAGCCTTCTTCAGGTGCTAGAAATTTCGAACCTAACTTGACTCTTAGAGTTGTGAGTTCAATACCGGGCTACAGCAGTAGTGAACAAGTAACTTGCAGGGTTAGAGGGAGATAACTCATGACTTCCAATCGAGGCTTTACCCAAAGAATGAGAATGATATACCCCAGGTATTGTAATAAAGGATTTGGTTCAAAATTCCTAGCATCTGAAGAAGGCCGGAGCGTACAACTGCCAAAACGTCTTACAAATGGCAGCAAAGATGAGGACAATAGTCTGAATAATGTAAATACTGTAAATACTACCTCATCTCAGAAATATAGACAAATACTATAGAAAATCATTACCTCTATTTCTTCATTATGATTCCTAGGATGAGATAGTGGAGTGGTTTCCCCATTGCCTTCCCAGTAGTTTCAAATTAACAGCTGTCAGTCTACAATGCTAGCTACCACTCAAGGTGTCAATGCTGAGCATACTCTGCTTTTTAATCCATAGTTGACAGAAAGAAGAAATAGATTACATCTGTGGGGGATTTGGTATTTGCTGGGTTGTATGTGCTCCCGTATTTTACGGGTCTGGCTCTCTAGATTATTTCCCCCACAAATACAACATTCTGTTTTACAATCGCGCAAAGTGAAAGGAATAATTCACAACGGACATTAAACAACAAACAATTTATTATGTGAAAAATAAAATGGTACGTGGAAGCAAGCAAAATACATGATGCGAAAATTGCCTTTTGGGAAATAAAACTTGGCAAGAAGTTAAATTTGTTCAAAGATGTGTATAAGTTTACATTAGCAGAGTCCGTAAATAAGTCTTTCCTACTTACATTTAGTTCATTTCAGTTGGCGACAGCGTGTTGCGTTGCTGAAAGAAAGTTCGTCGGTTTTTTCTTTTCAAGGTCCTCGGAGCTAGGTCATGAACTTTGGCGTGGAAGAAATGACTTGGCCGGGCAAAGTATCGGTGGCATGCGGACTTAATGGCTAGCTTGGTGACTGACCTTTTTTTTCACTAACTGTGTGTATTATATACATTAATAGGGGATCAACAAATCTTCCTAACATTAGGGTGTGAAAACATTTATTGACCAATCAGATTTATTATTTTACTATTTTGTTTTGGGGCCTAAATATTTTTGTGTTAATTTACTTCCGATCCTATTTTTCTAGAATGTTCTTATTCTAAGTTTTTAGCTGATTGGTTGAGAAATATAAAAATGTAATCTAAATTCTACTGCCGTTTTGATCCAATTTTTTCTAGAATGTTTTATTGTGATTTCCTGTTGCTTATTTTAATAGAAAAAAATATGTCTCCCATACATCTTACCAAGTAGTGTTAGCATGAAAGTGTCACAGATTAGGTTTGAATTTAAACTTATTAAATTTCTATTGAAAAAAATGGAGGAAACAGTTACTTTAGGGAATATCTAAATCTAAATCTATCTAAACCTAAACTTACTTATAAATGGAACTTTGTGTGTCTGTGTGTATCCATTACCTATAGGCTCTGAAATGGCTGAACTGATTTTCTTGAAAATTTACACAGTTGTACTATAAGCGTCTGCGAGTGTTCTTAGCTAGGTTTTGTGTCGTGGTACCCCCAATAAATATCGAAAATTGATAATCAAAAAAATCTGGTTATAGAAGGAGTGGTCTGATTTTAATAAAATATGATACACTCATAGACAAAGACATAAGAAATGATATTCAGAAGTTTCAAGGTTGCAGTTTTATCTTTGGATGACTTATTAGACTCTGATATTAGAAATCAACACCCTGATATCCTACCGGGTCAGATCAAAATCAGTTTTCCAGCCCTCTTATTTTAGATTTTGCTTCGGATTTGGCTAATTGTAGTTCTTAGTCTCAGCCATGATACCATTTACTCAGAGGGCTTATTTAGCCTTCAAAATTCAGTTTACAATGAAAAAAGACTTATTTGATATCGATACCAGGAAATCAAAATTTGACTTACATCCATTAATTTTTCTTTCAGTCTATGGTTTCACTTTAACTGGAAACAACTATTGCTTTTTTTAGTCTTTTGTGCCAACGTCCGAAGAGTCTGAGGACCATGGATTAGTTTTAAAGCTTTCTTTACACCCGAGCAATGCTGGGCTATACTGCTGGTGGTGTATAAACGATTATCATTGCTACAGCAGTTTCTCTATACTTCATTGAAGAACTTATGCCTTCCTGTAAAAGAGATGATTATATTGATACCATATTTAATTATGTCCAAAGTTATAGGTGAAATTTTGCTTGCGCATAATGTAAAAGGTGTTATTTAAAATAAATAATAAAATAACCAAGATAAATGATGTTTAAATTATATCATGCCTCAACATGAAGTAATTTTTAGCAAAGCTAATCTGGTTGACCATTACAGCTGAGTGGGTTCAATCAGCATTCGATTATGGTTAGCAAGACCAGTCTGGTTGAAGGTTACTACTGAGTAGTGACTTCAAACCTCAATGGGTGCTCCAGATAAAATTCAGCATTAAATAACCCAATGGTTGACATATTGTAAATTCAACTAACAAAATTTTTAAATTGCTTATACAAAAATGGATTAAGTTCACCTAACATTTTGTTGTCTGCTCAAGACTTTTTATTCATAATCTGAAGTCCTGGGTATGATGATAAACAACATCTGGCAGCAAGGCCTCTGATTGGGAGAGTGGGGGTTTTGAGGAAAATGAAACTACCACTTAATTGCTGTTTATTCATAATCTGAAGTCCTGGGTATGATGATAAACAACATCTGGCAGCAAGGCCTCTGATTGGGAGAGTGGGGGTTTTGAGGAAAATGAAACTCCATTAACCTTTTATTCTTAATTCTGAAGTCCTGGGTTTATTGATGAATAAACAACATCTGGCAAGTCCTGGGATTGGGATGGGGGATGAAATAAACCAACTTAATTCTGGCAGAAGTCCTGGGTAATGGATGATAAACCAACATCTGGCACTTCTGGGATTGGGAGATGGGGGTTTTGAGGAAAATGAAACTACCACTTAATTGCTGTTGTTCCCAGGTTCACCCTTACCCACTGTGGTAGCACATGTTAGTTTCCCAGCTATGGGCAAATTGTGACCCTCCCCTAACAAAAATAAAATGCCATGAAAGTATAAAAATATATTTCTATAGTAAACTTACCAGCAAAATATTTTTATATAAAAAAAATTTATGAACAATACCTATTTATAGCAAAATGAGCAGTAATACAATTTTAAAGCAAAATGACCAACAATACATTTTATTTGAAAGCATACAATTACATTTAAAATATATTTATTTGAATTCATAAAAGTGTGTTCAAAATTTCAACATTAACCCAATATGCCACTAAAGAAAATGAAGCAGCCAACATGAAAGAACTGTTTCATAACATTAATCAGTAAAATGTAGGACAGTTTCTAAATGAAATCAAATTATATTCCAAAATGTAACTTCAACAAAATTACAACATAACCACACATATCACCATCTCTAGTAACCATGTCCACACAAACATTTATATGCATAAAAGCTGAGTATCATCTATTATGTATTAAATTGTGAAAGCAGATTAATATATATTTTTATTACTTCAATACTCTCAAGAAAATGACCCATCATGAGTTGATATGCCATTAAACAAATCAAATTTATAATCTGTTGAAAAGGACTGTTAGAAATCATTGTGTAAATTTCAATTGTCCTGTTCACAAGCAGTGTCTCATTTAAACTATTCTTAAGCAATTTGGGTATAAATATTTCTATATTAACTTTGTGTGTGTGTATAAATATATATATATATATATATATATATATATATATATATATATAATTTGTGTATTTAGGCAGCAATTTTTTCTGCAATTCCTAAATTTATTCTCAACACAGTAATTACTGTACACCTTGATATTGCTATGAAATTTTGATCTAGGAACATTTAAACACTTGGAAAGTGTTGTATATCCATCACATTTTTGTCTGCATCACCTATCTTCATTCAAAGCATCTTGTCAAGTTCAGCCATCTTTGCCATGGTTGCAGAACGAATGAGTTATCACAGTACATGGCACTTACATATTGTCTTTTTCATTACTTTTTAGAATGTTACAGAATCAGGTCAATACCATTTAATTTTTAAAGAGTGTATTAAATGTCAAATAAAAAAAAAACATTACAGTTTCCATAGAGCAATATTATTTTATAATTTCCATAAGAAAGTGAGGCTAATTTCAAACTATACCAGTTTTTAGAAAAAACCTATAACTATGAATATAATAAATTGAAACTTCTGAAAATTATACAAATTATTGAAAACTAATTACAGAATCAGCTATTTATGATAAATTCAGTAATTACTTGGAGATATTCACATTTCCTTTAAAAATATGCAAATATTCATTGAGAAGGAATAATTCTGTCCACATGCATGCATATATATATATATATATATATATTTGTGTATTTAGTATGTGTATTTGTGTATTTAGTATTTATGTATGCAAATTTTCTTTTAGACATGTCAGATTAAATAAATTGCAAACATTTTGTCTGCTTATTTTTAATAAAATTTGTTTATACTCATGGATAATCTTTTGTGTATTATAATTGAAAGATATCAGAAATGAGCTGTAACATTCATAGACATTATCATTCATTTTTCAAGGTATCCAAGTACTTTCAATCTCCTTCCCAGATCATCTTCAGATGCCCTAACTACTACAAAATAGCACTTATACACAATTTAATTAACCAAGCACAAACCAACTCCTCCACAAAAAAGATATTTTACTCTGAATTAAAAATATTAAGCAGACTCTGATTAATAATGATTTTCCAAACCGCATTTTAGATGAAGAAATTAGACAATGATTCAAAAAACCTCAATATACATCAAACAAAATATGGTACTTCCAAAAAAAGACTCTAAACATATTATCCATAATAACTCCTCCCCATCAACTGATGTGTTTTGTAAAATGAACATTATATATCAATTCAAATGTCCCTTGGGAGTATGTAACTCTGACAAAAGAAACAAATATATATGTTGGATTTACAACAACTACATTAACAAGATATTTTACATTACACTTGTCTAACCATTTGTCCATTTCTAGACATCTACAACAACATTCCGTCTACATTCACAATACAAAAAAAAATTAATGGATAATACAACTATCCTACACCAAAAAAACAACAAAAGCAAACTACAGATTCTCGAGGCAATATTCGTTAAATACTTAAGCCGTCAATTAATAGAATCAGTCATGAATACTGTAGTAATATTCTAAAATGTTTGTAAAAAGAATAGTTTTTTCATGCTTTAATATATGACCATGACATTACGACATATTAAAAAATTTCATTTAGGATAATTTTCACGTTCTAACAAATGCTCGCAATTTGTCAACCATTATATTTGAAGCAGAAAAAAAATTTACAGTAATTTTTAGCAAAACAGTTTTGCATTTAGTTTTCATTAACATAACTCACACCCCTGAAGATGACCTTAGAAAGAGATTGAAAGTATTTGGGTACCTTGAGAAATGAATGATAATATCTGTCAGTGTTACAGCTCATTTCTGACATCTTTCAATTATAATACATGAAAGATTATCCGTGAGTATGAACGAATTTTATTAAAAATAAGAAGACATAATGTTTGCAATTTATTTACTCTGACATGTCTAAAAGAGAATTTGCTGCCTAAATACACAAATATATATATATATATATATATATATATATATATATATATGTATGTATGTGTCTGTCAGATGGAAATTAAATATAGCAAGGCTAACAATGTGAAGTGTCCATGTTTAGTGAAAAAGTTTAAGATCATTCTGAAATATGTCTATTACCCTATACCTAACTTAAGCTAGGTCTAACTTAAGCTATTTTTAAACAGTTTGCCCTAACTGTCCTTGGTTGTAAGTTCTTGCTCTATAATTTAAATAAAACATAAAATAACAAACCAAATTTTATTTCCAATAATGTTCTTTATCATTATTATTTTCACAAATTATTACAATCTAAAAATATTTTCTGGCTTTAAATAACCCACAAAAGGTTGATAAATCATAAAAGGTTACATCAATCAATTTTCAATAATTAAGTCTTGAATAAACGTAGAAAATGCATCCTAGTATTACTTCTGATTTTGACATCCTTAATAAACAGGTCACAATTTGAGCTGTCTCTTTTGCTGATGTCCAAACAGTTGATAGTTTGTTCTTCTTGTTTCTGTTAATATAATTTGAAGTTGTCTAAAAGTAATAGATTTAACTGTGCATCAAGTCCATGAGGCTTTTGCATTTTAAATCATCACATCTGTAATTGTATTTTTTTTTATTGATGCCGCATCAAAATATCTATCACTGCATCTATATACCTTTTATTTGATCAAATTGGTTTTGCTGGAGAAATCTATCAGTTGAACCTCAAAATAATTCTTATCTCCTCTTCTTGAATCCAACTTTGAGTTTATAATGAACCTGCGTCAAAGTATTCAGCTTTATTTCAGCCAATGATTGTTTCTCTTATTTCAAGCCTGATAGCATTGCTTCAATCCTTTCATCTTCCATTGTTTCAATTAACTTGCTTCACATCTCTATCTATTAATCACTGTATTCCCAAGTCCTTTGTTTATCCTTGTGTATAACATTATTTCATATTACTTGAAAAGTCTCATAGCACTGGTAGGGAACTGATTCTCATGAGTGTATGAGGAGGCATCTACTTATCACACACAGTTGCACAAACATAATTATGTGTTTATGAAGAACCGTCTTTCCTCCAAGAGCCATACAAATGATAGAGTGAAATCAAATCTATGAGCTTCTACGCTTTGATATAAAATCAAAGGAAGTTAAGTAAAACATTCTATTCATATTGAATCTGTTCTCAGAATAGAATTTCTTTTTCACTTTTCTTTATTTTTTTATCTTCCTAAATATGAAAAACAAATGTCCATTTTTATATCCTCATTTCTTCTAAAGTACTTGTATCATTTTTTTTTCTTGATTGTTTTGTCTTTTATCAGGTTCTTCAAATCAGAAAGTTTTACTTTCCCGCCTTTACTTTTTAAGTCTTTGACAATGTTACTTAAAATATTCTTGCAGCTTTTTCACTTGAGTTGTCTGTCCTTGTCTTAACCTTTTCTTCTTTTTGTCTTTTTTGTTTCATATAAACCTTGTAAGAAATCCATTATTTTCCTTGGAGAAAGCAAGAAATTTCAAAACTATTCAAACTATTCAATTTTTTTATCTTTTGTATCTAACAAAATTTGATTGAAAATATTTAATTCTTTTAATTAGCAAATATTCAACTGTCAAGGTTTCTCCCCAAGCATCATCACATCTAATAATTTTTTTGTCAACATTAGCTTGTCTATTGATATCCCCATAATGCATCTTTTTATCTGATTTTTTAAAAAAAGAATTTATATGAAAAAAATATTTTCCTTTAACTTCTTTATGACCTTGCCTGTTTTAGGTAGACAATGAATTATTTGTACATTAAAAAAGATATCTAAAAATGAGCAAATAAATCAGCAAATGCATGCAAATATATAGTATATAAGATTTATCTTCTCATGCTATTTGCTGCAAAATAGATTTTAACATCACATGGCAAACAAGACCTTACAGTTCAAGGGCATTTTTACACAATTGCACTTCAATTTATACAAATTTTATTGATAATGTTTTTTTAATTAGATGCACTTCAACTATATAGATGTAAAAACAAAATATAATCTGTTCATATACAACCCCTTCAGATACATGGTACGTTAAAAAGAATTAAAACTTTCAATCTTTTGATTTTTTTCCTTCCCTGCTGCCAACAATCTTCAAAAATTTAATTGCCATTTTCTGTCTTTCTCGATTCTGTTCCTTTATTGTACTTTTCTTTGCTTCTTCTTACTAAAGTTTCCTCTTGATCTTTCACACCCTGTAACCTCCTGTGTTTGAGTGGAATTATTGTTTTGCTTGGAATTAAATGATTAAAAAAAGTAAAAAAAGCCTTATTACTAACAATAGTTCTCCCTCAAGAATGTCACTCTTCTTATGTTGATCACAACAAACATTAACACATATTGCTTCTCTCATATCATTTCTCTTCCTGTTAAATTTAATTTTTACATTTCCTTTTTTCAAGAAACTCTCTGTTAATAACAAAGCATACCAATATGTAATCGATCCCAATTTAAGTTTGACTTCAGTTACTTTCTCACCAACAGGATGTAGATATATTGTATATTTGGGCAAATAACCACAGAAATTTACTCATGCTACTAGTTTGGCAACTAGGTCCCACTTTTTTACCATCAAGATAGTTAAATGTAACTGCCACTTCTACTTTAGTGGTTTCTTTTATTGCATTTTTTGTCTGTGAAAGCCTCTTCCATGTGCTGGCTTCCCTGATAGCTACAATCAATTCCCGTCTTTTATCACTTTGATTCCTATATCTGTCCTATTTTTCTTTGACATTCCCTCTAACTTGTTTCCTCTTTTTTGTTTTTTTCCTTTTCTCTCAGTGTAACCCCACTTTGCACCAGTGGTGGTACTGCCTTGCATACAGTAAAACAATTATTAAAAAAAAAACAAAAACCTGTCTTCTCTCTAAGCAAAATGGCATAAATGAAAATATCACACAAATTCACAACCCCTTTCTAATTTCTTTCAGCTTTTGATCATTGATACAACAGTATTCTCCACATTAAGTGTAAATATGATTACAAATCTTGGAAACCATTTCCGTGAAAGGATAATAAGCTACTATCAACAAAAAATTTGTATCAAATTTAGTGTATATGTTTAAAAATGATTTTGAAATGTAAGGCTATTTTTGAGCTGTGATGCTAAGATCTATTCCACAATCATAGCATGTGAATCGACAGTCACTTCAAATTTTAGACTGTTAGCAAAATGAGATATAAACAGTTAAAACACAACACAGCCATTTGTATTGTTTTAGTCAGTTCACTTAAATATGACAAAACTTAAAGCATAAGCATTTAAAAATTACTTTTACACAAGTAGCAATCATCTAATCTAAACTTATTTATAAATGGAACTTTATATGTGTGTGTTTGTGTGTCTGTTACCTATAGACTCCGAAATGGCTGAACCAATTTTCTTAAAAATTTACACAGTTGTACTTCTATGAGTGTTCTTAGCTAGGTTTTGTGTCGAGGTACCCCCAATAAATATCAAAAATTGAAAATCGAAAAAATCGGGTTATAGAAGGAGTGGTCCGATTTTAATCAAATTTGATACACTCATAGACAAAGACATAAGAAATGATATTCAAAAGTTTCAAGGTTGCAGTTCTTACAATAGTGCAGAAAATTGATAATATATATATATATATATATATATATAAAAGGGAAGATGTTTGTGTGTGTGCCTGTTTATCTTCCTGTATGTCTGTATTTTTTCAGCCCTTTTATTTTAGTTTTTGCTTCAGGTTTGGCTCTAAGTAGGTATAATTGTAGTACTTAGTCTCAGCCATGATACCATTTACTCAGAGGACTTATTTAGCCTTCAAAATTCAGTTTACGACGAAAAAAACTTATTTGATATCGATAGTAGGAAATCAAAATTTGACTTACATCCATTCATTTTTCTTTGTCTACGGTTTTGCTTTAACTGGAAACAACTATTGCTTTTTAATCTTTTGTGTCAATGTCCAAAGAGTCTGAGCTCCAGGACCATGGATTAGTTTTAAAGCTTTCATTACACCTGAGCAACACAGGGCTATACTGCTAGTCATACTATAAATCAGGGAGAAAAATGTTTGTTGACAATAGAATAAACATTAGGTTGCTCCCTTAATTCCATTTTATGCTGTCATCTAGTAACATTTCAAGTATATCTGGGGAGCATTTTAATCAAAGATGGAATGTGGGACACTGAAATCCAAATGCATATTGAGATAGCAAAAGTTGCTTTCAAAATAGTAAATATCAAGAAACAGTCATTATAAACTAAGAAAAGAGTTCTAAAATATTATATAATATCAATCCTCCCAAATGGCAGTAAATGCTGGACAATCTCTTCACAGAAGAAGAAGCAACTCAAATGAAATGAAATGTGTTTCTTTTTTTTTTTGTTTTTTTATAAGCATTTCACTCCAAGCAAGGCATTTCACTGCCACTACTTTGCAGGGGGCTACAAAGAGTGGAGGAAGGATGGTTAAATTTAGGAAATGTCAGAGGGTGGGTGATAGGTGGTTAAGGATACCGAGAATGAGGGTTGGGTAGATGAGAGTGTTCTGAGAATAATTGGGAGTTAGAGTGATAGGAGGTGTCTATTGACCCGATATTTAAACACCTGGAGATTGTAGTTGTCGGGAAAGTAGACTTGTGGAAGGGAATTCCACAGGTGGGAAGCATGAGAAAAGAAGCTGTTAGAGCAGAAATTACGGTTACATCTTATCTGTTTAACTGTAAAAGGGTGGGACCTCGTTGTTAAACTAGTATCTCGTGCAAATTCATGCTTAGGCAGCACCAGTGATCTAAGTTCATCAGAGCAGAAGCCATGAAAGTACTTGTAGAAGAGGCACAGGGAAGCCACATCACGCTGGTGAGAGAGTGGTTGCAGCCGGTCTGTCAAGTCAGTATCAACCACGTTACAGATTCTCCTTTGTATTTTGTCAAGAAGCCCAAGGAGAGTAGCAGGGGCACCCAACCAGATAAGTCAGCAGTATTCAATACATGGGCGGATGGTAGATTTGTATATGTATAGGAAAAACTTTTCAGGCGGGAAAAACTTTCGGGCCCTGCACAGAGAGCCAACTTTCATAGCGGCAGATTTGGCAATGGATTCAATATAGTCATTCCATTTGAGGTCCGCCGAAAGTGTAAGGCCAAAGAGGCATAGTGTTTTACTCTCTCTGGAAGGCAAGCCTGTTCCATGCTAATGGGAGGTAGATGTGATTGTCTGTGGTGGTTAGTTGATAACAGCTTCGTTTTAGAAGCATTGAAATTTACTAGCCATTTCCTACCCCAGGCCATTACGGATTGGAGGTCCTTTTCAAGCTCGGCAGCGAGGTTCGCTTTGTTGCCCACACCGGGTTTTTTGCTGAAAGATGCTAAGAATTCAGTTTTCTTGAAGTTTATGCTTAGTCCCTTCTTCTGGCTTTCTCTTACTACCTTCAGTCAGTCAGTTAAGTGCCATCTGTGATACACGCTTGGGCAAACATGTCTTAAAAGAACATGACTGACTGGGTAGAAGATTATCCTGCAGTCGGTTGCCATTACTTTCTGCAGTAGACTGGTTGCCAGCCAAGGCTATAGAACCAAATCTGTCCTGTTATTTAACTTATAACTGGAGGGGGAAGAGATGGATTCATACTACACCACAAAGCACATCCTTTACTACTTTACTGCACTTAAATTCATATAGTCTAAATAACATAAATGATTTCTCATCAGAACGATTACCATGTAAGTATTTATAGGAAAAGGATCGAGATTTTTTTTCTTTTAATCATTTCATCCCAAGCATGGCAATACCGCCATTGATGTGCAGTGGGGATACATAAGAGAGTTAAAGGGTTAGACAGAAGGAGAGTGAAGACAAAGACAAACCAGCTACAGGGATGAAAGAGAAAGGGCAAGAGAAGGATGTGAACACAGGAGTGAAGACTGTTACAAAGGTAGAAAGAAAGGAAAGAACAAGATACACAAGGTGATGTAGAAAGAGCTGGAGTCATGTGGATAAGAGATGGGAATTGACATTGCATTTAATGCATTTGCATTATGTTATGATTTGTGGGAAAGGGACCGAAACCGAGATGCCAAAATGTGATCTTTAAAACAAAAATTGTATACCTTTTTTTTTTTATAATTGTTTCACCCCGAGCAAGGCATTTCACTGCCACTATTGTGCAGGGGGTTACATAGAGGAGAAAGTGGTGAGAAAGGATGGTTAGATATAGGAAATGTCAGAAGGAGGGTGATAGACGGGTAAGGATACCGAGAATGAGGGTTGGGTAGATGGTGAGAGTGTTGGGAGAAGAGATGCAAGTTAGTGTGATCGGAGGTGTCTATTGACCTTACATTTAAACTCCTGGAGATTGTAGCTGTCAGGAAAGCAGACATACAGAAGGGAATTCCACAGGCGAGAAGCACAAGAAAAGTAGCTATTGGAGTAGAAATTATGGGGAGATCTTTAATGTAGATCAGAAAGAGTGTAGGGCCTAGGATAGAACATTAAGGGACGGCCGCATTCATATGGTAGTTTTGGGAGGCATGTCCATTTAATCCTACTTTCAATGTGCGGTTAGAGAGGAATGACTGGATGAGGTCCTTGGTCTAATGTTAGAAGTTTGACGAGGGCTGAAACTGGAAAGTTGCCACATTATTCTTCAGTTGTTTATTTTGTGCCAAGCAAGACAATAAAGTCACTAAGGTACAAGAGGTTACTAAGTGCTAGAGGATATGAGAACGAAATACCTTTTTAAGCAGATAGAACAATAAAAGAGCAGGAATAAGAAGACAAAACATTCAAATTTTTGAAGATCAATGAAAACTGGAAAAAAAAGAGTTCCACAAGCAAGGAGTGAGATAAAAAAAAAAAACTGTCAGCATAGAACTTATGGTTACATCTAGCAATTTAAACTGTAAAATAATGAGACCTTGCTGCCAATCAAGCACTGCACTTAAATTCATAAAGTCTAGAGTAAAGTATTTACATTATTCAAACTATTGTTCTCATCTTTGTTGCCATTTGTACGATGTTTCAGCTGTTGTATGCTTCAACCTTCTTTGGGTGCTAGGAATTTCAAACCGAACCCATTATTTAAATCACTGGGGTATATCATTCTTATTCCTTGCATAGTAATGCCCTGATTGGAAGACATGAGTTATTTGCTATCCAAGGAATGAGAATGAGATACCCCATTGATTGTAATTGGCTTTGGTTCAAAGCACCTGAAGACGGTCGGAGTGTACAACGGCAACAAAGATGAGGACAATAGTCTGAATAATGTAAATACTTTTAATACTACTTTGTCTAGAGTAAAGTTAATCAAAACAATTACCATGAAAGTATTTATAAAAAAGGGACAAAAAAGCTATGCTAGGTTGAAAAAGAAAATATTCATCACAGATTATTTACAAATTTTTTCCTTTCAAAACTTAAAAAGAACATAAATTATACATGAAGCATGTTCAACAATTTCTCTCTGAAGATTTGTCATTTTCCTATTTAAAGATTATTTTTATCATTTCACCTCAAGCAAGGTGATGAAGCCACTAAGGCACAATAGTTTACTGAGTGTTAGGAAATAAGAGAAAAAAATACTATTAAGAAGAGGGAGTAATAAAAGAACAAGATTTAAGAAAACAAAAGATTATGACTGACATTGTTAACTCGGAAGTTAGAAGCCAGAAGAGAGTTCTACAAGCAAGAAGTGCAAAAGAAGGAACCGTTGGCATAGAACTTATAGTTACATCTAGCCATTTCTACTGTAAAACAATGAGACTTAAGCACCAACCTAGTACTGAACTTAAATTCATAAATTCTAGGTACCATAAAGGAAACTTCAGCAGAACAGTTTAGTGTTCATTAAAAGGCACAGGGAATCTATATTACAGTGATAGAAAAGTGACTGAAGGTGAGATGCCAGGTCATGACCAATAAGATTGCAGATAGTCCATTGTATTTTATCAAGAATCGCTAAATACATAGCAAAAGCACTAGATCAGATGTGTCAGCAATATGGCTTAATTGTGATTTTCTGAGCATAGCTTAGATGTGGCACAAAGTTAAAACTATGAGACACCTAGTGAGAATCAGACTCAGTACACGGTTGTAATTGTTCTAGCAAGACAAGCATACTAACCATTGAATCATGTTGAAGTACCCTAATGCATGGCTGAATGGTATATAGAGTATCATCTATTAATAACAAATACACTTTTGGAAAAGTCATATTTTCTTCTAAAATGAATATTATGATTTTCTTATTTCTCCTGGAACATTATACAATCGAAACGAATATTATTAAATATTTATTTATTGACAATGCAGCAATCCAAAAATAGGCACACATTCATGAAAGAAGTTATTTAAAATCAATATTTGGTATAATTACTTCATTCTTTACAATGTCGAGCAAAACAACCATTTGAGGCCATAGAAATGATGCTAAGAATACCATGGATAAAATATCTGACAAATGGGGAAGCTGCAAGGAAAATGATTAGAAAAAAAAAGGATATGTTTATCAATAGAAAAAGAAAAAGAGTGAAAAATTCCAGGAGATACTATGATGTAACACTAGCAAAGATGGTTTACCTCCAGGCCTAAAATGGATGTGTCTCACATGTCAGTCAGTTAAGTGCCATACATGATACACGCTTTGGGCGATCATGCCTGGAAAGAGACATGACTAACTGAGCAGAAGATTATCCTGCAGTAGGTTGCCATTGCTTTCTGCGGTAGACTGGTTGTCGACCAAGGCTATAGAACCCAATCTGTCCTATTATTTATCCCATAACTGGAGGGAAGAGATGGATTAATACCTTTCCCAAGGGTATTTGTGTGTAAGTGAATGCAAGGAATTCAAATGGAATTTGAACTCGGCACCCCCGCTTGGTTGTTCCAAGTTGATATCCACTGTACCACAACACAGTGTCCAAAAAAGAAAATACCAACTTCAAAAGTCATATGTTTAACACAGATAGACCTTGGTGTCAGAGAGACACTTTGAGAATCTTTTTAAACATATGTAAATTTTAACAGTCAGTTGAGTTACAAAAGGTGCATTAAAAGATTTGACAAAAAGTAGTGACTGCAATAGTGAGCAGGAAACAAGTATTGCTGTCAGTGTTTGTGGTTTTTTGTCTTAAGTTTGTACAGTTAAAGGCCACAGTGACTTTGAACCAATCCGGTCAAAATATTACTGATCAAACAACCTAAAAGACTTGTTCAACGATACAGACCCAAACAAATTATTACAATTCCTGAAAGAAATCAAACTATATGCAAACATCTACCTTATTCAAAAACAAAATCTCTAACTTTTTAAAGCTTTTTTTTTTTTGTTCAATGTAAAACCATAACAAAAAAGGAAAAAAAATTCTTCCTACAAATTCAGTGCACTAATATTAAGTTTCGGAATTAAATGACCTACAATGGTTGATATGCCGTAAAACAGATCAATCAATCAATCGATCTGTTGGTTGAAGGAAATTAAGGAAATTGCTTACAAGCCAGAAGAAACAGACATCAAGAAGCAACTACATATGAGAAAAGAGAATTTGACACTCACAGGATATTGAAGGTCAGAAGGGAACAGTGAGAACATAACAAGCTTTTGTGAATGAATAGCAGCAAATGGAGTGGGAAGAATGGAGAAAAAACAAAATTCACTAAGAGCTACAAGAGATAAGAATTTGTGGTGAGCCATGATCACAGCAAAAGACGAATTTGCACGAGAAACTAGATTAGCAACTAGATCCCACCCTTTTACAGTGAAACCGATAAAATGCAACCACAACTTCTACTCCAACAGCTTCTTTTCTCGCACTTCCTGACTGTGAAATTCCCTTCCACATGATTGCTTCCCCGACAGCTACAACCTCCAGGAGTTTAACTGCAAGGTCAATAGACACCTCCTAACACACTAACTTGCATCCATTCTTTCAAACACTCTTCCCATCTACCCAACCCTCATCCTCGGTATCCTTACCCATCTATCACCTTCCTTCTGACATTTCCTACACCTAACCACTCCTCCTCTTTCCCTTCCCCTATGTAGCCCCATGTGCAATAGTGGCAATGGAATGCCTTGCTTGGGGTGAAATGATTAAAAAAAAAAAAATCAATCCTGACTTGGCAACCTGCCTTCATTCACTTTCTCACCAACATGATGTGGCTTCTCTCTGTCTTTTCTACAAATATTTTCATGGAAACTGCTCTGACAAGCTTTTTTCCCTAGTGCCCTTACTACCGGATACGTGTTGTGGAGCAGTGGGTATCATCTCAGAATGACAAATCGTAGAACAAATTCCAGTTGAATTCATGGCATTCACTTAGACGCAAATACCCTTAGGAAAGGTATTAATCCATCTCTTCCCTCCAGTTATGGGTTAAATAATAGGACATATTGGGTTCTATAGCGTTGTCTGGCAACCAGTCTACTACAGAAAGCAATGGCAACCTACTGTGAGATAATGTTCTGCTAAATCTGTCATGTCTCTTTCGAGACATGATCGCCCAAGCCATGTATTGCATATGGCACTTAACTAACTGACCCTGACCACATGTATTTACTCAGGCTATTAGATTGGCATCAAAATCCCAATCTTTTTTACTGTCAAAATAGTTAAATGTTCCTCTCTGTTACTCTAACAGTTTCTTTTCTTGCACTTCCCATTCATATATCTCCCTTTCATTTGCATGCTTCCGAAAGTTTAAATTTTTTTTTTTTTAATCATTTCACCCCGAGCAAGGCAGAAACGCCACTGATGTGCAGGGGGTTACACAAATGTAGAAAGATTAATTAGAAAAGAGTGAGGAGTACAAGCTAGTTAGAAAGGAACAATAGAAAGCTGAGAATGCAGGTGCAATGACAGATACATGGGCGGAGAGAATGTGAAGATTATACAGGGGAGGGGAGAGAGCTAGAGTCCAGTGGTTAGTAGGTGAGTATTAACTTTGCTTTTAAATTTCTGGAGGTCGTAGCCGTCAGGAAAGCAAGAATACGGGAGTGAGTTCCACAGGCGGGAAGTGCGAGAGAGGAAGCTGCAGGAGTAGAATTGTCGTCTGCATTTGGCTAACCTGACTGTGACCCAATCTTCTTAGCAGTAGATTTTGCTATGGATTCAATATAGTGGTTCCATTTGAGGTCTGAGGACAGGGTAAGTCCGAGGAGGCGTAGTGTATTACTCTCCAGGAGAATCATCTGGTCCATGCTTATGGGAGGCGGGAGAGGTTGCCTGTAATGGTTGACAGACAACAGCTTGGTCTTAGAGGAATTGAAGTTGACAAGCCACTTCTTGCCCCAGTTCACCACAGAGTGTAGATCCCGCTCAAGGTCAGCAGCAAGATTATGTCTGTCCGCTGCGACAGGTTTCTTACTGGAGCGAGAGTATATTGTAGTGTCATCTGCGTAGATGCCTACTTGGGACTTGATCTCATCTGGGAGGTCATTGATGAAAATAAGGAAGAGCGTCGAGCCCAGGATAGAGCCCTGTGGGACACCGGCATTCGTGCTGTAGGACGAAGAGGCATGCCCATTCAGAACGACCTCCATTTTGCGGTTATTTAAGAAAGATTGGATTAGGTCAAGCAGGCGACCGGTAATACCATAACCGCGTAGTTTGCATAGGAGGCCAGGGCGCCAAACCCTGTCAAAAGCCTTGGAGATATCCAGAGCAACCGCGCGAGCCTCGTCAGACTCATCAAGGGCCTGTAGCATGTACTCTGTTACAGTTGTTAGCAGGTCGGCTGTGGACCTGTCAAATCGGAATCCATATTGCCTGTCGGAGAACAGTTTGTAGGCGGTGAGATGATGAACTATTTCAGCATTGATTATAGCCTCAAACACTTTCCCGAATATCGGTAGAAGACTGATAGGGCGATAGTTGGATGGGTCCGAGGGTTCACCACAGTTCTTAAAGACAGGAACGACTGAGGAGAACTTCCAGCATGCAGGAAAGCAGGAAGCAGAAAGGCAGTAGTTAAACAGTTTAGAGAGGACAGGGGAAAGTTCAGGGGCACACCTCTTAAGGACTATCACCGGGATTCCATCGTCTCCACACGCCTTATGGGGGTCGAGTTTTGAAATTACTCTGGATACTATTGTCGGGGTAATATATACGTCGTGCAGTTTGGCCTCAGTTCTAATAGGGAAGTCGGGTGGGTGCACTCCGGACGAGTCGAATGTGGAGTTGGATGAGAATCTGCGGGCAAAGCACTCAGCTTTCTCCGCAGATGACGTGAGAACATCAAATCCATGGATTAAAGGAGGTATTGAGGATTTCCTATTGTTGAGCACTCGTTTACAAATCTTCCAATAGTCCTTGGAGCCGAACTTGCGGTCAGCTATGTGCTGTCGCATTCTCTCAGCAAACAACTGTTTGGCGTCATTTAGGGTTCTCTTGCACTCACTGCGAGCAGATGTGAACAGGCACCTATTGTGATCAGTTGGCTGTCTCCGTAATAGACGGAAGTAATGGTTCCTGTGGGCAATGGCGGCTGAGCAGGCCGGAGAGAACCACGGAGAGGAATGAGGTTTTAAGCAATACTTCCTGGTGGGTATGAAGACATCAATGCCAGCTTTCACCCATGACGAGACCTCAGAGGCATAGTCATCAACTGATAGGTCAAACACTTTTCCCCAAGGGACGTCGCAGAGGAAATCGCGAAAGGCATCCCAGTCAGCTTTTTGGTAGAGGTAGGAGGTTCTATAAGTAGGGGGATCCTGTGGGGAGTGAGATTGGAAAGAAATACTGAGGGAGACTACAGCGTGGTCAGAGTTGCCGAGAGGGCAAAGCTGCGAGACTTGACAGGCGTCGGGCGCAGAGGTGAAACATATATCTAGCAGTGAGGAATGACCCGAGGGTGTGCTTGGGAAGCGAGTGGGGAAGTCCACCACTTGCGTAAGGGATTGGGAAATAGCAAAGTTCATGGCGTGAATGCCCGCCGAATCAGTAACAGCGTTTTCAAGCCACTTTTCTTCAACATATCCTGTAACTTTTTTCATATCTCACTGTAACCCAGTGGCATTTCTGTCTTGTTTAGAGGGAAATGATTATAAAAATAAAATATCCTGAAAATAAATGGTACATCCAAGAAGTAGTAGTAGTTTTGAAGAAATTAGCCACACTAATATTTGTACAAACAGTCAGGGGAATATATTTCCACTTCAGCACTATACAGTCTTTTAATTTTGTTTTGTTGTATCGTTATCTTTTTATTTAAATATTAAGTGCTTTTCACAAGAACTTAGTAACATGTGAGGTCAGTCAAGCAATTTTGTTTCTTCAGAAATTTTCTTTTCTTCTCATTAGAAGCTAGCTTTCAGTATTTGGACATAATCTTCAGCATTTATGCTTCCATCATTGAAATGCAGCTTAGCAATGACATTAGAGTAGATACACTTCAAGAATACGATATTCCCAACACAATTTTTTTCAATATTGGTATTAGAAAGTAATGAGAAAGCAGGTGAACAAGCCAAAAATAACAAAAACGTTTAACATGGAAATAACGAATACAAACATTATGTATACAGATTTTAAGATTTGAGTTTGAGTTTTGTTTAATGGCATATCAACCTCTTTGTGTTATTTAATGCCAAAAAAATGGAGTTTTAAGGTATTTTTTTAATGTTTGGTTAGAGTGAGAAGGTTGATTTAGTCAGATTTTAAAGAAAAGTTTTTGTTTTTATTTTGAAAAAACTGAATATGTTTTCTAGTTTTATATTCAAAAATATATTACTGGTAATAACTTTTTTCCTTCAAAAAAGTATTATGGCAATTTTTTTTTCCTTCAAAAATGTATTGTTGGAAAAATGTTTCCTTTAAAATGTATATTTTTCTACAAAAGTCTATTTTCATATTTCATAATGTTTTGACCCAGGTTAGGGGTTAACTAATTACCCATAGATGGGACCTTAACAGGTGCTACCACTCTGGGTCAGGGTGAATCTGGGAACAACAACAATTAAGAGGTGTTTCCATGCTCCTCACAACCTCTCAATTAGAGGCCTTGCTGCCGGATGCAGTTTACCGTCATACCCAGGACCCCAGATTTTAAGAGAAAATTAGTAACTTTATAAAGAACAAATGGCTGGCAATGTGGGATGCATTCCCAGGAAACAAACTTTACGAATACCAAGCAAGCATCAGTAACAAAACACGAAGCTTCTAAAAGGGATGAAGAGAAGAGATGCAAGATTAACTCATGTACACCTGCTAAGAGCGGATGTAACTCAATGCACCCATTGCCATCACAGATTTTCAGCAAAGAAATTTCTGATTGAATATAAAATCTATAAGAATATCAGTTAAGTGCTATGCCTGGTTCACACTCCACCCTCATCTATTGAACAGGTGTAGAGGCTCACCCCTTGTTCCCTGTTTAGGATGTGGTTTCCGGCTTTCTCTTTTCTAATCTTTTCACTCTTATGTAGCCCCCTGCACATCAGTGGCATTACTGCCTTGCTCAGGGTGATATGATTAAAAAAAAACAAAAGATATAGGCTTGGGTGATTATGTATTAAGAGACATGATTGACTGGGTGTAATATAACAATCTGGCCCCACCCGAGGAAGGCTGATGCAAGCGAGGGTGTTTCCGGTCGTTGAAAGGAATGGATGTTTGTTTGACCTTATTTCTGGCAGTAGCGGAAATGGCTACAGAGGCAAACAGAACAGGTGTCTCTGAGAATTACATGGGCGTGCATGGGCGAGGCAAAACCGGAAGAAAAAGTCCCGGTTCTGGAAGATTATATAAAGACCTCGTCACACGGATTCGCCAGAGTAGTAGTAGTAGAGGAGCAACAGAGATCGGCCGGTGAAGAGAGACACAACAGATACGACGACACTCCCGTCAACCCATTAGAGGCGCGCTCTCTCAATTCTCTGTCCCCTATGCTACACAGTCCATCGTCATTAATAAAAATATAACTTATATTTTTATATATATGCGTGTTTGTTGTTTGTCGATATACAACATGGGCAGAATAATTTCTTGCAGTAGGTTGCTATTACATTCTGTGGTAGACTGGTTGCCAACCAAGGCTTTAGAATCCAGTCTATCTAACCCATAGCTAGATGGAGAAGAGACAGATTAATAACTGTCCTGCAGGTATTTGCACATAAGTGAATGCAAGGAATTCAGCTCGAATTAAAACTTGATTCAACAGTTTTTCATTCTGAGCCGATACCCATTGCACCACAACACACATTTTGAAGCATATAAGCATATATATATATATAAGCATATACAAAGTAAATATCACAATGTAAAAAATATAAAAAAATTGTCTGAAGATGACGTACCTGGCCAGATAATGGGGTTTCTAAAAGAAAGAGGACTTTATAAAGTCGTTCAAAAGTTGTTTATGTATAGGTATATAGCAAGGACTATTTTTAATAATTATATCGCCCCAAGCAAGGCAGTTTACTGCCACTGGTGTACAGGGGGTTACATAGGATGAAAGTGATGAGAAAGAGGGGCAGGTTATAGCGGGTGTCAGGAAGTGGGTAAGAGAAGGATGAGAATACTGATGTGATGAGAGTGGAGTGAATGGAGAAAGGAGCATGAGAGAATGCAGGTCAGTGAGATAGGAGATGACTATTGACTTTACATTTAAATTCTTAGAGATTTTAGCTGTTGGGGAAGCAAGTAAGCAGAAGGGAATTCCACAGGCGGGAAGTGTGAGAAAAGAAGCTGATTGAATAGCTGGTTTTAATATCTTAAATTGATGCAATCAACAAACTATTTGAAACAAATATTAGCTACAAACTGAGCATCTCTAACTATGGTGATTTTCTAAGTGCAGCTTAGATGTGGCACAAGGACAAAAGTATGGGGCACCCAGTTAAGCTCGAACTTATTACTCAATTCTAATGATTCTGACGAGACAAGATTGTTAACCATTACACCACCACAAGGTGTCCAAGCACCTCTAACTATGGAGCAAAATGAAGACCTTTATATGTGATAATGCTTTGCCCGCAGATTCTCATCCAATTCCACATGTGACTCATCTGGAGTACACCCACCCGACTTCCCTATTAGAGCTGAGGTCAAACTGCAGGACGTATATATTACCCTGACAGTAGTATTTTGAGTAATCTCAAAACTCGACCCCCATAAGGCGAGTGGAAATGATGGAATCCCGGTGATAGTCCTTAAGAGGTGTGCTCCTGAACTTTCCCCTGTCCTCTCTAAACTGTTTAACTACTGCCTTTCTGCTTCCTGCTTTCCTGCATGCTGGAAGTTCTCCTCAGTCGTTCCTGTATTTAAGAATTGTGGTGAACCCTCGGACACATCCAACTATCATCCTATCAGTCTTCTACCGATATTCGGGAAAGTATTTGAGGCCATAATCAATGCTGAAATAGTCCAACATCTTACTGCCCACAAACTCTTCTCTGACTGGCAATATGGCTTCCGCTTTGCCAGGTCCACGGCCGACTTGCTAACAACCATAACGGAGTACATGCTCCAGGCCCTTGATGAGTCTGACGAGGCTTGCGCGGTTGCTCTGGACATCTCCAAGGCTTTTGACAGGGTTTGGCACTCTGGCCTTCTATGCAAGCTACAGGGTTACAGTATCACTGGTCGCCTGCTTGACCTAATCCAATCTTTTTTAAATAACCGCAAAATGAAGGTCGTTTTGACTGGGCATGCCACGTCATCCTACAGCACGAATGCTGGTGTCCCACAGGGCTCTATCCTGGGCTCGACGCTCTTCTTTATTTTCATCAACGACCTCCCAGATGAGATCAGATCTAAAGTAGGCATCTACGCAGACGACACCACAATATACTCCCACACCAGTAAGAAACCTGTCGTGGCAGACAGACATAATCTTGCTGCTGACCTTGAACGGGATCTACACTCTGTAGTGAATTGGGGCAAGAAGTGGCTTGTCAACTTCAATTCATCTAAGACCGAGCTGTTGTCTGTCAACCATTACAGGCAACCTCTCCTGCCTCCCATAAGCATGGACCAAGCGATTCTCCCGGAGAGTAATACACTACGCCTCCTCGGACTTACCCTGTCCTCAGACATCAAATGGAACCAATGTATATTGAATCCATAGCAAAATCTACTGCTAAGAAGATTGGGTCACTATGTCGATCCAGGATGTTTTTTCCACCTGAATCCATCCTGCATATATACAAATCAACCATCCGTCCATGCATGGAGTACTGCTGCCATTTATGGTTAGGCACCCCTGCCGTTCTCCTCAGTGTTCTCGACAGGTTCCAAAGGAGAGTCTGTAATGTGATAGGTACTGATCTGGTGGCTCGACTGCAGCCACTTCCCCACCGTCGAAATGTGGCCTCCCTTTGTCTGTTCTATAAATACTTTCATGGCTTCTGCTCGGACAAAGTCACTGGTGCCTTCTCAACAGGTGTTTACTCGTGCAACCAGATTGGCAACTGGGTCCCACCCATTCACAGTCTGGTTAGCCAAATGCAGACGACAATTCTACTCCTGCAGCTTCTCTTGCACTTCCCACCTGTGGAACTTGCACCCATATTCTTGCTTTCCTGACGGCTACAACCTCCAGAAATTTAAATGCAATGTCAATACTCATCTATTAACCACTGGACTCTAGCTCTCTCCCCACCCCCGCATATCCTTTCCTTTCTCTCCCCGTATGTATCTGTCATCGCACCTGCATTCTCATCTTCCTATTGCTTCTCTCTAACTCAGCTTTCTATTGCTCTTTTCTAATTAATGTTTTTACAGTTATGTAGCCCCCAGCTCATCAGTGGCATTTCTGCCTTGCTCGGGGTGAAATGATTAAAAAAAAATATATTTATTCAGCTGGTTGGTATAAATGATCTGTCATTGCTGATGCACAATTAAACAAAATCTTGCTAACACAATTGAGATCAAATACTGCTAGACTGGTAAGAGAGCATTAGACCCAAATAGGTTGATTTTTAAGTATAGTAAGCTACCATAAAATTTCAAATTTTTATAGTTATTCTCTTATACAAAATTTGAATGAATCTGTTTCTCAAATTGTGAATTGATTTTCAATGCCATATAAGCTTGCCTTGTACAGAGAATGATGGTTATCCTTGAAATATTCATGGCACACACATTTTTTATTTTATTAACAACATTCATAGCCAATTTTCTTGTGTTTTCATCCTCAGCCGCCTTTTATAATGGGCAGATCTTAGGGTCAGCTTGCATGATTGACCTGGTCACTTCTTTACACTTCCAATTTTCTACTTTTCTTCCAATTTTGGCAACACTATTTTTGCTTAATATCAGTCTAGATGCTAATTTTTGGTAGCCATTATTCTGTTTGTGCAAATAAATTATATATTGCTTACTATTAGGTGAGATTTCTTTCCCACAAGTAGCAATTTTTAAAATGTCTAAAAAAAACTATATTGACAGTGAATACTATATTTGTATCCAAATTTACTAAAAGTCTCTACCAGAAAACAAATTTAAGTTCGGTTTTCCAATATATAATCCGTCTAAATTTATTATGCAAATTGCACGAACATTATTAACTCAAAATTGCTTTGAACATTTTATTAATATAATGAAGTAAATTAACTTAGCCATTAAAACAAAGCCTGGGTTAATTATTTTGATAGCTTCAATAACTTTTATTAAAGTGATTAGATTTATTGTAAAAACAGCAGTCTGAAATTATGCATAACTAGAAAATCACTTTTTACTTCAATAACAAAATAATAAAAATCAACAACTGATCAACCCCAACAATAGAAAAAATAATATATATATCCTACCGGCCATGATTATTAGGCCATCCCAGTGTTTTAAAAAATCATGTATTTCATACCATTTTTTAGCATTTATTGCCAAGTGAATAATTGTAAATGAAAATAGAATGGTTCTTTTGTTAATACTGCACAATAACATGTGCATAAAATGAATTTATAAATAATTAATAATTACCTCTATTGCAGTTTAATTAATGAAAGAATGAAGAAAATTTAGTGTGATTTGGACAAGTTCATCTTTGCTTCCTTGTTTTGTAAAATTTTGCAAAGTAATAATAACAAAAGAAACAAGGCAAAGCATGTAGGTAAAATCTCAAAAACCAGATCCCATTAATAATAATTTTATTAGCATTAAAAATGATCCAAGTGGAGGGTTCAATGTAAATACTATTATCTGTCTACAGAGTGAAATATGAATATTATATCAAAAGATACTGAATTCTACATATGTTGCACAGCTATTTCAGTGGGAAAAATCTTACTTCTTCAGCAAAGATCAAAAACAAATTTTTTTTTTCAAATATGGTACAAAACTGTACATACCAGAAAAAGCCCAAAATATATTCATACACAGAAAGTTTTTTAAAAAAAAGGTGGGGAATTACCATATATGAAATAAAAAAAAAAATTTTGTTTTTGATCATTGTTGACGAAGCAAGATTTTTCTTACTGAAATAGCTATACAATGTATGTAGGATTTGGAATTTTTTGATAATATTTTTTAATAACAATACATCTATCTAGGTGGTAATGTCTGCAGACTGTGCCAAAAAGAAAAGTTAGCCATTTTATTATTTCCAGAATAAAAAACATTACTAAATGAAAGATCCAAAGTGATGTCTGGAGGTAATCACACCAAAAAATATACTTTAAGATCATACAACCCTGGATGAAAGCGTTTAAGATGCTTAAAAACTCTTTCTTAATTTTGAAAATTTCAGTTACTTTAAACTTCCAGTTACTTATTCATAAAAATCCCTGTTGTTTTCCAGATCTTGAAGAAAACTATCGCCCATTTCACACTCCACCCACATCTTTTGAACAGGTGAAGAGGCTCATCCCTTATTCCCTGTTTAAGATGTAGTTTCCAGCTTTCTTTTTTCCAATCTTCTTACTCTTTTTTTTTTTTTTTTTTTTTACAATTGGAGTAGATAGACTAAACTATCACCCAGTTTACAGTCCACCTACGTCTATTGAACAGGTGAAGAAGCTCATCTCTTGTTCCCTGTTTAGGATGTGGTTTCCGGCTTTCTTTTTTCCAATCTTAAGTAGCCCCTGCGCATCAGTGGCGTTACCGCCTTGCTTGGGGTGATATGATTGAAAAGAAAAAATGAATTAACTTTACAAAATCTATGTATCAGAAGAGTTTGATTTTGACCAAACTTATCAACAGGCAAGTTTATAACACTTCACCTTGCTACAGTCAGCCGATTAATTCCAAAAAAACAGCACGGTTGATATATGTTTACTTCTGTTTATGATATACAAAATGTATCTGTGCCCTCAAAAATGAAGGCAGTTGTTAAAAGATTTTAATAATGAAGTGCAACAAAAAAATTCAACACAATGCATTGAAATTAAATAAACCAAGGATAAAGAATTCACAACTACGATAGGCGGCAATGAAACAATTCATTCTCTTTATATTTTTAGACATTCAGTTGTAATTATGATTCGTTGATTACACCTGGTATTTTAGAAATCACTTTTTGTTTAATAAGTTCTCATATTAAAAATGTAAAAACACTTATTTTATTGTCCTTTCTTTACTATGTCTCTTTGATAATTTTTATTCTCTTTCATTCTCTATAAATCAATGAATCCAATTGGTATTATTGCTTTGCTTGGGATGAAACGATTTAAAACAAGATTTTGAAGATGATTACTTAAAAGACAAAGATATCCAAGTTCAACACACAAAAGGCTCGACCAAATAAGACTGTGATCTAAAAAAAAAGTACCAGTAAAGAACATGATTAATTGAAGTTTCCTTTTTCTTGTGAATTAACTTCTAAATGCAGATAAGTATTTTATTTATATAGATTATTGAAATAACTAAAAAAAGTAATCACTTGTAAATTTACTAGCTTCAGTTGATTTACCTCCCTTGTCACTACAGACAGGACAGAAAATATATAAATAAATACACATTGATACGGCAGTGGTTGAATATATTCTAAAGTCCAACATTGAGTGGATTTAGACAGCTTTCAAGCTTTACCACTAATTCAGTTCTCAACCAAATTTCAGACAGATAGGACATCTCCTTAGCTACATTTTGAAAAAAAATTTGAATTTTGGTTCAGTAAAAAAAGTTACATCAAAATATGTGAAGTTCTAAATTGGAGACTAACTATATAAGTACATAAGTGAGTGACTAACGATTCTAATAACGAATCTTGTTTGTTATAACATTTTTTGTTTAATATTTTTGCAACATCTAAATTCTTTTATCATTTTTGTCAATCAAACTTTACTTATCACTTATCATTTTACTAGCAGTATAGCCCAGCATTGCTCGGGTGTAATGAAAGCTTTAAAACTAATCCATGGTCCTGGAGCTCAGACTCTTTGGACGTTGGCACGAAAAACTAAAAAGCAATAGTTGTTTCCAGTTAAAGCGAAACCGTAGACTGAAAGAAAAATGAATGGATGTAAATCAAATTTTGATTTTCTGGTATCAATATCAAATTTTCTGCACTATTCTAAGAACTAAAACCTTGAATTTTCTGAATATCGTTTCTTATGTCTTTGTCTATGAGTGTATCAAATTTGATTAAAATCGGACCACTCCTTCTATAACCCGATTTTTTTGATTATCGATTTTCGATATTTATTGGGGGTACTTTGACACAAAACTTAGCTAAGAACACTTGCATATGCTTATAGTACAACTGTAAATTTTCAAGAAAATTGATTCAGCCGTTTCGGAGTCTATAGGGAATGGATACACACACACAGACAAAATTCCATTTATGAATAAGTTTAGATCAGAATTGATTATAAATAATCAAGTTTTTATTGTTTTTTTTTAAAAATCAAATGCATATAATTTTTTTAAAAATATCTTTGAATGTGGTTTTCAGCATTAAATTTATATTAATAGAAATGCCTGGAAAAATCATGGATTACATGGAAAAATGCACACACGAAAAGTAATAATTTTAAGATGATATTAAACTTCTTTCTTAAAATATTGCAGCTAAAAATAAAAATTAAATGCAATATTTTAAGTAAGAAATTTCTTATTTTTTATTTCACTAGAATATCTTGTCCCATTATTTTCCAGGTTTAATATCTTGTCCCATTCATTTCCAGGTTTAATATCTTGTCCCATTCATTTCCAGGTTTAATATCTTGTCCCATTCTTTTCCAGGTTTAATATCTTGTCCCATTCTTTTCCAGGTTTAATATAATCTTAAGAATATTACTTTTCTTGTGTACAATTTTCCATGTAATTATTATATGGTTTAAAAACTATCTACTTTTAATGGTTCTCGAGCCTTGTGATAGGTAAATTCTAGTATTAAAATAATTCTGTCAGCATTTAGATAATCAACATATTTAATCTTAAAACTCCAGGTAACAGTTAAAGAATGAGAGAATAGTATTTATTTTTCTGTGACAGCTGGTTATGTCTTATGAGGACACAAATAATTTATACCTGAGTTGAAATTAAGTCATATGCTGATATTTAATTTATGATATTTCTAAATGGCCTCTCAGAAAACTTTTGTTTACTGAACATGTATTTATTTTCACTTTTATATCTTACACTTTAGTGGGTTTTCTTTCAAATCAGAGAGTACTGTTTATTGACAATTTATTTTCAAATGGCTGAATACATACAAAATAAACAAAAATAAATGCTTAAAGAAATTTACTTTGAAAATAACTGTAATTTTTGTTGCATCTTTCCCTAAAAGTTTTCTCTACAGAAAATAAGAAACCAGCAAGAAATAAATTTTGAAAGCTATTTACAATCTCTCATTATCTTTCCTTTCTCTTTTTTTTTTATATAATATCTCTCGTCCTAGTGAAACAATATAAGTTATTTTGAAAGTCATAAAATCATTTTCTGAAATTATTCTTGCATTTTCTGCAATAAAAAGAAAAAGCAAATAAGTAAAAATCTTAAGTTGGAAATAATTACAAAACTTGAGGTGTCCATTTTGCCACTTAAGTTGGCACCAATTGCTGTTTGATGTTTCCTAATTGGCCAAACTGATTCCTGCCCAAATAGAATTCAACCAATCATATTCCCAGCTGAAAGGCTGCTATTGAGAATATGTTGTTTTTTAAATGGGCATATTTGAATTATGTTGTGAAATTTTACATATCAAAGAACTTAATTTTCTATTTGTGTAATTAAAGAGAAAATGCTTCTATTTATTTTCATTCTTCTGGTCTGTCTATACACACTTGCGGGGGGGAGGGATAAAATTACCACACCTTGAAAATGTTTCAATTTAATCAAGATTAAATATACAAGTATTGTAGTTGTATTGCATTAATTGTATATGCAGATCGATACATATAGTGAGGTGCCATACGTGATACACGCTTTGGGCAATCATGTCTGACTAGGCTGAAGATTATCCCACAGTAGGTTGCCATTGCTTTCTGCATTAGACTGGTTGCCAACAAAGGCTATAGAACCCAGTCTGTCCTGTTATTTAACACATAACTGAGGAGAAGAGACAGATTAATACCTTTCCCAAGGGTATTTGTGCATAAGTGAATGCGAGGAATTCAAGTGGAATTCGAACTTGGCTCCCCGATTTGTCGTTCTGAGTCAATATCCATTGCACCACAATGCACATCTGATATACAAGTATATCATCATGCATGTTAATGCAGGCTTGTATTATTACAACTATGAGATTGTATAGATGATAGATTTTTTAAATGTTTTTTTCTCAAGGAAGTGGGCCTTGATGGTCCTTCACAGCTTCCTATATTTTGTTGCTCCAAGTAGCTTTTAACTTTTTACTATCCTCCTTAGTTCTCACACTGCCTTCTTCTTAGACTTAAGTACGAGGATAAGTAAAACAAAAAATATTCACTTTTTTATCATAAAATGTATTTCGGGTCGTGATACTACCTTCAACTCATGTCTGCTTATAATTGTTGCTATTGTGGTCCTGTGATTAAAGTTTGAGATTATTGCACCAGTTTTCTTGCTATTGTTACAACATAAACATGGCCGCTGCACTAACAGTGAAATGAATAACAAAATATACTTTGTATGATTTAAATTAAGTCAGCTAAGTGTCATATGTGATACTCACTTGGGCGATCAGGTCTCGAAAGGGACATGATTGAGTGGGCAGAAAATTATCTTGCAGTAGGTTGCCATTACTTTCTGCAATAGAATCTAATCTGTTTTATTATTTAACCCATATTTGGAAGGAAGAGACGGATTAATACCTTTCCCAAGGGGATTTGTGTTTAAGTGAATGCAAGGAATTCAACTGGAATTTGAACATTTGTGCATTGTGGTGCATTGGATATCAGCTTGGAATGACAAATCAGGTAGCAGAGTTCAAATTCCAGTTGGATACCTTGCATTCACTTGCGCACAAATACCCTTGGGAAAGGTATTAATCCATCTCTTCTCTCCATTTATGAGTTAAATAATAAGACAGATTTTGTTCTATATCCTTGATTAGCAACTAGTCTACTGCAGAAGGCAATGGCAACCTACTGCGGGATAATCTCCTGCCTAGTCAGTCATGTCTCTTTTGAGACATGATCACCCAAAGCGTGTATCACATATGGCACTTAACTGACTGACTGACAAATTAATTACTTTGTTTTAATTTTGTGGAAACAGATTAAAATTTTTTGGATGTCACAAAATTTTCAATACAAAACACTGAAATTTTTGTGATTTTTCAAAGTGTTATTCTCCTCTTGAATATCAACTAAATAAAAATCTATACAAAGAATATTTCTGCCTGTATATTTGAGTAGGTCAATTTTGTTATGTGAACACAGTGAGAAATGTCAAAATGGGATTGAGGCTGAGAAAAAGAGAGGAACTTACTCCAACACTAAAAATTGTAGAAGGCACAGTCAGTGTAGATCATAGCCACATCAAAGCTTCTCTTAATGGTTGTTGGCACCAGACTGTCTGCTTCTTCTGGCAAGTCCTTAAATACACAATGAACTCATGAATATCCATAAGCCAATGGTATCATAAGGCTTGAACTTGCACATGAGCACTTTCCATGCTCCTTTAGCCTCAGATAATTCATGACAGTTTCATATATACTTTGTATAATAGCAGGAGCAGATATATATATATATATATTAAATATCCAAAATTAAGAACCCAACTTGCTACTTCTGGACTAAAAGTTAGGGTTACTGCAGGAGGTGATATGATTTTTAAAAACCCCAAATCAGCAATGAAGGCAGGACATCACTGAAGAGCTCCTCTGAGCACCAAAAATGTATTTATGGACTATATATATATATATATATATATATATATATATCCGAGTGAGTATATAATGAGGAGAGAAAAAAGAAAAATTTTTTCCGTCCAAAACATTAATTTAAAACAGTGCTCGATATATGGTGTATAGAGCAGTGAATATTTATTATGAATTATGTTTTAGAACATGTACATAATTTCTTCTATATATGTCCTCTTCCCTACAATCATATGTTTGTTTCAGTGTTTGGATTTAAACACTTCCTCAGGAGAAATAAAGGTTTGGAATCATTCTCTGTTTATATTTGGTTAGTTGTGTTGTTGTCATAGGGGTTGGTTGGGGTTATTGGTAATTAAGTGAATGAACAAATCTAAATTGGAAAGAAAAAACACCCCACCCCTATCACGTCTATGAAAACCTAGACACAGGATCAAAGTAAATGCATGAATTAGGTCCACTAACAGCAGACATCAACCAATTAAATGATAGCAGACCATAAAAATGACCACTCAACCTAGCAGTCTTAGAAATCCTAACCAAAAGATATACCCAACTGATAAAAAGATAAAACATACATTCCAACAGATAATCAACAATTTCACACTTACACACCAAATTCCTCAAAAGTCAAAAGATCAAAACCAGACATTCACTTAATTACCAATAACCCCAACCAACCCCTATGACAACAACACAACTAACCAAATATAAACAGAGAATGATTCCAAACCTTTATTTCCCCTGAGGAAGTGTTTAAATCCAAACACTGAAACAAACATATGATTGTAAGGAAGAGGACATATTTAGAAGAAATTATGTACATGTTCTAAAACATAATTTATAATAAATATATATATATATATATATATAAGAGACAAAAGAAAAAATTGTATTTAGTTAAGTAGAGTTTTTCTTCTTGTCTCTTTTTAATTCATTTGCCCTTCTACAGATCCACTCAGTCTGAGAATATTTACACGCACACACATACCCCCCCCCACATATATATATATATATATATATATATATATATGTAGGGTGCAATGGCTAAATTGTCATCATTTTATATTTTTAATTTTGGGAATAAAAATTGATTTTGTTGATTGTATACTGTAGTTGGGTCAGTTGGGCACCATCTGTGAGAAAAAGAGCACCAATATGCAATTCACACTACCAGAAAGTTGTACTAAATGTGGTACTGTTTGGAATTGATGCCGGAAGCTCCAATATTATGAACATCTCATTGTGTTTGCTTTTTAATTTGAAGAGCATGCAGAGGATTTAAAAAGAGTTGGATAATATATCTAGTCAAAATCATGATGGCAACATTAGGCCTCCATTCATCTTCCCACAGGGCATCAAAATTAACATGGAGACCTTCATCAAATGCCTTGACAAGGTGCCCTGGGTCAAGAGGGTGGCTACTGGAAAACCCAATGTCTGGCAACAGGACTCTGCATCATGCTACAGTAGCAGGAGAATCCAATCATGGTTGTCAGACAATTTTTGTGACTACCTCACCCCTTACATCTGGCCCACCTAACTCCCCAGACTGCAACCCCCTTGATTATTATGTGCAGGGCGCAGTTGAACAAGAGACCAACAAAACTTCTTGTAATACCAAAAATGAACTGAAGGCAAGGATTATGGCAGCATTTATCAACTTAAACAAGAAGATCACCTAGAAAAGTTGCTGAAGATTCTGAAGTCATCTGAGGAGCATGGTTAAAGCCAATGGTAATTTTTATTGAATAAATTTACTCTTTAGTATATCAAGATACTTTGTATAATTTCGGTTAATATATCTGATAAAATGAGATGCCAGTGTTTCAATTGTTTTTATTTTTATTTTTTTTTTGTGCAAAATTTAGACGACAATTTATACATCGCACCATTGTTGTGTGTGTGTGTATATATATATATATATATATACACAATTCATGCAGATAGGCACATGTGTACATATGAACACATTTATAATGAAAAAAATTATAAGTACATATAAAAATTTAAGTGACAAACAATTTAATTTTACTTTTTTTTTATTATCATTTCACCCCAAGCAAGCACAATACTGCCACTGGTAAGAGGGGAGGGGAGAGAAAAAAGCAAAAAACGGTATGGGGGAAAGACGAGGAAAGAGTAAGGTAGAGGTGAGAGTCAAGGAGATAGAAGATGGCAGTTAATGTTTTCTTTTTTTTTTTTTTAATCATATCGCCCCAAGCAAGGCGATAACGCCACTGATGCACAGGGGGCTACGTAAGGGGAAAAAGAATGGAAAAGAGAAAGCCGGAAACCACATCCTAAACAGGGAACAAGGGATGCGCCTCTTCACCTGTTCAGTAGACGTGGGTGGAGTGTGAACCGGGCAATAGTTTAGTCTATCTACTCCAATTGGAAAAAAAAAAAAAAGTGAAAAGATTGGAAAAGAGAAAACCGGAAACCGCATCCTAAACAGGAAACAAGGGATGAGCCGCTTCACCTGTTCAATAGATGTGGGTGGAGTGTGAACCGGGCAATAGTTTAGTGTTGCACTTAAATCTTTGGAGATCATTGTTATCAAGAAAGCAAACATGGGGAAGGAAGTTCCACAGGCAGGAAGTGTGAGAAAAGAAGCTATAAGAGAAGAAGTGACAGTTACATTTGTTTATTTTGATGGTAAAAGAGTGGGACCTAGTTGCTAATCTAGTTGCACAGGTAAATTCATGAGGGCAAGGTACCTGGGAAGGAATTTTGTCAGAGCAGAAGCTATAAAAATATTTGTAGAAAAGACAGATCCCATTGGTGAGAAATTATATTGATCCTGTATAAATTAATATAAAAATTATATGGATTTTACTTTTTTGTTTTAAACAGTAATTATTTTGTCTACAGGCTCTTTATAATTAAGAAAAGTTAAAGAGAATGTAGGATTTGAACCTGCATCCACCTTTGCAGTAGGAACGACCATCTGATCCAGTTTGCTTTTACTGCTGAGCTACAAGGAGTATCACTATAAAGCAAGGTTTAATTTTGCCTTTAAAGGAGGTTTGTTGTGGTGCAGTGGATATCGGCTTGGAACAAGAAATCGGAGAGCCAAGTTTGAATTCCAGTTGAATTCCTTGCATTCACTTATGCCCAAATACCCTTGAGAAAGGTATTAATCCATCTCTTCCCTCCAGCTATAGACCATGGATTAGTTTTAAAGCTTTCATTACACCTGAGCAACGCCAGGCTATACTGCTAGTATATATATATAAAAAAAAATGATGAATGAGTTTAAAATTTATTTTTAATTTTTGAAAAATTCAAAGTGACAGAATATTCATTGAGGTTTGAGTTCATTGGTCAGATACATGTCACATGTAATAAAGCAACATAATGATCATTTTTAGATGTAGAAAAAACTTGTACCTCTTCACATGCATGTGCCACAAAACATTTTTTTAAAATTTTGAATCATTAGTCTTTAAAAAATCTCTGAAGAAGCTTAATAAATTGAAATGTTAGATTAAAACACTATTTGCTTCTTGTTCTTTACTTATTCTTTTCATCTTTTTAAATTTCAATCCATATATTCAACTAATGCATGTACACACACACACATCCATATACCTTGTCTGTCATTTTTTAATGAAACCTGTATAAAAGAGAGATTGTTGCCCATATATATATGCATATATGTATATATAGTCATCCGCAGACAGATCTGTTTCGCTGTATCACAGCTCATCAGTACGGTTAGACATCCGATTGCTTTAAACCCAGGATTGAAACTTGACCAAATTGGCATCAATCAGCGATTCTACCTCTGAGCTACAGGCGCTCAGTAGAAGGAGGCAGAATTTTTAGCATGTATATTATCATTATACATGCCCAATAGCTGAGAGTGTTCTAATTCATTGCTGAGTGAACGATGCGTAGATGCTACATATATATATATATATATATATATATATATATATATGGCACACTGATGTTAATAAAATAGTGCTTAATCTAAAATAACAGAGCTATAAATTACATATAAATAATAAATATACATCTTTTTCTTCACTAGTAGCACAACTCTGGTTGCTAACTTCAATGTAACTTTTATATTTACATATATTCTATCTCTGATATTGAGCACTTTAACCCCAAAACATAGTATACTTTAAAACTATATATATATACGCTCTCACACCCTGATTGAGCACTCTGGAAGAGTGGGAGACTTTGTAAACAGTCGCTACTCCGGCATATACGCATCGCTCATTCAATAATGAATTAGAGCACTCTAGCTATTGGGCATGTTTATACGTGCTAAAAAGCCTGCCTTCTTCTACCGGATGCTCGTGGCCTAGGGGTAGAATCACCGACTGACGCTGATTTGGTCGGGTTTCAATCCTGGGTTATGAAGCGATCGGAGTCTGAGCCGTACTGATGAGCTGTGATATATATAGGGAGAGAGATGGGGGAGATTTTTTTTATATCATTCATGAATATATTTTCCAACTTGAACAAAAAAGACAAACATATGGTTGAAGATATTACTGTATCTCATAAAGAAGACAGTTGTGTCTCATTTGAAATAATTGCGCTCAATATAAACCGATTCTTTTCTTTTCAGTTTTGTCAAGAATCTCTAAATACATAAAGGAAGCACCAGACCAGATACTACAATATGGGGCTGATAATTTCACATGCCGAAAACGAAGCAGTGAAATATTCCATGAATTTCAACTGTTCTTATCAAAAAATATTTTATTCATGAGAATTTTCTTATTTTCTATCCATTGTTTTATATCTCGCTCATTTTTCCTAACCTTGTCATATATATTAAAGTATCTCTTAGTAACTTCACTCATGACTCATAGTTATTTTTGACACCTTCCATTATTTGACCGCTGTTCTGGTTTAGTTTGTTTTGGTTTATTTTGTCTTGAGGCATATTTAATGACATATTTAATGCCGACAATATTTTTAGCATAGATTCTTATGGATAATATAGGTATAATTTGCAAGAGATTTTGAAAAATTGTAGATCAGGTTTCATTGAAATATTTTTGTCAACCCAGATCTATTGATGGTAATATTTTTTCTTAAATGTTTTACTTATAATGCTAATTTTTCTAAAATATATTACCGGTAGTATTTTTTTATTTTTTTTATATATTGCTGGTATTTCTAATATAAAAATATTTTTTATACCTTCGTAGTGTTTGGACTCAGTTTTCGGATTCATTATTTAGCCAAAGCTGGAGCCCTAACAGGTGCTACCATCAAGGGTCAGGATGGACCTAGGAACAACAACAATTAAGAGGTGATTACCGTGAATGTTCTATGATATACTAGAGGATGAATATGACCTACTAAATGGACAGGCAGGAGCCAATAGATTAATGAAAAGACCCAAGGCTGATTCCATGACCAACTATTCACCTGTGAATCAAGGCTATCCTGAGAATTTTTCCTAGCAATCTTTCACCATTTACAATAACCACCCATTCTTTCTTTTTTTTTTTTGCCTCACCTTTCTCTAACTAGTCCATTCTCTAATATTACGACTGGCTGTAAGCTTGAATAACTGCCAAAATGTAACTGCCTTTATTTCTGACCCCCCCCCCCGACTAAATCTTTTGGTTGTTGAGTTCCTTCAGACTCTCTCCATGGAAATAATCCCTTGATGTGGTCGTATTAACCCATCTTATCTTTGACAGATTTTCTTGAAATGTTCATGCAACTTCTAGATTTTTCCTCTTCTTCTAATGCCGTTTCGTAGATTAAGCCAAAGGCTAGCAGGTAGTCTACGGCATCTTGCAACTTTCTTTGCAAATCTTCTTATTTCGGCATTTGCACTTGTTTCAAATTACTTTTCCTTTTTGGTATATTAGCCCACATTAAGAGTTGTAAATAAAAAACTTTTTAAGGCCTGACATGCAACATTTTATTTTCTGATTCATTTATATTCCCCTGCTTAACTTGCATTTAATGTGATTTTTTTTTCCCAAAATAAATGATGTAGAAATGAAATATTTTGTCGTTATTTTTGTAAGTTTTTAAATTGAAGTATTTCTGATAAGTTTATAAAATACTCTAGTTAAATGAAATTCTTCTTCTACCACATGTTATGTCTCTTCAGGACTCATGCAATCATGACCCTTCACAACTTCCTGTCTTTTGTAGCCCTTTGTAACTATATCTTCTAATCCCTATTTTGTTAAATATTTCCAAAAGCTCTTTAGGATGTGTGTTGTGGTGCAGTGTATATCGGTTTGGAACGAGAAAGCGGGAAACCGAGTTCGAATTCCAGCTGAATTCATTGCATTCACTTACGCGCAAATACCCTTGGGAAAGGTATTAATCCGTCTCTTCCTTTCAGTTATGGGTTAAATAATAGGACAGATTGGGCTCTATAGCCTTGGTCGGCAACCAGTCTACCACAGAAAGCAATGGCAACCTACTGAGGGATAATCTTCTGCCCAGTCAGTCATGTCTCTTTCGAGACATGATCACCCAAGTGTGTATCACGTATGGCACTTAACTGACTGACTGATGTGTTGCTTTCCTCAGTCCCACTTACCTTCAAGGCTTATAGCCACATCACATTGAAAGAACAGTTCTCAGACAGTCACTGATGTTACGCAACAACAAGCCTAATCAGTACCTAGATGGGTGACTGTTTGGAACTACCAGAGGCTGTAAGCTAAAATGTGCTGTTTGTGTTATGGATAATGGCACAGAATTTTTAACAGGAGTGCTGAGTTGAAATTCTTGTGAGGCTTCTTATATTCACTTACGCACAATTACCCTTGGGAAAGTTATGAATCTACCTCGTCATTTCCCCAGCTTAGTAAAACTTATATCAATAAACAATGATCAAAAATCTTATATTTTCTGGCTATAAATAAATTGCAAAAATTGATAAACCAGAGAAAATAAATGTGTTCTAAGTGTCAAATTTTCTGAGCCATCTTTCCTCATTATATGCACTAGAAATTTCAACTCTTTCTGGTGTGTTTTTTGTTAATATTCTTATATTTAAGAGTTTTTTTTTAGCTCAGTTTTTCATCATCTGTTTATATTTCTGAGATAAGGTAATTATTTACTTTATTTGGATTGTTTGTACATTGTTTGTAATTAATGTAGGTGAATTGGCATGGTGAAAGGTGCATTCCAGAAGCTGAGTAGAGTATTAAGACACTGGAAAATTTTGCTAGAAACAAAGAAGAGAGTACTGGATTGCTGTGTGATGTCAGTTCTTCAATATGGTAGTGAATGCTGGACAATATCATCAAAGATGAAGGAAAAACTTGAAGCAGCTGAAATGTAGGTTCTACAGAAGGATGCTACTGACATCATGGATCGAGCATGTGAGCAATGATGAGGTTTTGGAAAGGATGGAAATGAAAAGGAAATTAATACTGAGCATCAGGAAGAGACAGCTATAGTTTCTGGCACATGCAATGAGGAAGGAGGGCTTGGAGAGTCTGATACTAACAGGCCAGATAGAGAGGAGGAGAGACAGGGGAAAACAGCGGGTAACATATTTGACTGGCTTGAGCAGGTGGATAGCAGAATGGGGGTTATGTGGTGTAACCAGAGAAAGAGTGCTAAGAGCTACCGGGGATAGGGAGACATGGAGGGCCATGATCGCCTACGTCCTGAAAGGACAAGACACATAGAAGAAGACACTATGTCTTTATTGTCATATTCACAACATTTCTGCTGTTGTACACTCCAACCTTCTTTAGATGATATATGTTTGAATTTCAAACTGAAATTTTTATTTAGTCCACTAGCGTAGATTGTTCTAGTTCCACATGACATGCCTTTTCCGAATAATGCAGTTTCATTTAATTCCCTTTAGTATTTCAGCACTCCAAGTTTTTGTCCACTTCTGCAGTGTAAATCAGTTTTGCATTTTGAATAATCTTATTTTTCATTGTTTTGATTAAACCATCATCCATCTTCTTCAGGTAAATATCTTTTGTAAAACCCCCTCTTCTGCTTATAATTTATCAAGATCCATCTCTTCTCCCTCAAGGATTGGGTTGACCACTAAATGCCCTTGTCACATTTGTACAATTGTGGGTATTACTAGGTAGAAACTGATAATTATTGCCAAATTTTAAAGAACCCTACAATTAATGTCAGATAGTTTATAATGTTCATATAATGTAACAGTGGATTTGAATTCAAAATTAGCTGAGTTCAAATTCTGGTTGTTTGTTACAATCTATTTTGCACAAATACTCTTGCATAAGGTATGAATCAATATCTTCTCCTCACAGCTATGGGCTAAATAGCAAAGCAGAATAGAGACTTTAGCCATGGTTGGTAACTAATCTAGGAAATGGAAAAATCACTGAATTTAAAACTAAGCTATGTGAAGCTACACAAAGATGGTAGAAATATGATGCAGAGACTTTATCTGTAAAACAAATACTTGATTCATTTCAACCACTATAGATAAACACTGGTTTAACTAGAATGCTATTGACCTCAACAAGTACGGGACTGAATGATGATGTCATAAATACAACCAGATTATTTCACAAACATTTCTTTAAAACCGGATATTTCTTATAAACCTAAAATATTGGAGTTTTAACTTAGTTTTTATACTGAATACTGGATTTTATGATGGGTTATGAACAATGGAGTAGCTATCAACTAGGAACAACAAATTTGGGAAGCTGAGTTTGAATTCTAATTTAATTCCATGCATTCACTTACACGCAAATACCCTTGGGAAAAGTATTAATCTGTTTCTTCCCTCCAGTTATGGGTTAAATAATAGGATAGATTGGGTTCTATAGCCTTGATCAGCAACCAGTCTACCGCAGAAAGCAATGGCAACCTAATGCAGGATAATATTCTGCCCAGTCAGTCTTGTCCATTTTGAGACATGATCGCCCAAAGCGTTTATCATGTATGACATTTAACCGACTTAAATAGTGGGTAGACAAGGTTTTCTAGTCTTGGTTGTTGGCCAGTCTAGGACAAGGACTTCTCTGATTTCAAAATAGTAGAGATGACAAATGAGAAGTTGTGGCAATTCATTCATAAGCTGTGGGAAGCTGTAATCTCATAAATCTTCACTTAACAGTCCACACATTTTGATTAGTGAATATGGTGACAAGTTGTACAGATACTTTGACTTAATACAAAACAGAAATAGCAATAAAGAAACAACCAAGATGTGATATCCTAAACTGCAAACAACAGGATGAGAACAAATCTACCCCCTATTGATTGAATAAAGTGTTTGATTTGAAATTCAATTAAAGTTAACTGGACTGACAGATGTTTGAAGAAACCCAGAGAGAACACTTATAGAAATATATTTCTGAAATGAGGTTTTTGTAGTTATTAACATTACTCAGACTGCACAACATTTCAGTCAATGTATGCTCTGAACTTCTTCAGGTGACTGGAATTTGGAACTGTACCCTTTATTTCAGTAGATTGCTCTTGTTCTCATTCTGCTACTTCTGGATGTCTTTGTTATCGCCATTTAACTCAACTTTGTCAGTTTTTTTGTTTATCATTGCTATAGCCAACTATTGAACTCACAACCTTTTGGGTCAAGTCAGTGGATTCCACCAACATTTTTATCCACTGAGAACATCAGTGTGTGAATTTTGGAGTCTTATAAGCCTAAGGAGGTGTGTTGTGGTGCAGTGGATATCAGCTTGAAATGAGAAGTTAGAGAATCGAGTTCAAATTCCAGTTGAATTCATTGTATTCATTTATGCACAATGCCCTTAAGAAGGGTATTAATCTGTCTCTTCTCCTTCTAGCTATGGGTTAAATAGCAGAACAGATTGGGCTCTATAGTCTTGGTTGCCAACTAGTCTACCACAGAAAGTAATGGAAACCTAATGAGGGAAAATCTTCTCCCCCAGTCAGTCATATTTCTTTTGAGACATGATCGCCCAAGTGTGTATATCATGTATGGCACTTAACTAAACTATATGCCTAATGACCCAGTAACCATTTTTTTAGCAGATTACAACCTTGATGTTTGTAATTGGTTTTCTCTAACAGTCCATATTACTTGTTTCCATATTGTATTCATTCTATGATTGGCTGGCTTAGGAGAATGAAGAAGGTCAGAGTGTACAATGGCCAAAACTTTGTGAATATAGCAACCAAGATGAGGAAACCAATCTAAATAATGTAAATATGTTGTGATAACTCGTAACAAAGATGTGCACATTAGCCAAATTGTAAATAATATATCGTCTAATCTCAGAAATCTGAACAGAAATTTTACTTTTTAGTGCCTTTTCTTGTGTATGTTAATATTTTAGTTGTTCTTAAGACAAAGACAACTTTCCTCTGTATTCAGCTCTCGTCCATTAATATTCATGAATATCACAAAAATAGATTATCTAAAAACAACTGCATTAACAAAATTCCAAGAAATCTTTATCAATAAAAGTGTAATAAATAGAATTGGGTAAGATTTAGCCATTGGGTCAATCTGTCTGATATTGCGAGGCTATTTTTCCCCCTGCAATTTAAGAGATTGTCTTAATGCCAAATTGGTTCTATTGCTGCATCTCTAGGCGACTGCAAGAAGAGGCACTTGGCAGTGCCCGTCTTTTTTTCTGCATGACACAAATAGCACTTGGTCACACACAGAAGCTCTGATTAAGTGCATTGTCAAGATTGCAATGCTCTCAGGCAAGGAGACTTATTTGTCGTGTACCTATCCATTTTGTATAATATAAATAATAGTACTACTCAGTTTTTTCTCAACAACTGTTACTTTGTAGAACAGATTCCCGTGGGGATACTTCCCCAAAAGCTACAATCTTAATCTCCAGGGTCAATCATTATCTATCCTCTATATCCTCATAATTTTCATTTCCCACTCCCTCCACTTATGTTCGTACCACACATTTCAGTGAATAACTCTCTATCTTGGGTGGTTCTTAGGCCTTGCTTTAAGTAATCATGAGTAAAAAAAATAGTCATAGTATCTTTAGGTCTTAAGTGCTTGCTTTCTTACTTTATTGTCACTTCTACTTTTTGAAATGGTCTTCAGCATTGTCTTTTAAGAAAGTTTCTTTATTCTTTCATATCATCTGTAGTGTTTTAATATTAATAAATAAGTTTTAAAGTCCATCAGATGCAAGAAAATTCTTTGAGGAAGGCTGAGGACCAGCAGAAACATTGTGAAATTTACAGTTAAAAAAAAATTAAATTGCAAGAAAAAATATCAAGTGACTATTAACAACCACTAGATGCAGCATATGCCTGAAGAATGCTAGGGTACATCGGGCAAAATTTGGTTGAAAATCTAATGTAGTTTGAATGAAGAAGAGAAAATAGAATGCCATTTACCTGATGGTGAGGGAGAAGAAGCTGCAACAGGTGTCAATTCCTTTTATTGAAAGATATTGCAGAAGGAAAGAAGAATTATGAGAAGAAAGAAAAGCAGTAAAGCTCAACTGAAAATGCAAGCTAGGGAATTTTTTTCATTCATTTTGTATGTGAAAAGTTGTGATAGAGATTCTGAGTGATGTTTTTTATTTATTTATTTATTTATTTTCACCATAAACTACAATGAAGAAAATAAAAAACTGATGATGGGAGAAAACAAATTTGGTGCTTTTCTACAGCAACCATTTTCCTTCTTTTTTTTTTTATGGTCCTGAGTATGAGCGTAAACTACATCCGATAGCAAGGCCTCTGATTGGGAGGTTGTGAGGAGCATGGAACAACCTCTTAATTATTTTTGTTCCCAGGTCCACCTGTTAGGGTCCCAGCTATGGGTAAATAGTTAACCCCCAAACTGGGGTCAAAATGCTATGAAAGTATTTACCAACAAAACTTTTTTGAATGAAAAATCTAACCAACAATACTTTTTTGAATGCAAAATGTAACCAACAATACTTTTTTGAATGTAAAATGTAACCAACAATACTTTTTTGAAAAAAAAAAACACTGCGATTTAAAATAAAAATACATTTCTGGCCTTAAATGACCCTTTAAATGTTGATAGGCCGTTAAACACGAACAAACAATTTTCTTTTTTAATAAATGATTAGGTTAGATTACTAAACACAAACATTTTCAAAATGCCTGGAACTAAGATATAAATTAAAAAAAAAATTAGTTAGATGAAAAGTTCAGAAAATAAATTGGATGTCATTAATAGGAAAATGCTAAAAATTTATTAAGCAGTTACTAAAGATTACCAGAAGAAAATATTTGCTGAACCATAAAAAAAATGTGTGGAATAATGAAGCAATTTCATTTTAGAAATTGAGAAATGGCAGCAAATTCTTGTAGCTTTATGTTTCACACCCAGCAATCAGAGTTTTGGTTTTAACTAGTTTTTGGTGTAATTGTTTCTGATGAAAATATAAGATAAATCTTATTATTGAAATCCCCAATTTGTCCTTTAGGAGCTGTCAAAGTCTTAAAAAGATTTATTATTGTTGCACCCAAGTTTAACATCATAGGACACCATGTTGATGGAATTTGCAGGAAATAAAAGTGCAGGAAATCTAAAAAAAAAAAAAAATAGTAAAGGAAGTAAAAAGAAAAGACTAATCATCAGTTAAAGAAAACAGAATGTAAATATGATTATTAGCAAGATGATCAGCTCTAGATATGCATTATGAATGTCAAAATCAAGCAATTATAAAAATGTATCTATGAATTGAATATATGGATTGAAATCTAACAAGATGAATAGAATAAGTAAAGAACAGGTAGGAAAAAAGTTTCTTTCATTTAACATGTTTCACTTTAACAAGCTTCTTCAGAGATTTTTTTTAAAGATGAGTGATTTTAGAAAATTTTAAATTAAAAAAAATCTTTTAAAAATTTCTTTAAATAATTCTTCTTTAAAAAAATCTCTGAAGAAGCTTGTTGAAGTGAAACATTTTTGATTAAATTAACTTTTTCTCACATTTTTTGGCCTCTCCATAAGAATGAAAGTGCTGATTAGCCAGGCCATGTGCTCTAAATTGGAACACATGATAGTCAGAGAGGGCAATGTCTGGTGAATATAGTGGGTGGTGTAGGACTTCCCATCTAAGCATTTCCAAGTAGGTTTTCACCTGTAATGCTACATGTAGCTTAGCACTGTCTTGTTGGAAAATCACTATGTTGTGTTTCTGTTCATACAGAGGTTGTATTTTCTTCAATGCTCAACTCAAACGCATCAATTGTAGTCAGTAGCAATCTTCTGTTTTGTTTTCAGTCAGTTTGAGTAGCTCATAATAAACTACACTCAGCTGATCCCACCAAATGCAGAGCAGAATCTTTGACCAATGGATATTCGTCTTTGCCGCTGATGTCAATGCATAGTCGGGCTTACTCCATAATCTACTATGTTTAGGGTTATTGTATTGTATCAACTTTTCATTGCCAGTCATGATACGATGAAAAAATTTTTCTTTTCTGCTACTGAAATATTTGTTCACATGTGACAAGACACCACTTGAAGTCCCTTGGCTTCAATTCATACAGCATCCAATGTCCTTGTATTTAAATCATTCCTAATGCTATCAAACATTTCAAAACTGTTATATGATCAACTCAATTATTCTGCAAGTACAGTTTGTGCTTGACATGTTTCTTCAAGAAGTAATAGCCCCAATTCTTGTCTTCAAACATTTTTGATTTGCCAGAATATTCTTTAACTTAAAACATCATTATTCTTGAAGTGTCTAAACCAATTTCTGTTGTTTTCTGCAGAGCATAGTTACCATACGTCTTCACAAAAATTCTTTGTGCTTCTGCTGCAGATTTTTTTAAATAGTGTAGTTTCTTTTGTACAAAATCTGACATGTTTAACGCTTTGAAAAACAAAGTTGTTTACACTTTAGCATTATGACATACACTGAATTTCAAGCTTTTTTATAGTACTTCCTTACAGATTTGTTACCATTTGAATATAACATGCCGTTATAGGAATGCCATTTCTTGGAAAACAGTAAGTTTATATTCACAGTCGTAATATATATATATATACGCTCTCACACCCTGATTGAGCACTCTGGAAGAATGGTAGACTTTGAAAAACAGTAGCTACTCTGGCATGTACGCATTGCTCATTCAGTAAAATGAATTAATGAATTAGAGCACTCTGACTATTGGGTGCATATAATGATAATATATGTGCTAAAATGTCTGCCTTCTTCCACCAAACACCCATAGCCAAGAGGTAGAATCACCAACTGACGGCAATTCGGTTGGGTTTCAATCCTGGGTTAAAAGCAAACGGAGTCTAACCGTACTGATGAGCTGTGATACAGCAAAACAGATCTGTCTGCAGATGACAATATATATAATATATATATTGTAAAATGATAGTATGCATACTGCTGCCATATCTGGTTGGGTGCTTCTGCTATCCACTTAGGGGCCTTTCACAAAATCCAACGGAGAATCTGTAATGTAATCGATCCCAACTTGGCAGCTCAGATACAGTCACCTTCTCACTGGCGTAGTGTGGCTTCCCTGTATCTCTTCTACAAATACTTTCACAGCTTCTGCTCTGATGAACTTAGCTCACTGGTGACCCCTATGTATGAATTTACTAGAGTCACAAGATTAGCAACTCGGTCCCACCCTTTTACTGTCAATCAATAAAATGTAAATGCAAATTCTACTCCACCAGCTTTTTTTTTTTTTTTGCACTTCCCACTTGTGGAATTTCCTTCCATTTACTTGCTTCCCCAACAACTACAATCTCCAAGAATTTAAATGTAAAGTCAATAATCATCTCCTATTTCATTGACTTACATCCTCTCTTTAATGCTCGTTTCTCCATCCAACCCACTCTCATCATTCTCATCCTTCACTTACCCATTTCCTGACACCCCCTATAACCTGTCACTCTTTCTAATAACTTTCCTCCTATGTAACCCCTTGCACACCAGTGGCAGTAAACTGCCTTGCTTGGGGAGATATGATTATAAAAAAAAAAGAATATAATAAAATGATCAGTAGTACATTTTACAGTAGAATTACTAACAATACATTTTATCTAGAGTCGAAACCATATAATTGTGTTCAAAATATTTAGTTTAGTCTGAAGGAATCATGCACATACAAAGGAGTTGTCTTTCTCTCTTCTCTGCACTCTGAGTTCTCTTTGGGTCCTCAGTGTTCTTCCTTTTTCCCAAATAAACCCTGATGTTATATAAGCTGAAATTTCTTGTTTTTGCTTAATTGCATCATCTATGGCTAGGCATGTCTATTAATCATTTTCACTCATTATTACCTTTGGGGACAGTTGCTTTTGATACAATCACATTTTTGTTTGTCACTGTTTATATTTTCTGACCTTGAAGCTGGCTGCCTTTGATGTTATCACATTTTTGTTTGTCATTGTTTATATTCCTGCCTTTGACATGAATTGTATTTCTGTGAGTCACAGAAATATATTACAAAAGAAAGGAAAACAATGCATAACTTATGAAGTGAGCTTGTGTAAATGGATGGCAGAACAAAGTTTAGGATAGATAGCAAAAATGTTAAAATTTATTAATAGGTACAAACGACTGGAAATTATGGAGAACCACGATTGTCAAAATCTTGAAGGTATAATGGTAGATAGAACAATAACTATCAGGAACAATAATTTTTCTGAGGAATTATATTTCTGTCTAATTTTCTTTGCCACTATATAAAAAATTCCCTACCGAATCTTTGTAATTTTGTTCCTTGTTATGCTTAGAATTTACCGAGTTCAATCAGTGGCTGCCAAGAACTGACCTTTTGTGAATATTTTTAGGACCAGAAGGTTCTTATCCCTGGGTACTAGGAAGCATTTTAACAATTTCTGTTCACACGAATAATGACAAAAATAATTGTTTGTATTTTTTTTGAGAGATGAAATAAACTCAGAAGTTTCTTTCTCCAATTATAATGAGGACCTTTTTTACTCTCTCCATTAAACTGTTTTGAAAGTTTAAAACTGAAGCTTTATAAAGTGACGTTAGCCCCATCAAAGAATATGACAAGAAATGCTACAGTAAGAAGTGGAAACTAAAAAACTCATAGATGACCTTTGCAGTATTCACATTGGGAAAAATTTAAGAAGTATCTTTTACATAAAAAAGAAAAAGAGGAAATCTTAATTTCTTAATAAAATTTTTTATTATTTCCCTTCAGTCACCATTCCAATATTGGGTTGATAACCGCCCGCAGTCATTCGCTCACTGGCGTGACGTGACTTCCCTGTGCCTCTACTATAAATACTTTCACGGCTTCTGCTCCAATGAACTTAGATCACTAGGTATGAATTTGCACGAGATACTAGATTAGCTACTAGGTCCCACCCTTTTACTGTGAAACAGATAAGATGTAACTGCAATTTCTACTCCAACAGCTTCTTTCCTTGCACTTCCCGCCTGTGGAATTCCCTTCCATACACTTGCTTCCCCGACAGCTACAATCTCCAGTAGTTTAAATGTAAGGTCAATAGACACCTCCTAACACACTCACTCTCACCCATTCTCTCAAACACCCTTCCCATCTACCCAACCCCCATCCTTGCTATCTTTACCCATCTGTCACCCTTCTTCTGACATTTCTTAGATCTAACCACTCTTTCCAATCACTTTCTCCTAAGTAACACCCTGCGCAATAGTGGCAATGGAATGCCTTGCTTGGGATGAAATGGTTAAAAAAAAAAAGTTTTTAGCATCTTTAGATATTTGATTTTAACCCTGTAGATGTAAGAGAGGACCATCCTCTGTTGAACTTTGTGGACTGACCAAACACAATCACAAAGAACTTTAAGAAATAACAGAAACCATATAACTTCCAGCAGCAGTGATGACTAAAATGGAGAGCACATGTGACTCAAAGATAAAACAATGACAATCAGAATGATGACTTTCTACACTATTTCAAAAAAATCGTGAGGATGGAAATGCTCATCATAACTGCAAAGGGTAATAAATCTAGTGAATTTTAGAAGAATGTTATAAATTTGAATTGACAATAGCTTTGGCTGTTTGGTCAGTGAATGCCAAATCTTTCCTTATAGGCATCATTCAATCAGTTAAGTATCATATGTGATACATGCTTGGACAATCATGTCTTAAAAGAGATATGACTGACTGTGCAGATGATTTTTCTGCAGTATGTTGCGATTATTTTCTGTAGTAGACTGGTTGTCAACCAAGGCTATAGAACACCATCTGTCCTGCTGTTTAACTCACAGCTGGATGGAAAAGTGTTGGGTTAATATCTTTCCCAAGGGGATTTATGTGTAAGTGAATGCAAGGAATTCAACTGTAATTTGAACTCGGCTCTCCAATTTCTTGTTTCAAGCCAACATCCACAGCACCACAAAGCATATCCACTCTTATAGGGATACAGCTTATATTATAATTTTAATTGATTTGAAATTTCAATCAAACTTATCAAAGTAATTTTAATCTTTTTATCATTTCTCCTTTGCCATTATTCAAATGTTAAGTTGATGCAAGAGATTTAAACATTTTATAAATTTATGTTATTTTTATACTTGTTTTATTTGACTACTGTCAACATCTTAGACACACAACCCCAGACAATATGGACCAGGTCCTTACCAGCCCTTCAATACTTGTTTATATTTTTGTTATCAAAACAATCTTCAGAAACCTCAACATTCAAATTGAAGGGTTTGATTTGAAATTCAAACTAATATCACTTAGAGAAGGCATGAGGACAACAGTCTGAACAATGTAAATAGGCTAAAAAATGTATTGACAATTATATGTCTCAAAAATCAAATACAAAATAGTCAAATATCATGACAAGAGTAACCACATAAGCTAATTTATTAGCTAGTTAGACTCTCTTTAATCAGAAGATGGATGAAACACAATCCTTCCCCACAATTGTATTCACTGTTTTACCCTTTGATTTACCAAACCGTGCATATTAAGTATCAAAGGGGGTAAACCTAATTAGAAGAGTGCCTTACAATGCTCTGGTAAGCAACTCACTTGTCTGTTTTGTAAATTAATCCTCACTGAACAGTTAATTATGAACTCAACAGTCTTTTCAATGATTGTATCGTGATCACAATAATGCAATTACTAAATAACTCTCAACTTCTATCAGCAGATTATGGAGTATAGTAGAACCAAAATAATTAATAATAAAAAAATTAAACAATAAAAATACTTTAAAACACTAGAAAAGAATGGTTGTTAAGAGAAAGTTATATTATTAAAAAAAAGTTAAATATTCCAATGATGCATTATAACAATGAGGTGTTTGGAATTAGAAGATCATTTTGCCACAAAGTAAAAAAAAGAAACAAGAAAATTTTGTTTAATGTTTTCAAAATATTATAACTTTAACTTTTGATCTGTTTGAGATAAACCACTCAGTTTTTTAAAGGAAGCTAAAAGCATCTACTTTAACATACAAACACTTACAGTGTTATGTTTTACTGATTTTCACATACATGGCAGAAAGTACCTTCTTGTATTGCAGGTCTCAAAGGTTTTACTGCCAAAAGAAATAAAAATTAAAACCTTTATCTTTTGACTTTTACCAGTTCAGAAAGCAGACATTCAGGACAATTTCCAATAAAATATGTTGCCATGAACAGACAGGCAAAAATCATTCATTTCTATTTTTGCCAAACTATTATATACATATATATTCTTTGAATAATACAATAATTTCTTTGAAATCTACTACTAAAATATCAAAGAAAGACTCTTTTGGAATATACACTAAAAAAAATTACTAACAAAATATTTATTTCTCTGATTCATCATTGTAAAGAAATACTTAAAATGTTTTTGAATTCTAACAAATTAGTGATGCTTTCAATATTACACATTATATATTACTTGACAAGATGAAATGTGTAATAGATCAATTTATTGCTTTTCCTATTCCTATAAAACACAAACTGTTTCTGAATTGTATTTCACTATATCCCGTGTATCATTTTGTTTATAATATTACAACCTTGCTGTGATTGAGTGATATCCTTTCAGCCCTAAAGAGAATATAGAATTAATAGTCAAACAAAACTTGATCCCACAAAACTTGATAACCCTGACACCATATGAACACACAACACTCTGATGGTATGGTAAACATCTCACTGGGGTTATATATAGTTTCCTAAGTATAAGTTTTGAATTCAGCACTGTCTTTTTCTTAAACTGCTAGACAATAACAGCTAGAGAGCTCAGTCTGCCTTGCTGCTTAACGCATATTTGCAAGAACAGATTGATTCATACCTTTTCTAAGGGTATTTTTACAAATGTACTGAACTTGACTGAAATTTGAACTCTGCTTGCCAATTTCTATTTTTGTGCCACTAACCATTAGGCTACCCACAAACCTAACAAGTTACTTTTGTCATGATATTTGACTATTTTGTATTTGATTTTTGAGATGTATAATTGTCAATACACTTTTGTTATTTACACTATTTACATTGTTTGGACTTTTGTCCTCATGTCTTCTTAAGGTGGTATTAGTTAGAATTTCAAATCGAATCCTTAAATCTGAATGTTGGGATTTCTGAAGATTGGTTCATATTTGATTAATTCATTCCTTTTCCAAGGATATTTTTACAAAGGTAGTAAATTTGACTGGAATTCGAATTCTGCTTGCTAATTTCTATTTTCATCCTACTAACCATTCTTCTTTTTCTTCTATGTGTCCTGATCTTTCAGGATCATGGCTTTCCACGTCTCTCTATCCCTGGTGGCTCTTAGCACGCTTTCTCCTGTTACACCACGCAACCCTCATTCTGTAATTCACCTGATCAGGTCCTTCAAATATGTTATTCGCTGTTTTCCTCTGTCTCTTTTTCCCTTTATCTGGCCTGTTAGTATCAGGTTCTCCAAGCCCTCCTTCTTCATTGCATGTTCCAGGAACTTCAGCTGTCTCTTTACAAGTAGGCTACCCATAAACTTAATCTAGTCAATTAGCAACATTCATTTATAAAAGAAAGGTTCTGAATTTGGTATGATTAATTTTTTTATGTATTACATTTATTTGAATTGCTAATTAAAGTGTTGCATGGAACTTAATCAGGTGATACATCTTGTGAAGTTGCCATGTATAGAAGAAATACCCAACTTAGCTTCAGGAATTTTTTTTCAAAAAAGAAGGCACTCTCCTGCAACAAAAGGACTGATCAGCTTCCTTGCTCTAGTAATAATTAATCCAACACCTGCTCGTTTTCATGCTGAGAAGTACAGTGTATACTTGTGAATAAGCTTACTTCATGTGTAGTACAACACCTGAATTTGTTTCTGAAAAGCCTTCTTTTTCAATATAGTGCATGTATAATGCGACCCCAGTTTCTCAGCAATGCTAGTGTAGTCAAATGTTGCAATACCAGACATAATTCTAGACATACTGCCCAAACTTTTCTTTCCAGTCTATAGGGTTCAAAAGACAGAGGGGAAGCCACATCACATCATTAAGAAAGTGATTGAAGTGGAGTTACTAAATCAGGATCAATTACGTCTCCTTTGGTTTTTGTTGAGAACCTCGAGATGAATAGCAGAAGTTTTCAACCAGATATGTCAACAGTATTCATAGCATGAATAAATGGTTAATTTATAAATGTACAAGATGAATTCTGACAAGAAAAAAATTATCTAATAATATTAATTTGAATTTAAAACCAAACACAAAATAGTCACTCTGTCTGTTGGCATTTTTGAAGATTGGTTTGATGATATTTGTGTAGATGTTCAGAAAACACTAGATGAGTCCTAATCATTTTTTTATACATCATGTCAATACCAGTCCTTAAATATTTATTTATATTTCTGTTATCGAACCAATCTTCAGAAATTTCAACATTCAGATTTAAGGATTGAATTGGAAATTCAAACTAATACCACCTTAAGAAGACATGAAGACAAAAGTCCAAATAATGTAAATAAGGTAAAAAATAAAAGTTTATTAACAATTATACCTGTCAAAAATCAAATACAAAATAGTCAAATATCATGACAAGAGTAACCACATAAACTAATTCATCACCTAGTTAGACTCTCTTTAATCAGAAGATGGATTAAACACAATCCTTCCACAAAATTTTATTCACTGTTTTACCCTTTCATTTACCAAACTGTGCATATTATACATCAAAGCAGTAAAGCTAATTAGAAGAGTACCTACTACAATGCAATGGTAAACAACTCGTTTTTTAATTCAGTTCCATTACCCTGGTCTTGTGTTGATCAATATTTATACTTAGTATATGGGTCTTCATTTTCATTTATATGCCATATTCTTTCAGGGTATGAGCAATCATGACTCTCCATAACTTCTTGTACTTTGGGTCCTGGGTATGACGGTAAATTGCATCCAGCAGCAAGGCCTGTGATTGGGAGGTTGCTGTTGTCCCAGGTCCACTCTGACCCGGAGTGGTAGCAGCTGTTAGGGTCCCAGCTATGAGTAAATTGTTAACCCCCAAACTGGGGTCAAAACACTATGAAAGTATAATAATACACTTTTATAGAAATATATATATATATATATATATATATATAAATAGAATGAAAAATATTACCAACAATACATTTTTGAAGAAAAGAATTATTACCATTACACATTCTTGAAGAAAAAAAGGTTTTTCCCATCATACATTTTTGAAGGAAAAAAATTATTACCAGCAATACATTTCTGAATAGAAAACTAGAAGACAGCTTTAGTTTTCTGAAATAAAATAAAAATAAAAAATGTTTTCATCAAAATCTGATTAATTCAACTTTCTTACTATAACCAAACATTAAAAAAATATCTTAAAAATCTACTTTTTGGGCATTAAATAACCTACAGAGGTGTTGATATGCTGTTTAACAAAACTCAAACTCATTTTATCTACTTTGTAGTAGCACTCAGGCACATTTCACCTTTTGCCATCCATGTTCTGTCATCCATTCACCTGAACTCATCAGGTATGTTGATCACTGTTTCGCTCTACTACTTATCTTAGCCTCAGCATGTCCTGTGAATATTAAATTTTTCAAGCCTTCCTTCTTTATAAGTTTCTTCTTAGTTCCCATTTTGTTTTGAACTTCCTCCTTACTCACATGCCTAAATAATAAGATATTTGAAGAAAAAGATCCCACCCTTTTACAGTGAAACTGATAAAATGCAACCGCAACTTCTACTCCAACAGTTTCTTTTCTCGCACTTCCCGACTGTGGAATTCCCTTCCACATGATTGCTTCCTCGATGGCTACAATCTCCAGGAGTTTAAATGTAAGGTCAATAGACACCTCCTAACACACTAACTCTCTTCCATTCTTTCAAACACTCTTCCCATCTGCCCAACCCTCATCCTCGGTATCCTTACCCATCTATCACCTTCCTTCTGATATTTCCTACACCTAACCACTCCTCCTCTTTACCTTCCCCTATGTAGCCCCATGCACAATAGTGGCAGTGGAATGCCTTGCTTGGGGTGAAATGATTAAAAAAAAAATTCCAACTTCTATAGAAAATAGAGCATGAACTAAAAAGTCATTTTTTGAAGGAAAAATATTATCAGTAAGACATGTTTTGTAAAAATATTGCTAACAATAGATTTTTGAAGGAAGAATATTATCAGCAATATTTCCAAAACGGTGCGTTTTAACATTTAAGCAGATACTAAATATTCTTACACTAAGCTTTGACCCACCTGCGAGTAAACAAAATATAAAATAAGATTTTTAACCTAAATTTTGAATGTGCTAGAATGGATAAATAATCTAATATCTCCTCTTAATAATAACGTAAGCATTTTGACTATATCTTCTCTTTCTATGTGCTCTGTTCTTTCAGAACATAGGCGATCATGGCTTTCCACATCTCCCTATCCCTGGTGGCTCTTAGCATGTTTTTTCCTGTTACACCACACAACCCCCGTTCCATCATCCACCTGATCAGGCCCTTCAAATATGTTATCCGCTGTCTTCCTCTGTCTCTTTTTCCTTCTATCTTGCCTGTTAGTATCAGGTTCTCCAAGCCCTCCTTCCTCATTGCATGTCCCAAGAACTTCAGTTGTCTCTTCCTGATGCTCACTATTAATTTTCTTTTCGTTTCCATTTTTCCAAAACCTCATCATTGCTCCCATGCTCAGTCCACGATATCCACAGCATGCTTCTGTAGAACCACATTTCCGCTGCTTCAAGTTCTTTCCTCATCTTCAATGATATTGTCCAGAATTCAGTTATATTGAAGAACTGACATTAAATAGCAATCTAGCACTCTCTTCTTTGATTCTAGTGAAATTTTTCTGTGTCTTAGTACTTTACTCAGCTTCTGGAATGCGTCCTTTGCCATGCCAATTCACCTTTGGATCTCTGTTTCACACTTTCCATCTGTTAAAACACTTCCTCGGTATTTAAATTTTTTTTTAACTATGTTTTTATTAAGTATGTTTCCTTTTTCATCACACTTCGCTATGTATTTAAAAAATTTTGGATGTACTTACTTTAAACGGTCAGAAAGTATGACATTAATAAACGGGGAGGTCATAATAATCTGAGGGGAGATGATTTGCTAAAAAATAAAATAAACTTTCACTTTTTATTAGATACTTAAATGTTTACTTTGAATAAAATAAAAATACTTTTTTTTTAAAGCTAAATCTAATTTTCTGAAAATATCTTGAGGGTTTTCTAAAATCTATAAAAAAAAAAATTGGGAATTTTATGGATGTGTGTTGTGGTCCAGTGGATATCGGCTTGGAATGAGAAATCGGGGAGCCGAGTTCAAATTCCAGTCGAATTCATTGCATTCACTTACGCGCAAATACCCTTGGGAAAGGTGTTAATCTGTCTCTTCCTTCCAGTTATGGGTTAAATAAGAGGACAGATTGGGTTCTATAGCCTTGGTCGGCAACCAGTTTACCGCAGAAAGCAATGGCAACCTACTGTTTGATAATCTTCTGCCCAGTCAGTCATGTCTCTTTTGAGACATGATCGCCTAAGCATGTTTCACATATGGCATTTAACTGACTGACCTGTAGCATCTATTTTGTGAAATTATCCTTTTTTTTTTGTTTTTATCTTTTAATTCAGTATATATGACAGAAATTTAAGTCATCGATAGAGTAAAGACAAACACTTGTGGCCAGTTTCTAAATTTATAGACATGCTTATCACATTTACAATTTATTCAGTTCAGTTTCACATTTTTGACCGTATTATTCTTCTATGAACAATCATGGTTCTCCACGACTTCTTATCCCTTGCAGCCCTTAGCAATGTTTTTACTTTGCCAAGCCTCTCCCCCTCTGTTTTGCCATTCATTTAGACAAGTGTATCAGGTAAGTAACCAGCTGCCTTCCTCTTTCTCTCTTGCCCTCAAGAGGCCCTATAAGGATTATATATTCCAAACCTTGCTTATTCTTTCAGCTATCTCATTCTGATACCGCATATAAGTGTTTTCTTATATTTATTTTGAAAGACTTTTTTGTTGTTTATTCATTTTTGTCCATGGATTTCTCAGTATTTTTTTCAGTTTCCTCTTTGTTTCTGGTGAGATTATCCAGCATTCATTGTCATACATGAGAACTAAAATCACATGGCAACTCAGCACTTTTTTCTTTGTTTTTAATGAATATTTTTTATTAAGATTAAAATGACTCATGAAATGTTCTTAACGCACATCATATAAGAGAGTGAAGGTCAAAAAACATAGTGAGCAAAATGCCATTAAAATTATTTTTTTTACAAAAATTAAAATGATTCATGAAGACCATCATATACGAGAGTGAAGGTCAAAAAACATAGTGAGCAAAATGCCATTAAAATTGTTTTTTTTACAAAAATTAAAATGACTCATGAAGACCATCATATACGAGAGTGAAGGTCAAAAAACATAATAAGCAAAATGCCATTAAAATTGTTTTTTTTACAAAAGTTGAAATGACTCATAAAGAACATCAGAGTGAAGTTAAAAAAAATAGTGAGCAAAATGTTGTCATCATAATATATACAACATTCTGTTGTGTTGCTTTTTTTTCAAGTCACAATTTCTTATCATTTGTAGCTCTTACCAATCTGGTATTTTTTTTCTCTCATACGCCCAATTCTGTTTCCTTATTTTCCACTTAACTTTTATATATACAGTGACTGTCAAATTTTCCATTCCTTCTTTCTAATTATGTGTTATGGTGCCCTCTTACGAGGAATGAACTCTTCCTGTTGTTATATATGATTACCTTCATGACTTTGGAAAGGCAGTTAAGTACAGACAGATAATGGCATTTAAGACAGCAATTAGTATGACAGCTAGTATGCAGTTAAAGCCAGCTACTAATCAGCATAACTGTACCATTCAGACTTATTTATTTCTATTACTTAATTACTAACACTTCTTTTGTATATATTTTTCTTGTTATACTAATACACTGTTTTGAACTTAACTCCTGTGTTCTGTGTCTTACTTCCGACCAATACTGGTCACTACTACTTTGCAGCAAAGATTTGCCACAACAACTCCAGAATATCATGCGTCCTCGAAATTTCAGTTCTTTCTGATTTTAAATTGATTGAATATTATTGCCATATTTGGTGTGGTGAACTGGCTATATATGTAAAGATTTCTGAAAAATCCCCCAAAAAGTTTGTAATGTTATTTGCCTTTTGATCTTGGTTACGTTACCACTACCATTAAGTGGCTTTCCTTTGCCTTTTCTATAAATATTTGCATGGAATTGTTGTGCTCTCCTCTTTGGTATCTCAGTCCCATGAATTTAAGCATATACTAGATTGTCAACTTAGTCTTATTGTTTATGGTCTTAGGTATGACAGTAAACTTCATCCAGCACCATGAAACCACCTCTTAGTTGCTGTTGTTCCTAGGTCCACCATGACCCAAAGTGGTAGCACCTGTTAGGGTCCCAGCTATGGGAAAATAGTTAACCCCCCAAACTGGGGTCATGACAACATGAAAGTATAAAAATACTTTTATGAAAATATTTACATAAAAATAGACTTTTATAGAAAAATATAAATTTTTGAAGGAAAAAAAATTTTACAAGCAATACATTTTTAAATACAAAACTAGACAAAATCTAGAGATTTCTAAAAGAAAAAGAAGAAAAAGTTTTCATAAAAATCTGACTAAATCAATTTTATCACTATACTGAACATTAAAAAAAAAAAAAAACTTAAAACCCCAACTTTTTTGGCATTAAATAACCCACAGAGGTTGATATGCCATTAAACAAAACTTAAACTCACATTGTTTAACTTGAAAATAACTAGATGTAACCAACAATTCTAACACAGGCTGTGGCGGAAGTATCTCCCACATATACTTTTAACATAATGGTAAGACATCTGCTAGATGAAGACATCATTGACACTAATAATTTTTTTTTTATCATATCACCCCAAGCAAGGCAGTAATGCCACTGATGCACAGGGGGCTACATAAGAGTGAAAAGATTGGAAAAGAGAAAGCTGGAAACCACATCCTAAACAGGGAACAAGGGATGGGCCTCTTCACCTGTTCAATAGATGTGGGTGGAGTGTGAACTGGGCGATAGTCTATCTACTCCAAATGAAAAAAAAAAAAGAGAAAAGAGTGAAAAGATTGGAAAAGAGAAAGCTGGAAACCACATCCTAAACAGGGAACAAGGGATGAGCCTCTTCACCTGTTCAATAGATGTGGGTGGAGTGTGAAACCGGGCGATAGTTTAGCCTATTCGCTCCAATTGAAAAAGAAAAAAAAAGAAAAAAAAAAGAAAAGAGTGAAAAGATTGGAAAAGAGAAAGCCAGAAACCACATCCTAAACAGGGAACAAGGGATGAGCCTCTACACCTGTACAATAGATGTGTAATATGTTACTGTAGTGGCCATGGAGATTTTTGCCATACACTGTAGTTTTTTTTTCTCATCTTTGAAGGTCTCTTCTGGTGCTTTGCTTCTCTGCTAAATTTTCAAAAAATTAATTGCAATATAAATATAAATTGTCATCTTCTGTCTTCCTGGATATTGTTTTTTATTGCTCTTTTTCCTTAACGTTATCTCATTCTCTTTCACTACAAATAACTCCTTGAATCATAGTTGAGGTGAATCATTTCGTGAAGTGAAATGTTTTAAAAAAAAAAAGAAACATAATTTTTGTTTCTATTTTCCATAAAACTTCCTCATTGCTTACATGCAACTATGGTAATTTCAGCATCTACATCTCTGTTGCTTCAATTCTTCTCATCACAGTTTGAAAAAACTATTTATGGTAATGAGACCAAGCAGGATACTCGAATTCTTAAAAGAAATCAGAATGTACTCAAAAATACGGCTGGTTGAATACTATTTCACACACACATAGATATATGTATTTCTACCAACTTGCTATATATTCAAAAACTTGGTTCTATCGAATGTGCGTTTGCAAATCTTGTATATGTAATACATATACATATAATGTATGTAGGCTGGATTTGGTTTCAGATAACCCGTGGTGGTTGGTATGCTATTAAATTTAAACAGCCAAATTAAATATATACATTTTTATAAAATTAATAAATTAATTAAAATTGAGTTAAATATATAAATTTGTTAAATGTAGGAATTTGTCTAAATATATAAGTCTAAGAAAGTGTGTTGTAGTGCATTGGATATCGGCTCGGAACGAGAAATCTGGGAGCTGAGTTTGATTTCCAGTTGAATTCTCTGCATTCGCTTATACGCAAATACTCTTGGGAAAGGTATTAATTTATCTATTCCTTCCTGTTATGGGTTAAATAACAGGACAAACTGGGTTCTATAGCCTTGGTTGGCAACCAGTCTACCGCAGAAAGCAACGGCAACCTACTGTAGGATAATCTTCAAGAGAGACATGATCGCCCAAGTGTGTATCACACATGGCACTTAACTGTTTGATATATGTCTATTATATATGTTAATTTGTTAAATATACAAACTTATTGAAATTGTTCTTAACTTTTTGTTTGATTTTTAATAATTCAATTCAGTGTTAAATGACCCAGGATGGGTTGATACGCCGTAAACCAAAACAAATATCTTCTCTTCATCTTTGAGGAATTATGGTACATAATATAAATAGGACATTACTAGACTTAAACACACAGCTTTGAGAAAGTTACTCTATCAGAATTCCAACCAAAATATGTTGCTAACAAGCAGTGTACCAGTTAAGACAAAAAAAACTATGAGATTTTGACAAGAGAGATAATCATATTCCATAAAACCCTTTATTTATTAATAAATTTTGCATATATCCTTTTACAAATTCAGTTATCTTTTTTTTATTTTTCAGGTGATATGGACAAATCAACGTCATACACTTTTAACAATGCGTGATCGGAGAATCACTGACGATGTCCGTATCATGGTGGTTCGTGACCATCCAGGTGAATGGAATCTTCACATTCGAGATGTTGAACCCACAGACCAAGGCCAGTACAACTGCCAAATTAATACACACCCTGTCAAAATTAATAAAGTCAACTTATTTGTGTTAGGTAAGTGCTGACATTCTTGTTAATTTTTTATCAAAAAATATTGTTGCTTACTCTTATATGTATTATGGAGACAATTTTTTGTTAAATATTGTTACTTACCCTTATATATATATATAAAGGTAATTAACAGTATTTATATACATATATATAGTTACTTACCCTTATATATATATATATATTATGGAGACAATTTTTTGTTAAAAGATATTGTTACTTAACCTTATATATTGTTACTTACCCTTTTATATATATATATATAGGTAAGTAATATGGCATTAATTTACCCATCACACTATATATAGTGTGCGATGGGTAAATTGTCACCATTTTACATTTTTACTTTTGTGCATATGCATTGTTTGTTTTTGATTTTGTTGATAGTAAAGTGAGTAGCCTGTTAGAAAAAGAGCACCCTGACACAATTCCCTTGGCCAGAAATTTGGAAACAGCATGCAGTCCTACTTGCCATTCACACTGAAATCTCTAATACAAACTTGGTGCTTGTGTGTTAATCTGAGGACAGTGCAGATGATTAGGGAAGAGTTGGATGAGTCTGATGAAGATTTTGAAGGTGTTGAGAGTGATTACTAGTGATGATGATGTGATGTCCCCATTCATATTCTCACAGCACCTCAAACTCAACTTGGAGGCCTACATAAAGTTCCTTGAGGAGGTAAAACTGCTTTGGGTCAAGAGAGTGGCTGCTGAAAGATCCTATGTTTAGTTGTAGGACTCTGAATCATACTTTGCAAACAGGAGAACTCAGTCATGTTTGTTAAACTATTTCTGTGATCATATCACACTTTACAATTGACCACCTAACTCCACAGACTTCAACTCTCTTGATTATTTTGTGTGGGGTGCAGTTGAGTATGTGACCAACAAAACTCCTTGTAATATCAAAAATGAACTGAAGGCAAGGATTATGGCAGCATTCACCATATCAAGCAAAGAGGCTCTCAAGAAGTGATGCATGAGATTTCAAAGTCATCTGAAGGCCTTGATTGAAGCAAATGGCAATTTTATTGAATAAATTTACTCATTGTTATTTCAAAATATTTTGGTGTAGTTTTGGAAAATATATTTGTTAAAATGAGATGTCAGTGTAATTTTCATTTTTATGTCATTTAGACAACAATTCATCCATCAAATATATATATATATATATATATACACACACACACATACATATGAGTTGAATATATGAATCGAAATCTGACAAGATAAATAGACTGAATGAAGAACAAGTAAGAAAGATGTATCTTTCATATAACATGTTTCACTTATATCTGAAGAAGCTTGTTATAAGTTAAACATGTTAAAGACACTTTATTCTATTCATATATATATCTAAACTTATTTATAAATGGAACTTTGTCTCTGTGTATGTCTGTGTGTCTCTGTATCTGTTACCTTTACACTTCGAAACAGCTGAACCGATTTTCTTGAAAATTTACATAATTCTACTATAAGCGTCTGCGAGTGTTCCTAGCTAGGTTTTGTGTCAAGGTACCGCTGATAAATATTGAAAATCGATAATCGAAAAAATCGGGTTATAGAAGGAGTGGACCGATTTACAAAGACTTAAGAAACGATATTCAGAAGTTTCAAGGTTGCAGTTCTTACAATATTTCAGAAAATCAATAATATATATATATAATAGGCAAGATGTGTGTGTGTGTCTGTTTGTCTGTATGTTCTTTATACAAATCCACAATTTTTATCCGATTCTCACCAAACTTCACAAATATTCTTTAGGCTGAGTCTGAGCTCAGAACCATGGATTAGTTTTAAAGCTTTCATTACACCTGAGCAATGCCAGGCTATACTGCTTGTGTATATATATATATATATATGTGCGATGGATGAATTGTTGTTTAAATGACATAAATATATATATATATATATAGCTACTTAGCCTTCTACATATATGAATATATGTATTGCTACTTAGCCTTTATATAAGGAAACTGGAACAAGGAACACAATATGTATGCTTATGTTATCAGAAAGGGCAATACAAATGCAGAAGAATGTGTACCTGTGTTTCATAGACTACACAAAAGCAAGCGACAAAGTATGCCCAAAAGACTTGCTAAAGATGCTCGGCAACCTAGACATATTCAGGAAGGACATTAGAGTAATCAAGAATCTCTGCTGACAACAAACCGGCTGCGTATGTACAAGAAATGAGTTCAGCAAATATACAAAGATAGAAAGAGATGTAAGACAAAGATGTGTTTTCTCCCCAAATCTATTCAACCTGTACAGCAAGGCAATTCTGAGAGCTCTAGAAGTCATGCCAAGATTTGTCACTGGTGGCCACAATCTGACAGTATAAGATACACAGATGATACAGTGCTGATAGCAGTCACAGAAAAGAAACCAAATTTTTTGTGTCAAAAAGAATGAAAGCTAAGAATGAAGTGTTGGAGTAAAGGTTAAAGTCAGTGGGTATAGATCAGAAAAGCTGAGGCTTGTGATTATTGCTTTTTCTTTTCAACCTCTCAGAGTTTACTGTTATTAGATATGTGCTAAATAATGTGATTGAAAGTTTTAATTTATTTCATAGATCCTACCTATGATATCACTGACATGAATTGTCCATTTTGTACTGATAAAATGCTTATAAAACTTAGTGAAGAAAAAGAAAGAAGGAAATGGGTAATTTTGCTTTTCTTTTTTCTGTAAAAAGCCACAGAATATTGAACCTACTGTGCAAAACTTTTAAAGATTGGTGTTACGCTGTTTACTTCTGCCAAATATCTAATAAGATATTTTCTAAAATACAATATATATATATATATATATATATATATATATATATATATAAAAGGCAATCTGTGAGCCTGTGTGTGACTGTAATCTATGCACACCTACATTTTTTAAGCTACGCCATTCAAACTTTCTAGGGACACATATCTACAGGGAAGCCAGGCCGATTCATACTTTTTGAGTTTAAGTTCAGCAATTTTCCCTTTCACACTTTTTGGCCAATGGAGTCGATTGTTTACATTTACTCTGTAAAACATCTAAGATCAAAGATGGTTGTTAAATTACGTCACAGAAATCAAATCACACGTATCAAATGTGACTAAAATATTTTTATTAAAGAAAAACTGAGCCTTTATATTTAATTTTTATTCCAACGTTTTAAAAATTCATTTGGTCAACAAAAAAATGTGAATATTTATTCCTGTAATTTTGAAACAAAAGAATATTTAAAAAAAAAATGTTTTTTCAAACAAAAACAAAATATGTAAAAAAAAAAGTGCCAATGGTTAATTTAATTATTTAAGTCTTTTTTTTTCAGATTTAATATTTCATACTTCAGAAAATAAAATTTAAAAAAATAAAGCTTTTTCTTTTGCTAAACATTTCATGCAGTAAATCAACTGTCTGTAATTCATGTGGCATTAATGTAACTTTTCCTCTAAAATTAAATGTCTAAATTTAATGTTGTTGTTTACAATGTCACACAAAACATTAACTCATGTTTATGCAAAACAAAAGAAAATAGATTTTTTTTAATGGAATTTTTGAACAACTATTTTTAATACAATTATTTTTATTTTTTTATATAACTGTGTTTTTAAAGTGAGGCGGCAACTATAAGCTTTTGGAAATTGCATTAATCATCTAATTAAAAAATGTTCTGAGTTGCATGGGCAACACCGGGCTATGATGCTAGTTGAACCTATGGTGCAAAACTTTTAAAGACTGCTGTTACACTGGTTAATTCTGCCAAATATCTAATAAGATATCTTCTAAAATAGTTATATATATATATATATATATATATATATATATATATATTGTGTGTATGTGTGGTAGCAAAACTAAAATCTTCAAGATGAAGACATTGAATGTAAATCTTTGTAATACGGTTGCTCTTTGGTCAAAGCTTATTGTTGTCAGCTGTGGCACGTAGCCAGATCATTGAATTCACTTGTCTTGCTTTTGTCAAACCTCTCAGCAAGCAAGGAAGTATTGCCAAAATGTGACTAGCTGATGGTCTGACTGGTCTCTTAGCCTCTGCAGACCTCACCTGGCCAGCGCTTGTAGACGGCAGCCTAAATCAGCTCGCACACAATTCTAGAACAAATCATGGCTTACAGATTGTTTCAGATGACAGTTAGCTTTGTGCCAACTGATCTTGAACTCTAGGTTATTTTCATAATGGAACTAGCACCTTTTGACCACAAAAGAACCCGAGTTAGAAAGGGGGCATGTATTTTGGAACACAATTAAAGTGATGAAATAAACGTGTACTTGAAGAATATAAGAACAAATAGGATTTTACAATTCAATCTAACTTTAATTTTTATCAACTCTTGTGCACCTCTGATTCTGCCTGTAGCAATGATTCCAAAATCTTTCTGAATTAATAAGATTGCTGGACCAACCAAGGTCAGGTAAATACTAATTCAATAATAGATTTCTGTAACAACACTGCGGCATCAATTCAGCTCCAAGACACTCGATATTTATGAAGCGTAGCTTAGTTTGGCACAGGAGATCTATTGGGAGTAGGAAGATTATGTTGTCATCATCATTAAAATGAGGAAATATTAATGTTATATTGTTAAGTTGTTCTGTAGATATGCTCTGGATATCAATAGCTAAAACTAAATATAAAGATATAACCAAAACCGTATTCAGACCAGATCAAAAATTTAGTCGCCCTTGACTGTTTATACATTATTAATATTCTTTAAAATTCTGCTTGCCTCTACCAGGTGGTAAATTCTCTCTGAAGTCTTGTACACTCAAAGTATGTGGAGTATGCGGCTATGACATTGTATTCTAGTTGTTGCCACATCTTTTTCAATATTAAATAGATTTCTTTTATGGGATGGATTTACTAGCCTCATGACTAACAAGTTTTATATTCAGTTCTCATTCTCCTAGACTACAAAGTGACAATTGAACACACTACAAGGAAGATATTGGCCTTGTCAACTAGTTTTCTACAGCAAAGGTTAGATGTTTTAGACCAAATAGTTAAAAATTATCAGCAGTTTATAGCTATATTGTTGGTACTTCATAAATTATTTGAGTACTAAAACAAATCCCAAGTCTCCTTTTGCAGTTTTGCACATACTAAAAGATAAGCGAGGCAATGATTTTCCACAATTTCAGAATGTGTATATTTATTAATATTTATATCAAACATTTTGTATTTTCTTTTATTCTTCTTGTTCTGTCTTCAGTTGTTCATTCCTTTATTATGTCTGTATTTTATTTTATTTTATTTATATTTTTCATCATTATTATTTTATTCTGTTTATTATTTTGGTCTATATTTTGGCATGTTCTTTTATTCTGCTTTTTTTTTGTATATATTCTTTCTTTATTCTCTTATTCTGTCTGTTTCTTTTCCTTTATTCTATTTTTTTTTTTTGTCATTCTGTCTATATTCCCTTTTATTCGTTTTTTTTGTCAATAGACAGAGAATATATGCTTATCTTTATTATTTCATTCTGTTTATATTCTTTTAAACTATCTTTTTTTTACATTGTCTTTTCCTTGTTTATTTTTGCTTTGTTTTACTAATTTACACCTGACATAAAAAAAGTGACAGCAAGTGTTTGAAAATTTAATATTTACGTTGATAATTTTTTTTTTATAAGGGTTAGAAAACATTCTACAGTTGTGATTTTTATTAATTTTTCACTATCTAGTAACTGTAGGCATGACACACAAGATGTGTGTGTGTGTGTGTGTATATATATATATATATATATATATATATATATCTTACTGTTAAATTGTGATGATGCTCAATGTCAAGATTGCTGTTTTCTCACTGGTTTTCAAGTAGAAAGGCACTTTTGGCAAGCAGGTTTTTGTCATGAAGTGCTCAATATCAAGATAGAGAAGGTGTCTTAACAGAATTAATGTAGAGATGCTTGTCATTCAAAGTTTCTTGAAGGCATTATTGCCATGTCTTCACTCTTCAGGGAGTTTTCAGAGCAGAAGAAACAAAATTCCTGAATAGTGAAAACATCACAATAGTGCCTTCATGAAACTTCAAAGTTGGCATAACTCTGCTCAATCAATTGATAAGCTTCTCCACATTATATATATATATATATATATATATATATATATATACACATAGTACTGTGCAAAAGTATTAGAACAAGAACTATTTTTTTATCTTTTATAAGGTGTCAAGATAAAGTATAAAAATCACTCCTGTAATAACACTTTTGCACACTACCAGTAGTGTGCAAATGTATTAGGACAGGGGTTATTTTCCTAAAAACCTCACTGAAATTCAAATACAGGGTGAAAAGCCAAACATTTGTAAGAATTATTTAACTAAAAAGGAAGTGGAAAGAAGGCTTTGGAATTTGAATTGGCCCCCAACAAAGCCCTGATCTGAATTCTATTGAACAACTATGGGATATTTTAGATTAAAAAAAAACTGATAAATCTAATGTTGCTTTGCAAGACACACTTTGCGACCAAATTCAAGCTGCTTGGCAGGAGATACAATTAGATACAATGAAGAAGCTTGTGATATCGATGCCTGATAGAATGAAGGCTGTGATCAAAGCAAAAGGTTATTATACTAAATATTAAATTTATTTTGTAACAAGTGTTTTTTTCTTGTTAAAGAATTTGTTGAGTAAATCAAATAAGATTACTTTAACTAAATTTTTTATTTTCTGTCAATTTGCCTCATAAAAGATAAAATAGTTCTTGTCCTAATACTTTTGCACAGTACTGTGTGTGTATATATATATATATATATAGTTGTGACATCAAGAATAAAGGCTGTTTTACAAATATTTTATTTTCATAGATTATTAAAATTGCTATGGGATGTAACCACTTATAAATTTACTACCTTAAGTTGACTTACTGCTCTCGCTACCCTGATGTGACATAAAAATTTAAACAGATACACATTCATCCATGCATTGAATACTGTTGCCATATTTGATCGTGTACTCCTGCTATTCATCTCGAGGTTCTTGACAAAATCCAAATAAAGATTGGCAATATAATTGTTCCTAACTTAGTGTCTCGACTTCAGTCACTTTCTCACCAACATAAGCCCCCCTCAGTCTTTTCTACAAATATTTCTGTCAACTGCTCTGATGAGTTTTTTCCTGATGCTCAGACCACATGAGTTTAAGCCTGCTATTAGATTGGCATCTAGGTTCTACTCTTTTACCATTGAAATAGTGAAATCTACTCCAACAGTTTATTGCCATGTCTTCACTCTTCAGGGATTTTTCAGAGCAGAAGAAACAATATCCCTGAAGAGTGAAAACATCACAATAATGCCTTCCTGAAACTTCAAAGTTGGCATAACTCTGCTACGTTAATTGATAAGCTTCTCCACATTATATATATATATATATATATATAGTTGTGTCATCAAGAATAAAGGTGGTTTTACAAATATTTTATCTAAGATAAATATTTTATTTTTATAGATTATTAAAATCGCTATGGGAAGTAGCCACTTATAAATTTACTACCTTAAGTTGACTTACTGCTCTGGCACTCTGATGTGACATAAAAATATAAACAGATACACATTCGTCCATGCATTGAAAACTGTTGCCATATTTGGTCGTGTACTCCTTCTATTCATCCCAAAGTTCTTGATAAAATCCAAAGAAAAATCTGTAATGTAATTGATCCTGACTTGGCATCTCGACTTCAGTCACTTTCTCACCAATGCAATGTAGCTTCCCTCTGTCTTTTCTACAAATATTTTCATGGCAACTGATCTGACAAGCTTCTTCTTCTGGTAACCCATCCACATGAGTTTAAGCAAACTACTAGATTGCTATTTAGGTCCCACCCTTTTACCACTGAAGTAGTTAAATATAACTGTCATTTCTGCTCCAAAAGTTTCTTTTTTTTAAACTTCTAGCATGTGAAGCTACCTTCCATTTATTTGCTTCACTGATAGCTAAAATCTCCAAAGATTTAAGTGCCATGTCAGTTGCCATCTTCTGTCTTCTTGAATCCTGTTCATTTTTTATCCTTTCCTCAATTCCCAGTCTTTTCTCTCACTGCAATCCTCTGCACACTAGTTCCAGTCCCACTTTACTTAGGATGATATGATAAAAAAAAACACAATTAAGAAACAATGGTAACTATTTTTGTGTTCATTCTCTGTTTATTATGAATATTATTTATGCTGATGACACAACTATTGATTCCTGTCTTCATAGTAAGTCTCATTAGTTCAATAACATCAAATTAACAGCTGATCTAAAAAATGATCTGCAATCAGTTGTTGAATAGAACAAAGAATAGCTTGTTATATCAAAAAGAGACAACTGAAATTGACTTTAAATAGGGGATCAGTTAAGAGGCTTCTTTTAATTAATCTTCATAATAAAATGGGTAATAAAATACATGAAAACTGATAATATAATCAAGCTGGAGCAATTTTTTTTTATAATCATATCACCCCAAGCAAGGAATTTACTGCCACTGTTGTGCAGGGGTTACATAAAGTTATGAGAAAGTGTGGCAGATTATAGGGGGTGTCAGGAAGTGGGTAAGAGATGGATGAAAATACTGATGAGAGTGGAGTGGACGGGGAAAGGAGCATGAGAGAGAGAGAGAGAGAGAGAGAGAAAGGATGCAAGTTAGTGAGATAGAAGATGACTATTGAGTTTACATTTAAATTCTTGAAGATTGTAGCTGTCGGGGAAGCAAGTAAATGGAAGGGAATTCCACAGGTGAGAAGTGCGAGAAAAGAAGCTGATGGAGAAGAATTTGCATTTACATTTTATTGGTTTCGCAGTAAAAGGGTGGAACCTAGTTGCTAATTTTGTGGCTTGAGTAAATTCATATATAGGGGGCACCAGTGAGCTAAGTTCATGAAAGTATTTTATTTTGTTGTGTAGCAGTAGGTGGTAAAGTGGTGGGCCCATGACAAATTCTAGATGGGGTTAAGATAAAAAAAATCAGAATTCCATTCATATGAAACTTGATGAACTTTCTGTTTTTGGGCAGAGAGAAACCCAGACAAGGCTATGCTAAATAGCAGAATTATGTCTAGAGAAATGTAGACAAGACCCGATCATGCTTACGCAGGATCTGTAGGGAATTTTTGCAAAAGCGTAACCCTAACCCTAACCCTGCTCAGAAATCCCAAATGATCTTGTCACATTCTACCTCAGTGGGAACAACTTCAGTAAATACCCAGCTGTACATTGATTTTGGAAAATACACTTACACCATATTTCAGAAAGAAGCCGAACACTTATAGAAAGATTATTTTTTTAGACATGACATTTCCCCAAAAATATGGCAAAGATTTTCAAACACACATTAAAAAAAATTTATTCTAAAAATTCCTGCTTAAATTTTTTTTTTTTTTGACATGAGAATTTCAAGCACTCCTTTGAATATTTCCAGATGTTCCATGAAGAAAAATATATGCAAATATATGCAGAGAAATTTACAAATAAATAGCAACTGGGGCATAAATATAAATATTCACACTGAACAGGTCTTCAAATGTGACAATAAAAACCCTCTTTTCAATTTAGAAATTCAATTTATTCTTTAATCCCATGCAAGGCAATAAAGCCACTAAGATGCAAACGGTTACTGGGTGTTTTAGAAAGTAAGAAAAATATACTGTTAAGGAGAGAGGACAATAAAATAATAATTAAGAAGACATTGTTTTAAATTATTTTTAAGATCAAAGTTGATTTTGAAGCAAGAAGCCAGAAGAGAGTTTCACAACAAAGAAGTGTGACAGAAGATATTGTTAGCATAGAACTTATGATTACATCTAGTCATTTCTGCTGCAAAATGATGAGTACTTTGCTTGAATTTATAAAGTCTATGTACCATAAAAGAAAGTAATATTTGTCTTGAATAATTTAAAAATGTGGCAAAAAGTCAAAAGTGGTGATAGGCAAAGGCTAGTGTTCAGTCTGTTTTATCTTAAACTTAGCTAGCCACAATTACTGACCCAAACTTACCATAGTATCCCTTACACCAAAAAAATCCATTCTTACTAAGCATCCATACTGCAGCCAACATAATACCCCAAAGTCTCTATACCATACCCTGTATCTTTTTGTATATCCAGCTGGAATTGCTCCATCATTTTTTGTTGCTCAAGTTACTTTTCTTGCCATTTAAGTTCCAATTGGTTTTGCTTCTCTTGCCATTTAAGTTCTCGTTGGTTTTGCTGTTCTAGTTAGAACTTCAGAATTTCAAGCATGGCAGATTTTTTTTTTTTTATAAGCGTTTCACCCCGAGCAAGGCATGTCACTGCCACTACTGCGCAGGGGGCTACGTAGAGTGGAGAAAGGATGGTTAAATATAGGAAATGTCAGAGGGTGGGTGATAGGCGGGTAAGGATACCGAGAATGAGGGTTGGGTAGATGAGAGTGTTCTGAGAATACTTGGGAGTTAGTGTGATAGGAGGTGTTTATTGACCCTACATTTAAACACCTGGAGATTGTAACTGTTGGGAAATTCATCCATGTTTATCAGAGTCATTATGTTTTTTGGATTATCCGAATATAAATTTAATTCAAATGAAAACTTTTCTTTTCTTTGAATAACAAAAAAAAATTTGTTTCAGTAACAAAATAGCAATTAATTGAAAGTGAAAAACTTATATATATATATATTCAATATAGCAGGCCATTCAAATATATTATTCACTGATTTCTCCTGTCTCTTTTTCTTTCTATCTGACCTGTGAGTATCAGATTCTCCAAGCCTTCCTTCCTCATCACATGTCCCAGGAACTTTAGCTGTCTCTTCCTGGTGCTCGGTATTAATTTCCTTTTCATTTCCATTCTTTCCAGAATCTCATCATTGCTCACATGCTCGATCCATGATATTTGCAGCATCCTTCTGTAGAACCACATTTTAATTGCTTCAAGTTTTTCTTTCATCTCTGATGATATTGTCCAGCATTCACTGCCATATTGAAGAAATGACATCACATAGCAATCTAGTACTCTCTTCTTTGTTTCTAGCAAAATTTTCTTGTTTCTTAATACTCTGCTTAGTTTCTGAAATGCGTCCTTGGCTATTCCAATTTGCCTTTGGATCAGCCCTATTCCTCCTTTTTCTGTCATCTGTTCCTAAAAAGGTTAAGTGAATCTACAATGTAATTGATTCTGATTTGACAGCCCAACTGCAGTCACTTTCTAACCAATGGGATGTGGCACCCCTCTGTCTTGTCTACAAATATTTTTGTGGCAAACGCTCTGATCAACTTCTTTCCCTGGTGCTACAAGATTGGCATCAACATCCCACCCTTTTACTTTTTATAGTTAAATATCACCACCTCTTCTACACTAACAGTTTCTTTTCTCAAACTACTCATCTTTGGAACTTTTTTCCATTTACTTGCTTCTATGCTAGCTACAATATCCAAAGGTTTTAAATGCAACATCAATTTCCATCTTTAATCTCTTTGAATCTCATCCCTCTGTTATTCTTTCTTTTTCACTTCCTGTTCTTTGTTTTCCGCTCACTGTAACCCCTGTGCACCAGTAGTAGTCTTGCCTTGCTTGGGGCGAAATGATTAATAAAAGAAAAAAAAATTACTCTTAGTTTCCAATTTCTTTTCATCAGCATGTCTTTAAGTATTAAATTCTCCAAGTCTTCTTTCTTCATTATATTCTAGCAATTCCAGCTGCCTCTTTCTAACTCTAAGTATTTCTAGTTAATGGTTCTTATTTGGTATCTCAGTTTGTCATTTCCCCATTGTCATAATATAGCTGTGTCTATACTGTAAATATTTTCATCACAATTGCAGTAAAGCTGAGTAAAGTATTAAGAAACAGAAAAATTTTGTTTGAAACAAAGAAAAGAGTAATGAACTGTTACATAATATTAGTCGTCATGTATGGCAATGAAAGCTGGACAATCTTGTTAAAGCAGCAAAGATATTGGGCTACAAAATAATACTGAGAATACCGCAGACCAAACATGTGAGCAATGATGAAGTTTTAGAGAAAAAAGACACTTATACTTAACATCAGGTAGAGATAGTTGAAATTACACATAAGAAAAGAGGGTTTTGAAAATTTGATACTCACATGACAGATTGAAGGAAAACTATACATTCTCTTACTAGTAAGCTTGAGTTATTTCACTCCAAGCAAGGCAGTAATGCCACTGATGTGCAGGGGGCTACATAAGAGTAAATGTTTAGAGAGGAGGAGAGTAAAGAGAAAGACAAAGCAGTTAGAAAGGAGCAAGAGAAGGATAAGAATACAGGTATGATGACAGTTGCAAGGTAGAGAGAAAGAAAAAGATATCTAGGCTGATGTAGAAAGAACTAGAGTCAAGTGGTTAAGAGATGGGTATTGACATTGCATTTAAATTCCTGGAGGTTGTAGCTATCAGAAAAGCAAGAATATAGAAGCGAGTTCCACAGGCAGGAAGTGAGAGAAAAGAAGCTGGTGGAGTAGAATTGTCAGCTACATTTGATTGATCTGTGAATGGGTGGGATTCAGTTGCCAGTCTGGTTGTACGAGTAAACTCATGTGGCAGGGGCACCAGTGACTTAAGTCTGTCAAAGCAGAAGCCATGAAAATGTTTATAGAACAGAGAGAAGCCACATCCTGTCGGTGAGAAAGTGGTTGAAGTCAAGCTGTGAAGTCGGTACCTACCACATTACTGATTCTCCTTTAGAGCCTGTCAAGAACACTGAGATGAACAGCAGTATTCCCTGACCATACATGACAGCAGTATTCCATGCATGGAGGGAAGGTTGATTTGTATATATGCAAGATGGATTCAGGAGGCAAAAACATCCTGGCCCAATACAGTGACCCAACCTTCCTAGCAGTTGATTTAGCTATTGACCAAATCTAATGGTTCTACTTGAGATCGGAAGAGAGGGTAAGGCCAAGGAGGTGCAGAGTATTGCTCTCGAGGAGACTCACTTGGTCTATGCTTATGGGAGGCAGGATGGGTTGCCTGTGATGACTGACAGACAGCAGCTTTGTCTTAGATGCATTGAAATTGACAAGCCACTTCTTTCTGCATTTCACCACTGAATGTAGATCCCTCACAAGATCAGCAGCAAGGTTATGTTTGTCCACCTCAATGAATTTCTTACTGATGCAGGAGTAAATTGTGGTGTTATCTGCATAGATGCCTACTTGGAACTTGATCACGGCTGGGAGATCATTTACCTTATGGATATTGGATCAGCAAAAAGACTAAATTTGTTAAGAGCTACAAAGAATAGAAAATTGTGGAGAGCCATGATTGCCAACATCCTGAAGGGACACGACACATAGAAGACTAGATCAATGGTTAGAACTCATCTTTTTACAGTTGAAATTGCTATATATAACCATAAGTTTTATGCTAATAGTTTTTCTTACACTCCTCACTTGTAAAGCTCTCTTCCAGCTTTTTGCTTTCCAGTCAGTTTTGATCTTCAAAAATTTAAATGCAACATCAATCATCTTTTCTCATCTTAATTCCTGTTCTATTATTATTTTCTCTGCTTAATAATGTTTTTCTTTTTCTCATATTCTTTCACACTCAATAATCTCTTAAACCTTAGTGGTTTTATTGCTTCAGTTGGGGTGAGAATAAATAAATGAAAAAATGTTTCTTCCTTGTCATTCCTGTCTGGTTTAAAACTTCCACATTGCAGTTTTCTGTTCTTAGTATTCTCAGTATTCATCAGTAAAACTATTTTGCTGTCTCTCAATTATATTTGTTCAACTTATTTGGGTTGGACTGCACCAGTTTGTTTGCCACTGATTCAACCTGTGGCAGATAGTACTGAGTTACATAGTACCAGTAGCAGACATAGTCTGATCTGACTTAGTTGAAACCACCTTAAAATTCCAAGTGAAAGAGATATTTATATTTGTGTAAATTTCAGGTTTTACTTTCTTTTGGTTTTTAATCATTTCACCCCAAGCAAAGGAATAAAAGCTAATATGATACAAGTGATTACTGAGAGTGAAAAAAAAAATGTACAAACAGTTATTGAGATAAAAGGACGAGAAAAGATGACTATTGACATTGCATTTAAATTTTAGATTGTAATTGACTGCAAAATTACTGGAAGTGTGTCCTGCAAGTGAGAAATCTGAGAAAAGAAACCATTAGCACTTATGGTTACATCTAGCAATTTTGAAAGTTAAATTATGAGACCTAGCTGCCAATCAAGCATGTTGCTTGGGTTCATAAAGTCAAGGTACCAAAGCAGAAAGATCATAAAAACATTCCAAGAGAAAAGAAAGAAAAAATCGATATTGATTTTATGTAAACATCCCGGGCTGTATTCAGGTATTAGGTAAATAAGTTATAGCTTCAAGCATCAAATTAGGAGGAGGCTCTCTAACATAGATATAACAATCTTGGCAGATTTGGGAATGTAGATAGACTTTCAAGTTTTCCTGCAGCTTTAGGGCTCAAATGTCTGAACAGGCATATCTCTCAATGGTGTACCAAAAGTAGAAGAAGAATGGGTTCAAAGAAATCCTCAACATGTCAAAATCTAACCTTGTAGACAGACATTGACTTACTGAGACAAGGATTTATTCCCTTGGATAAATAAATTAAACATTGAAACAATTTTCAATATATTCGTTTTGATACAATGTTATCAGTTACAATCTAAAGAATTGATGTAATATTTGCATTTATTTGTCTTAGGATAGATTTTTCCCATTAGTTGTAACCAGTTGCTTTGATGGAGCATCAAGTGGCAGCAAGTTTCTCATTGAGATGAGTTTAGTAATTCAATCATCTGAGTTGGACTGTGTTCAAAGATTTTATAACATATCCACTGCCTCTTGATGGGTTACTTGATTTCAATTTTTTAATGATTTATGTATGATTTTAGGCAAACATTGATCAAGATTATCCTTGAGTTTGTAGGTAAATTTTTATTAGTTTATACTTGATTCTTTAGATAAATATTAGTTAAGTTACCTATGAATCATTAAATATACACTGGTTTGGATTATACTTGATTCTCTAAGTAACATTGGTTGGTTTTCTAATTGCTTCCCTAAATATACATTGGTTAATAATATATTGAGATATTATTATATCTCTAGATAATTATGGTTTAATTTATATTTCAGCCAGTTGGTAATCATTAGTTTATTAGGTTTAAACTTAAATCACTAGGTTATTATTATTAGTTAAGTATATACTTGATTTCCTAAGTAATCATTGATCAAGTTTGATTTTGATTGTCTAAGTAAAAACTGGGAGATTCAAAGTTGATTTCCTAGATAATTATTTATAGGATTTATACTTGATTCCCTAAATAATCATTAGTTGAGTTTATACTTGATTCCCTAAGTAATTCTTGATCGAGAATCATTTTGGTTCTCTAGATAAACATTGGTCAGATTTATAGTTGATTAACTAGGTAATTATTTATAGGATTTATACTTGATTCCATAAATAATCATTAATTGATTTTATGCTTGATTTCCAAGGTAATCATTGAAGTGATTTACAATTGATTATCCCAGTACTCATTGGTTGGATTTATACTTGATTTTCTCGGTTATTATTGGTTGTTTTTTATTTATTTATATAATTACTGGTTGAGTTCATATTTGATTCTCTAAGTAATCATTAGTCAGTGTTTTCTTGATTACCTCACTAATTATTGGTTGTGTTGATACTTGGTTCTCGAAGTAATCATTCAACAAATTTTTATGTAAACATTTGTCAAGTTTATACTTGACTCCTTAAATAAAGTCATTGATTGGATTTTTACTTGATTACCTTGGCATATATTGGTATGGTTTATACTTGATTATCTCAGTAATCATTGGTAATTTTTATACATGATTGCCTTGGTAATCATATGTTAATTTTTATACATGATTGCCTTAGTAATCATATGTTAATTTTTATACTCGATTACCTTGGTAATCATATGTTAATTTTTATACATGATTGCCTTGGTAATCATATGTTAATTTTTATACATGATTGCCTTGGTAATCATATGTTAATTTTTATACATGATTGCCTTGGTAATCATATGTTAACTTTTATACATGATTGCCTTGGTAATCATATGTTAATTTTCATACATGATTGCCTTGGTAATCATATGTTAATTTTTATACTCGATTACCTTGGTAATCATATGTTAATTTTTATACTCGATTACCTTGGTAATCATTAGTTGGGTTTATGCTTGGTTATCTTGGTAATGATTGGTTGGATTATCTCTGGTTATACCATTAGTTTGGTTTACACTTGATTACCTTGCTAATACTTGGTTGGTTTATACTTGATATTTTTGGTGATCATTGGGTTAGGGTTGATGCTTGATTCACTCTGTAATAATTTATTTGTAATTGATAACTTCAGTAATCCTTGGTTGGGTTTATTCATTATTTGTTAATCTTTGCCCAGATTTATTTGTGAGTCCCTAGTTAGTCCTTGATTATGTTTATACTTGTACCTGTAGATAAGCATCTGTTAGCTTACTTGATTCCCTAAGGTTTCATTGATAGTGTTTATGCTTAAGTCTCTAAAAAAGATGTGGTACGATTTATTCTTGAGTCTTTGATCTACAAGCAATAGCCTTGCAAGTGGTTACTTTTGGTGCTGCAAGAGATGCAGTCTGTATATTTTAGGTACCATTGAGAGGACAACTACTCTGGATAAGTTCAATTCTTTCTTGGATTTCTAATTTTTCTCAAAACTTTCTTAGGTTCTTTGAGATGCTTCCACTTATGGTCACATTATTTTTAAACACTGGTTCCCATACAAGTTAAGCAACATCAGGCCTGGTCAGTACCTAAATGGCTGACTGCTTGGTGTTGTAATCTTGGATGTATGAGTGTTGTAATCTTGGATGTATGAGTGTTGTAATAAATAACAGCTTAGAATTCTTAATAAGAGAGCTGAGAGAAAGATATGAATCAACTACTTCACCTCCCAGGTATGGGTTAATTAGTAAGAATTGTATCATTAAATTGTTATCATCTCAAAAAAAAAATTCTAACAATATAAGAATATTTTCTGGTTTAAATAATCTGAAAAAGTTTGATAAGGAGTAGAAAATAAATCAATCAATTTAAACCCTTTCTAAATTAAGTAATTATTTCAAGTATGACTGTCACATATTTAATAATGTACTTTCTTTTCTTAAGTAACATCCAGACAATTATTTGTTTTTCTTTAGTTATTACTCTGTGATCTGTTGAAACATTAACATTACAAGTCTGACGAATTTTCTTTTTTATAATGACTGGATCTGAATTTCTGTCCCTGAGAATTTTATTTTTTCTAATTCACAAAAAAAGATTTTTATTTTTTATTTTTATGATTATTTTAAGCATTTGCATGTTGGCACAGTTTATCTGGAATTCGAGACTGCTGTCGGAGTCTATTTGGAGATGGTGATAACAATACTTCAGTTCCCTTTAATGCATGCTTACAGAATTCAGCAGTAATATGCTGTGAATTAGCTCAATTCTTTTTTAAATTTCTAATTTATCTCGATTTTCATGAGCACCAAATCTTATAGGGATAACATAGCCTTTATTTTTCTTAGTTTTAACATCTCCCATTGTATATCTTTTTTTTTATGTTTTTAAGATACCTTTTTTAGTTCACTGGTATGGCTATATCTGCTACATGGCAGAACTTATTTAACTTATTTTGAAAGACTAACAGATGTGGTCATGTATTGTTTGAAAGACTAGCGGATGTAGTCATGTCATGTTTGAAAGACTAACAGATCTGGTCTTATCATTTGGATAGGGTTAATAAAACTGGATACCAATCATACAGTTGTTGTTATTAGTAGCTACTACTATTTATGCAAACCATCATATTGTGTGTAGGTTACCTGATATGTGAAGAAGGCCAGAGTGCAAAAGAGCAAAAAATTACTATAAGAACAAAGATCAGGATATTAGTTTGAATATAAATGATGTAAGCATCTTACCTCAGAAATTCAGTATAAATCATAGATAGGATTTATTATTTTACTAAAATTACAGAAAGACTATTATTCATAAAGTATCATAAATATCCTGTTGATAAAGATAAGTGAAAATATTGTATTCAAAGACTATATACATTTTACCATTTTTTTTTTTTTAACTTTTTGGAAGTTTTGAACTATTCTACAATTAAGCTTACATTTCACTTTCATTATCTATCTTGCTTTAATAAAAATACAATCTTATATTTCCTATCAATTTTATGATCATTTTTTAACTTGTGTCCTGTCTCTCATAAAGTAACTAATATTTTCCTCTCTTTTCAAAATAATGTAAATGTTTCTATGAAAAACAAATGAGGAAGGGGATAAAAAAACTGAATATATATATCTGGAAGATTTTCATCAGAAAAATACTTTGAAGTTAATATACGAATACTTGAAATGTCTATTGACTAAAGAATAAACAGTGCTTGAAAAATGTTTCCACTCTAAGATTTTATATAAAATTTGATCAATCTTCCAGAGTTTCTTCTTTGGAATCAGCTTTCCTTCATAGGATCAAAAGGAGGAACTTTTCCAGGAACATATTTTTGGAAGCAATCCTCTTTACTTAAGACCCCCATCTTCAATATTTCCCGAACAATGAAATGAAGTTATTCTGTTTTTATCTAAAAGCTATAAATGATGTCATTTTGACTTTGGAACTATGTACAAAGTAGTTCATACAATCGAGTTTGTTTATGCGACTTGCTTGCACACAATTTGATTTTAAACAATTGTAAGTTACCCAGCCATTTATGTTTTCTTTCTTTAAAGAGGCAAATGAAAATGTGGTAAAAAACTCAATTATCTCATTTTTGAAAAAAAAAAATGGCTACCTACCTAAAGTTGACTATGGTGTGTATCATTGTGCTATTGGACTTTGACTGGACTTGACCCTAGGAATAAAAGCTTGATCACTACTGCCTGAGCAAATATATTAATTATGAGAGAGTGTTTTACCAAACTGGTCATTCAGTCTATTCTTGCAATCTATGTGGCATACCAGTAATGAGAGGTTTTAGTTATCAAGGATTGGACAGAATGCAAGTGGCTTCATGCCTTTCTTAAGAGCATTAGTACAAAGTATCTATAAACAATCTCAACCATAGTGTGAATTATGGTGTGGGTGTGTCATAATGATTAAAACTTCAAAAATGGAATCTGTGTTCTTCACATTCAGGTTTCTGGGAAAAGCATCTATCTATATATATATATATATATATATATATATATATGGTTAGGTTTTGAAGACTGTCACAATGCATTTAGTAAAATAAAAGAAGGTAAATAATTTGTTAGATATCACCTATTTATTATACATTCCCTCTTCCACTTTGGCAGGGGTCAAACTAACAGTCAGGCCAACACACACTTAGATAAAGGACATATCAAAGCAGACTGATGCCATCAGACCATAAAAATCCCAACTATTAATCACATATATACATGCCATAAATACACACACACACACATGCTCTGGTACACTTACACACACACACATACACTAACAGCAGCAGCAGCAATTTGTTGAAAATCTAGGACTCAAACACAATTGCCCTAACATTCTGAAGATGAGATTTTCATCTCAAAATATTAATGTATAATAAATATCCAACAAATTATTTACCTTCTTTTATTTTACTAAATGCATTGTAACAACCTTCAAAATCTAACCATATTTTTAATATACACAATGCTTCAAGCAAATAACAAGACTTTCCTATATATATATATATATAGAGGCATGGTGGAGTAATAGTTTGTGGCTCAGATTGTGGAATTGAAGAGCCAAGTTCAAATTCTGGTCAAATTCATTACATTCCATAATGTGCTAATACCTTTGAGAAAGGTAGGAATCCATCTTTTCTCCTCCTACTCCAAGCTATGGTCAGATAGCATGACATACTAGATTCTGTAGCCTTGAGTACCAACTGGTCTTGGAGAAAGAAAACTGGATTCAAAAACCAGCCTGGAGAGGGTTGGGTTCTGTCAGACTATCCTGTCCAAGACATACCACTAGTACTGTGGCTGCAGTACATGTGGTGCCCTTACAACAACTCTGAGTTATGGGGCTCTAAATTACAAATGATCTTTCTCAGATAAGAAAATATGATCCAAACTTTCAACTTATGTTTGTTGAAAGAAATTATGAGTGTTGTGAAGTTGATATGGTGTGATGTATATGTTTTTTCTATTTATTTTTTGTGGGCTTTTAAATTATAATTTTTTATTTATACATGGTTATTTTTGTTGTTTGGCCATTGCTTTGAGGATCATAAGCCTGTTTTTATTATTTGATTTTGCTAGTATTTTGGTATTGTTTGTGAGTAGCTGTCTAATATTACTATGTTTCCTATTCTGTTTATTAAAGTATGGTCTTTTCACACTCTGGTCCAATATGTGGCAGACGAGTCTCTATGAGACTGTGGTTGTACTATATCCTATGTAAGACATTTTGTGTTTTTTTAAAATTATTTATAGGGAAATATATATGGTCTGAAGATTGCATTCAAGCATGAAATAGGCTGTCGTCACTCAATTTGATTGAATATAGACCCGATAGGATTGTAATAGAGATGTTGTCATCCTTAAAAGCGTTTGGCATAGACAGGCTCAGAGACATAATAAATGAAATCTACAACAATGGCAATATACTAGAGGACCTATTCAGATTAAATTTCATAACACTACCTAAGAAGTCAGGTGCAAAGAAATGTGAACTCCACTGAACAATAAGCTTAATGAGTCACATAACAAAACTCATCATGCGGATTTTGATGAACAGAGCAGAATCAACCCAGAGATAGGACAAGAACAGTTAAAGATGCCAGAACAAGGAATGCAATATTCATGCTCAGAATGCTATCTGAATGAGCAATACAAATGCAAAGAGGAAGTCTACTTACAAAAAGTCATTTGATAAAGTACAGCACAAAGATTTAATAGAGATACTCAACAACCTCGACATTTTCGGAAAAAAATGTTAGGATAATCATGAATATATATTGGCAGCAGGCTGTTTGCATATGGCTAGGAAGTAAATTCGGCAGGTATACAAAAATAGAAAGGGGCATAAGAAAAGTATGTGTTTTCTCACCGGATCTATTCAACTTATACAGCAAAACAATTGTGAGAGAAGTAAAATCCTTGCCAGGAATCATCATTGGCAGCCTCAATCTCAAGATACACTGATGATCCAGTGCTGATAGCAGATACTGAAAGGAAAATGTATGATCTCTTACAGAAGGTATCAAAAGAAAGTGAAAAGAAAGGACTGAGCATAAACTTCAAGAAAACTGAACGTATAGTCATCAGCATAAAGAAAACTCTAGAATGCTGACTACAGATCGGAGTTATTAAACTGAAACAAGTAAAGAAATTTAAATATCTGGGAAGCGTGCTGAAAGAAGATGAAAAGTGCAATGTTAAGATTCAAAGACACATTGGCTTGGCCAAGGATGCATTTCAAAAGCTAACCAGAGTACTGAAAGACAGGAAAATCTCATTAGAAACAAAGTGAGTGCTAGATTGCTATGTGATAAAATGTCTTTCTGTATGGCAGTGAATGTTGGACGATCTCTGCAAGAATGAAAAAGAGGCTTGAGGCAGGAGAAATGTGGTTTTACAAAAGTATACCGAGCATACCATTGACTGAGCATGTGACTAACAACAAGGTCTTGGAGATGATAGAAACAAGGAGAAAACATGTACTTAATATAAGGAAGAGACAAATGCAGTTTCTCAGACATGTAATGAGGAAGAAGGGACTGGAAAATTAACACTCATGGTATGGACAGAGGGAAAGAGAGACAAGGGAAAGCAGCATTAGACTTGATAAGACTGAGCAAATGGATGGCAGAGCAAGGTTTGGAAGAATTTTGAGAGCAATAAGAGACAGAGTCAAGTGGAAGTCCATGATCACCTATATCCTGAAGGGTCATGACACATGAAGAAGAAGAAGAATAGAGGGGTAGTTGGCATGACAGCTTTGTAGACTCTAGTTTTGTGTCTTTTTATTTATTTTTTGTTATAACCATTTCACCCTAATTAAGGCAGTACTGCTACTGGTGTACTGGGGTTTACAGTGAGAGGAAAAGGAATAGGGAAAAGAAAAAAAAGGTACAGGGGATGTCGATATGAGAGAGAGAGAGAGATGGGAATCAAGGAGATAGAAGATGGCAATTGACATTGAACTTAAACCTTTGGAGTTTGTAGCTATCAGGGAAGCAAGCCTGTAAAAGAGAGTTCCACATGCGGCAAGTTACATCCGGATATATTTGTGTAGTCTATCAAATGATCAATTTAGCCTTAGACAATCAACATCTTATTTGTCAGTTCTGTCTTGTTTTGGAAGTTACAGTGTGAAGTCCCTTTCTGAATTCTATCTTATAGATTTGTTTTTGATAATAGTGAGGGGTAGTGCTATTTTTGAAGAGATTTCTATGAATGAATCTATATATTTCCACAACATTAAAGTTTCTAACTTGCATAGTTCTTTTTTTTAAATTTGATTGCACATAATCAGTGAAATATCTAATCTAAACTTATTTATAAATGGAACTTTGTCTCTGTGAGTGTCCGTGTGTGTGTGTATCCATTACCTATAGACTCCGAAATGGCTGAACCAATTTTCTTGAAAATTTACAGAGTTGTACTATAAGCGTCTGCAAGTGATCTTAGCTAGGTTTTGTGTCGAGGTACCCCCAATAAATATCGATAATCGAAAAAATCAGGTCATAGAAGGAGTGGTCCGATTTTAATCAAATTTGATACACTCATAGACATAGACATAAGAAATGATACTCAGAAGTTTCAAGGCTGCAGTTCTTACAGTAGTGCAGAAAATTTGATATCGATACCAGGAAATCAAAATTTGATTTAAATCCATTCATTTTTCTTTCAGTCTACGCTTTTTAGTCTTTCATGCTAACGTCCAAAGAGTCTGAGCTCCAGGACCATGGATTAGTTTTAAAGCTTTCATTACACCCGAGCAACCGGGCTATACTGCAAGTTATGTAAATAATTTTATGCGCCTAAAGAACTTCTTTGCCCAGTATATCTATGAAAGATAACGATTTTACGTCAAACAGATTTAGTATTTTCAACTTTCTTTCAGTCTATGGTTTCGCTTTAACTGGAAACAACTCTTGCTTTTTAGTCTTTCATGTCAATGTCCAAAGAGTCTGAGCTCCAGGACTATGGATTAGTTTTAAAGCTTTCATTACACCCGAGCAACACCAGGCTATACTGCTAGTTTGATATATTTCATATATTGTATTTGTAACATTTTACATAACCAGATGATTATTTATTCAATTACATACTTATATTAGTTCTTAATTATATTGTTCTGGACAACAAAAGAAATAAACTCATTCCTGAATAAATGTTTAAAGATGAAAATAAATCAATTGATTTGGTTGTTCACTGTTTGTTTTGTTTTTCTTTCCTTGAAGTGCTGGTCACAGAAATGTGATGAATTTTCTTTAAAAATAGTAAATTAAAACTTTTTAAAAATTGTTTTATTGAGAAGTTAATTTTTACCCAAACCCAAACAAAAACCCAAATCATTTTCTAGCAGACAAAATTAGAAAAAGCATTCTATTTAGAGTGCAGAATTTTAAAATGGTCATTAATTTGAATCTTCCTTGTGTTCAGTAGTTTTAATTATTAAATTTTTATTTTTTCTAATTACACTGCAATCAAATCACAATCTATATCTTCTTTCATTGTTAAGGAGCTAGGTATGGTTGTTCACATTGATTTTTTTTTTTTTTTACAGCTTTTCTCTAAAAGATAGATACAGTAATACCTATTTGAGATTCATTACCCCTATCATTTTTGCAGCTTTTATCTAAAACTTAGATACTGCGTTATCTATAAAAGTTCATTGTCTTTATCTTTTCCAGAGCCTTTCCCTAAATGATAGGTACAGTGATGCATATAGCTGTTTATTAACCTTGACCTTAGGTCTTGGGTATGACGGCAAACTGCATCTGACAGCAAGACCTCTGATTGAGAGGTTGTGGGGAGCCTGGAACCACTTCTTAATTGATGTTAATCCCAGGTCTACACTGACCCTGAGTGGTAGTACCTGTTAGGGTCCCAGCTATTGACAAATAGTTAACCCTGATACTGGGGTCAAAACACTATGAAAGTATAAAAATAGACATTTATAGAAATATATATATATATATATATATATATATAAATAGATTTTTCGAGAAAAGTACATATTTTTAAAGGAAAAATATTATCAACAATACATTTTTGAAGGAAAAAAGAATTATTAGCAGCAATAAGTTTTTGAGTAAAAAACTAGAAGACATCTTCAGTTTTCTGAAATAAAAAAAATATATTTCATCAAAATCTGACTAAATCAACCTTCTTACTATAACTGAACATTAAAAAATTACCTTAAAACCCTTGCTTTTTTTTGGTATTAAATAACCCACAGGGGTTGATATGCCATAAAACAAAACTTATCCTTGACCTTAAGTATTAGTTTGATGGATACTTTTAAAGTGCTTACTGTAGTGCAAAAGTTGGCAAGTTTGCCTCCTACAAAAATTAGAGCAGTGAGTTTGGTTCTTACCAGGTGTACCACTATATTGGTGTTGTATCAGCATAAGTTGAAATTTGTAAATAACAAAATCAGTTGGTGAATGCAATGAGGATATGAACTGTAGTGCAGTGGATATAAGCTCAGAATGAGAAATCGGAGAGCCAATGTCAAATTCTAGTCATAGTCATATTCACTCATTTATGCTCAAATCCCTTTAAGAAAGGTACTAATTCATCTCTTTTCCCTCCAGCTATTGGTTAAATAGTAGGACAGGTTGGGTTCTACAGCTTTGGTTGGTAACCAATCTACCACAGAAAGAAATTCCAAACTTCTACAGTAAAATCATGCAGTTAGTCAAACATGGATTAAAAGATACATGATTGCCCAGGCATGGCACTTAACTATTAGGATAAAGAGGTTTGCATAGAGTCAGTACCCCACCCTGTAAAAAAGACATGGTAAAGAAACCTCAACAATCTTTTCATCAATGGTGAGGAGTCATCAATGGTCTATACTCCACTGGGAGAGATAGTGACCAAGATGCAAGAAGAATGGAACAAATTCAACTGGAATTTAAACTCAGCTCTTTGATTTTTCATTACACCACAATAGGCATAACAATAAAAACATTGCACTTTATTGAATTTAAAGAATTTTAGTTGTAACAGTTCTGTTTCTTCATTGTTTCCATTGTTGTGGAAGGCTGAGGGGGTGAAAAATGATCATCTTGTCCACAAAGTTGTTTTTAGTCTGCTTTTCCCAAAGAAAATATGACAGTTTTCATTCGACAGGAAATAAACTAAACAATGGAAGATTTCTTAATGTCTCTTCTTCATACTTCAACGCCAACTGGCTACTTGATACATTGTCATTTCTTTATACCTGGTGTGTAGGCATCGTATTAAACACAAGAATATGCTGTGAATAGTTAACAGAAAAACACTTGGCTTTATCATAAATGGTGTTACTTGAACAATTTAAATAAATTAAAATTTAAATATAATAACTTTAAGTAACTATCAGCTGAAACTTTGCAGAATAAAGACATATTTTAAATGCTTAGTAAATGTTATTTTTCTCTATGAATTATAAGTTAATTAAATTTTAACTTAGTGTTCACTCAGTCAAGATATGGAATCTTATTAAACACTTTTACGAAAGTGGTGTTCCTTTTATATGAAGCTGATTAGTTAACATCTAATAATCTATGTTCTATATTTTGAATCTAATTCATTTTACCAAGTCTTAATTCATATGGATTTTTAAAGTTTTTCCTCACAGATAATCCTGATTAAACTTTAATATTTAATCTTCTCTCCATGTAAGTTACATCAGGTGGTTTTCTGATGTTCTTTAATATATTTTTTACCTTTTTTATTCTTTTCAATAAAAGCTGTCTAAGAAGATTGGGTCACTATGTCGATCCAGGATGTTTTTTCCACCTGAATCCATCCTGCATATATACAAGTCAACCATCCATCCGTGCATGGAGTACTGCTGCCATTTATGGTCAGGTGCCCCTGCCGTTCTCCTCAGTGTTCTTGACAAGCTCCAAAGGAGAGTCTGTAATGTGATAGGTACTGACCTGGCGACTCGACTGCAGCCACTTTCCCATCGTCGAAATGTGGCCTCCCTCTGTCTCTTCTATAAATACTTTCATGGCTTCTGCTCGGATGAGCTTAAGTCACTGATGCCTCCTCAACAGGTGTTTACCCGTGCAACCAGACTGGCAACTGGGTCCCACCCATTCACAGTCAGGTTAGCCAAACGCAGACGACAATTCTACTCCTGCAGCTTCCTCTCTCGCACTTCCCGCCTGTGGAACTCACTCCCGTATTCTTGCTTTCCTGACGGCTACGACCTCCAGAAATTTAAAAGCAAAGTTAATACTCACCTACTAACCACTGGACTCTAGCTCTCTCCCCTCCCCTGTATAATCTTCACTTTCTCTCCGCCCATGTATCTGTCATTGCACCTGCTTTCTCAGCTTTCTATTTGTTCCTTTCTAACTAGCTTGTACTCCTCACTCTTTTCTAATTAATCTTTCTACATTTATGTAACCCCCTGCACATCAGTGGCGTTTCTGCCTTGCTCGGGGTGAAATGATTAAAAAAAAACTGAATCTTAGAACTGGATGTTAAGATTGTGTGCTTGTGAGTATAGGTAGGATTGTTTTAAGGGAATAACCTTTCTTGTTAGATTATTTGTTAATGATTCAATAATAGCAAAGGAAAATCAAAACTACGAAGAGACTGTGACTAGAATGAAAAGAAGACAGGTGAAATTTCTGGAATGCATCATCAGAAAAGTGAGCCTAGAGAGTTTACCCTTAAGAGACATTGTAAAGAGAAATAACAAATAACCTAATTAATGAATTGAATTGCATGAATAGCAGAGCAAGGATAAATGATAATGGTAATATTAGCCATTTCCTTATAAGGAAACACATTGACCGAGCAGCCAGTTCTGCTAACAGCTGAAATTTACGAAATTTTTATCTTAAAACAATTTTTCAGAAAATTCTTCTATGTGCCCTGTTCCTTCAGGACATAGGCGATCATGGTTAGGTTTCTCAAATCCAGTAGCCGATATTGCTCTTTCCAGTATTGATGAGGGTTTCTTTTCTAACCTTTTATTTGAAGTAGTGTGGAATATCAAAATCTTAATTATTTCTTTGTTTGCTCTTCGAATTAAATGTGATAGTCATTTTAAGTGTTGCTGCTGATGAAATACATCAAGTGATGTGGTTTTGTTATTGTTGGGTTGAGGAAGTTAGTAGGAAAGGAAGACACGAACACGGGACTTGTAACAAGATATATTGAAAAACAAGAATACAGAAAGACTGAGTGGAAACCTCCTCTCAGCTGTGACAAATAGTCTATATATGTCTACTCCCTGGCGTCTGTCCTGCGTCTGCACATACAGAGCCTAGCCGGTATTTGTAATGAATGGAACAGTCCATTATAGAGGGGTTCTACCCCAACAGTTATTTAGTACAGTTCTTTATTAGTGATTCTGTAGTGTTGGTCCACAAGGTTTGAGGGACAGTCTTCCCCAAGATCTGCTCATTTTTAACCATTGATTTTGGAAGATAGTTGTATGCAGCTGACCGTTTCAATATTTATGCATGAGTTTGGTGATATGCATGACATCTGTATGAAAATTTTGATTTGACAAGACTAATTAAGAAAATGGGGGGAGTGTTCAGGTTAACATTTTGGTTTTGTAACAATTTGTGGTATTAGGCAAAACTTTCCTTTTAGGGGTGCTAAAGTTGCAAATGTGCGGGCAATTAAAATTATAAAAAAAGCGTCATTTTACCCATTGCGTCATGTAGATATCTGATATATTATTCTTTAAGAGAGTTTTGTAATTTGCTTGGAGTATTGTGTATATTAGGTGTATGGGTAGGTTTTGAAGGCTATCACAATGTGTTTATTAAAATAAAAGAGGGTAAAAAAGGTGTTGGTATGACTTATTTATTATTAATATTTTGAGATCATAGTCTCATCTTCAGAATGGTAGGAGAACTTGTTTTCATGTCCATGCCTTTAACTTCTCCTATCATTCTGAAGATGAGATCTCAAAATGATCTCAAAATGAATAATAAATAGGTAATACCTAACATGAATAATAAAGGTAATACCTAAGGTAATACCTAACACCATGAGGTAATACCTAACACCATGGAATAATAAATAGGTAATACCTAACACCATGAATAATAAATAGGTAATACCTAACACCATGAATAATAAATAGGTAATACCTAACACCATGAATAATAAATAGGTAATACCTAACATGAATAATAAATAATAAATAAATAATAAATAGGTAATACCTAACATGAATAATAAATAGGTAATACCTAACCAACCATGAATAATAAATAGGTAATACCTAACATGAATAATAAATAATAAATAAATAATAAATAAGGTAATACCTAACATGAATAATAAATAGGTAATACCTAACACCATAGGTAATACCTAACACCATGAATAATAAATAGGTAATACCTAACACCATGAATAATAAATAGGTAATACCTAACATGAATAATAAATAATAAATAAATAATAAATAGGTAATACCTAACATGAATAATAAATAGGTAATACCTAACACCATAAGGTAATATAGGTAATACCTAACACCATGAATAATAAATAGGTAATACCTAACACCATGAATAATAAATAGGTAATACCTAACATGAATAATAAATAATAAATAAATAATAAATAGGTAATACCTAACATGAATAATAAATAGGTAATACCTAACACCATAGGTAATACCTAACACCATGAATAATAAATAGGTAATACCTAACATGAATAATAAATAATAAATAAATAATAAATAGGTAATACCTAACATGAATAATAAATAGGTAATACCTAACACCATGAATAATAAATAGGTAATACCTAACACCATGAATAATAAATAGGTAATACCTAACATGAATAATAAATAATAAATAAATAATAAATAGGTAATACCTAACATAAATAATAAATAGGTAATACCTAACACCAGAGGTAATACCTAACACCATGAATAATAAATAGGTAATACCTAACACCATTTTTACCTTCCTTTATTTTACTAAACACATTGTGATAGCCTTCAAAACCTACCCATACACATATTATTCTTTGTATATGACCCTTGTAAATGTGTACATATAGAGTTGTGTATGTCATAATGGTGTAGAAGTCTCTCTGGGAATACAGCATGTTTATTTATTTTCAGTAATTCTGTTCAGTCCATGAAGTATGGTTTTATTATATCACTGATATAATAATTCCCATAAGGGAGTAATGAAAATCGGAGAATGAACCTTCCTACCATAGCTCTCTCCTGTTATAATCTTGTTAAAAGATTCTTCTTCTTCTATGTGCCCTGTCCCTTCAGGACGTAGGCAGTCATGGCTTTCCACATCTCCCTATCCCTGGTGGCTCTTAGCACGCCTTCTCCTGTTACACCATGCAACACTCGTTCTGTCATTCACCTGCTCAGGCCCTTCAAATATGTTATCCACTGCTTTCCTCTGTTTCTTTTTCCCTCTATCTGGCCTGTTAGTATCAGTTTCTCCAAGCTCTCCTTCCTCATTGCATGTCCTAGGAACTTCAGTTGTCTCTTCCTGATGCTCAGTATTAATTTTCTTTTTGTTTCCATCATTTCCATCAATTTTCTTTTTGTTTCCATCATTTCTCATTGCTCACATGCTTGATCCATGATATTTGCAGCATCCTTCTGTAGAACAACATTTCAGTTGCTTCAAGTTTTTCCTTTATCTTTGATGATATTGTCTAGCATTCACTGCCATATTGAAGGACTGACAACACATAGCAATAGTACTCTCTTCCTTGTTTGTAGCAAAATTGTCCTGTTTCTTAATAATTTACTTAACTTCTGGAATGCTTCCTTCACCATGCCAATTCGCCTTTGGATCTATGTGTCACACTTTCCATCTTCTGTTATAACACTTCCCAGGTATTTAAATTTTTGTACTTGCTTGATTCTAGTATCTCTGACCTGTATTTGTCATATTGGGCTGCCCATTTTATGAAATCATAAGAATTATCTCAGAATTTTAGGAAACACTCAGAATCACACCCATTTGAAACAAACATAGATTGCTGTTAATCTTTTCAAAAATAAAAATGATCCTAGTATTTTCAAAAACCTTTCTCAATAAATCTTACCTTGACTTAATAGATAAGCAGCAGAGCTGAAATGTAATCCAAATCAAAAATTCTTATCTCTTACTTACAGACTTGAAAGAAGCTTTGATAAGATTCTATATTTAAATGAACAGATTTTTAGTAAATATTTTCAAATTACTTTTAATTCGGATTTCCACATCAAAACTGGATGCACAAGTAGCTTAAGAGATAGCAGCTCAAAATGAGAAATTGGAGAGCCAAGTGCAAATTTTAGTCAAAGTTGTTACATGGATTAAATAATAAGACTTGTATCTGGAAAAAAAATCATTGTTCCTCTCAAAAATTGTTAATTCAATATTCACCTGCAATGAAAGAATTATTTTTATAATCCAAAATATATTTTGTCTTTAAATAATTAAAAAATAGTTGATAGTAAAACAAAACACAAATCAATAACATAACAATACATCAACTGGCAAAACCTTTATTATTATTGGTCATGTCATAATCAAGAGAGATGATGACTGCAAATCTTACAGATCTATGATAACTACTTTTTAGTGACATTGGGAAAAACGTTTTAACCCTCCATCTACCAAAAAAATGACTTCTAGTAAATCAGCCTAGATAGTATTTTTTTAAAAACTACTTAAAACTTTTACATTTTTTTGAAGACATTCTTCTTTTTCTATGTGCCTTGTCCTTTCAGGATGCAGGCAATCATGGCTTTCCATGTCTCCCTATCCCTGGTGGCTCTTAGCATGCTTTCTCTTGTTACATCTCAGAGCCCCCATTCTGTCATCCACCTGCTCAGGCCCTTCAAATATGTTATCCACTGCCTTCCTCTGTCTCTTTTTCCTTCTATCTGACCTATCAGTATCAGGTTCTCCAAGCCCTCCTTCCTTATTGCATATCCCAGGAACTTCAGTTATCTCTCACTATGAATTTCCTTTTCATTGCCATTCTTTTCAAAACTTCATCATTGCTCACATGCTCAGTCCATGATATCCGCAGCATCCATCTGTAGGACCACATTTCCGCTGTTTCAGGTTTTTTCCTCATCTTTAAAGATATTGTCCAGCATTTATTGATGTATTGAAGAACTGACATTGAATAGCAATCCAGCACACTCTTCTATGTTTCTAATGAAATTTTCCTGTGTCTAGTACTTTACTCAGCTTCTGGAATGTGTCCTTCACCATGCCAATTCGCCTTCAGATATATATATATATATATATATATATATATATATATATATATTATACACTGTTGCAGAATGCACATCAACATGAGGTATTATTCTCATGTTAATTTTATGAGTTTATTCTTCCATTCTGGCTCAATGCATGTTTGAAGAGAACACTTGAAGATTCTTCCATTGTAGGTTTCAAATTCTTTTGTGGTGTTGCTTTTAATTGAATTTTATAAAATCTTTTTCTTGAACAATTTTTCAGGAAAATAGATTTCTTAAGACCACTGTTATTGCTATTTCCAGTATTGATGGGCACTTTTCTTCTTTTTTTGTGATGTTGAACATAAGTATCTTGATTATATTATTATTTTTCTCCTTGATTTACATGTGCTATTCATTTTAGTTGTTGCTGCTGTTGAAAGTTCTCAGGTGATGTGGTTTCTGTTATTTGGTACAGTTCTTTGTGATTCAATAGCACTAGTCTACAAGGTTTAAAGGAAAATTTTTGCTTACAGGTTTCATTGTTCAGAGCAATATTTAAACATTGATGTGAAAAAGTATTTGTATTCAGCTAACAGTTTAGATATTTCTGAATGAGTTTGATTCCAGGCAGGGTATCCATGATAAAGTCTCAGTTTAAGTCTCTGATGGGATTTTTTTTCACCTGGTACTCTGTCTACATAAATTTAAGTGTGCTAATATATTGACATCTAGGTCCTACCCATCTATGCTTGAAATAGATAAATGTAACCACCACTTCTACTTGAACAGTTTTTTCTTGCCCTTCCTGCCTGTGGAACTCCCCTCCATTTACTTGCTTTCCTGATAGCTGCAATCTTCAAACATTAAATGCAACAGCAATTTCATCTTCTATCATCTTTTCAATACCCACTGTACCCAGTTTTTACTCTTACCACCTGCACACTAATAATGGTGGTTTCACCTTACTTGGAGTGAAATTATTATTTTTTTTTTTAATCATATCACCCCGAGCAAGGCAGTAATGCCACTGATGTGTAGGGGGCTAGATAAGAGTAAAAAGATTAATTAGAAGAGAGTGAAGAGGAAGACGAACCAGTTAGAAAGGAGCAAGAGAAGGATGGGAATACAGGTGTGATGACAGTTGCAAAGGTGGAGAGAAAGGAAAGGATATACGGGGTGGTGAAAGAACTAGTCAAGTGGTTAATAGATGAGTATTGACATTGCATTTAAATTCCTGGAGGTTGTAGCCATCAGGAAAGCAAGAATATGGAAGCGAGTTCCACAGGCGCGAAGTGCGAGAAAAGAAGCTGCAGGAGTAGAATTGTCGTCTGCATTTGGTTAATCTAACTGTGAATGGGTGGGACCCAGTTGCCAATCTGGTTGCACGAGTAACCACCTGTTGATGATTAAAAAGAAAAAAAATTTATTTTAAAAAATACATTACCCAAGTTTTAGGTTATTGTTTTGGTTCTGTACCAACTTGTGATGATGTGTGTGAAACTACCTCTAGCCCAGTATTTTCGATGCTCAATTTGTTTGTATCTTATACTAAATTTGTGCATAACTGAGACATACAATGAAAGATATTTGAAGTGTTTAGTATTTACTAATTGCACATAATGAATGCTGATGATGAATTCAAGGTAGCTGTAATCACTGATTTCATTCCAATTCCAGATCATGATTTCTGTTTTGGAATAATAAGCGATGTTAAATATGCCTAGGTAATAGATTTTATGAAGAAGTTTGTGTAACTGTTTGAATATGTTGAAAGTAGTTTGTAGATTTTCTTGCAGGAAATTTCTAGCTGAGTGATGCTATATGGTCAGATAGATCAGTTGAGATTGGTAGTGTAGTGGGTTGCTTATTGTTATCCTGTTTGTAGTGGTAGTCCGTTCTAGTGAAGGGTAGTTGTATACTGTTGCAGGTTAACGGAATTTAGCCTTGTGGTAGATAGCCCACTATAAGTCATAAAATGATTATAAAATCAAGAAAAGCAATTTGAGTTGAAAAATAACATTTTTATATATACACATATCAATTAATGTTTTTACAATTAAAGTAATACTTGGATATAGGTCCAACAGAGGTTAAAATGTTCATGGCAAATAATAAGCTGAAAGAGATTTAAGGCTTAGGAATGTGGGGAGCCTGTAAGTGAGGAATGTCTTTGATGTAGTCACTCCTTAGGTCAGTAAGTAGTTTTGAGACAGGGGAGAAGGAAAGAGGCATGCATAGTAACCACTTGATTTAGGTCAAGGGGATATTGATTACACTCCTCTCTTGGCCTGCGCCGGTCTGTCTGTCTGGTTGCTTTCTGTCTCGGTTTTTTATTTTGACTTTTTGGATCGCAGCAGATCATTTGGGATTTCACACTTGTATTTGATTCTGGGCTTCCCATTGGCTGATAAATAAAATTCGCGTAGGCTTGCGAACTGGAAATTTAATATTTAATTAATTTTTATTTTTCAACTGGAACATCTGTGCGAACCCGGATGTGCAACAACGACTTTTGGTCATTTGCTTTTTGGTCATGAGAGCGCAAACATCTGGTCCATTGCTTTTGCTCAGTATCACTACAGTAGCCATGTGGAGGGCTGTATTAGATTTTGCACCACTAACATTTTGAATGTTGGTGAAATTCAATATAAAAAAGAAGACTTGAATAGAAAATGAATCACCAATGTTTACTGATGCATATAGATACAGAAGAGTGAATGTGTAGAGAATTTTGAAACTTAAGACAGCCTGATGTTGAGTGAGGGTGGCCAAATCTCTAATGGCTACCAAACACTTTTGAACACAATGGTTAGGAAGTGAAAAGTGACCAATCATGACTTTTCTGGAAGTGGGGGCCATAAAATTTACACATAACTGGAAACCTTTTTTGGTTTCCTTTTTATTTTGCATTATGGGAAAATGAAATTCTTAATTTTTTGTATTGCCATTTTATCTATTAGTTTATTTTCATTTTCTCACATTGGTCAAAGGAAGACATTATGGTGTTAGTTTGTTGTGTTATAAAAAGATAGCTTTTACAAGTCTGATAATATTTAACTTTTTTGGTTAGTTAGGAGATTAAAGCACACTAGTCAAACCAGCCAATTAGCATTTTCAAAGTATTAGGAATGAATCTGACACAATTTGCATGCCTGATATGAGATAACACATAAAAATATAATAGACAACTTTTAGTTTTGATCTTGCGAGTTCTTGAGCCTCAATGAGTGATGTTGAAACCACCGACATCAGAGATTTGCTTATAAACAAAACCAAGATTGCGTTAATTCTGGAAAGTAGACTTTACTTTTTGTTGTTATCAATAAAGATAAAAATACATGCCAGTTGCTTATGGAAAATTTTTCCTGGCAAAGATCTATAATGATATGACTAGATTAAAGTCAGTGTTGTAATATAAAACATGACTTAAAATAATCTGAAAAATTAATAAAATCCTTTGATTGAATAGATCTATAACAAATATACATTTGAAAAGAACAAAGCATAAGTCTTTGATGTCTGCAGGTGTCAGGTCATTTTGATCTTGTTTGACTAGATTTCAAGCCATTTTTACTGAGTAACTCACAAATCCTCTCATCTTTTGATGATCTTTGTTCAGATTCCCTATAAAAAGAACAAATGTATAGTATCTCCCTCCTTCAAAAAACATATATATATAAATTAAGTAAAATAAACCTAGAAATCAAGTAGAAAACAATTGAATAAGAGAAAAGCAAATAATTTCAGCCAAGTGGAGTTAAAACAAGGGTTGCTTGAACAATTGCTAAGAGAAAGACAAAATAAACAAGGATTGATTTAGCAACTACTAAGAGAAAGACAAAAAAAGAAGGATTGTTTTGCAATGGTTAAGAGAAATACAAAATAAAGAAGGATTGCTTCAGCAATGGATAAATGTATGAGAAAAGAAACAAGGGTTGCTTTAGAAATAAATAACAGAAATAAAAAAAACAAGGGCTACTTTAGCAATGTCTAAAAGGAAGACAAAGAAAACAAAGATTGCTTCAGCAATAGCTAAGCGAAAGGCAAAAGAAACAAAGTTTGCTTTAGCAATTGCTAAGAGAAAGACAAAAGAAACAAAGATTGCTTCAGCAATGGCTAAGAGAAAGACAAGAGAAACAAAGATTGCTTCAGCAATGGTTAAGAGAAAGACAAAAGAAACAAAGATTGCTTCAGCAATGGCTAAGAGAAAGACAAAAGAAACAAAGTTTGCTTCAGCAATGGCTAAGAGAAAGACAAAAGAAACAAAGATTGCTTAAGCAATGGCTAAGAGAAAGACAAAAGAAACAAAGATTGCTTCAGCAATAGCTAAGCGAAAGGCAAAAGAAACAAAGTTTGCGTCAGCAATTGCTAAGAGAAAGATAAAAGAAACAAAGATTGTTTTAGCAATTGCTAAGAGAAAGATAAAAGAAACAAAGATTGTTTTAGCAATTGCTAAGAGAAAGATAAAAGAAACAAAGATTGCTTTAGCAATTGCTAAGAGAAAGATAAAAGAAACAAAGATTGCTTTAGCAATTGCTAAGAGAAAGATAAAAGAAACAAAGATTGTTTTAGCAATTGCTAAGAGAAAGATAAAAGAAACAAAGATTGTTTTAGCAATTGCTAAGAGAAAGATAAAAGAAACAAAGATTGCTTTAGCAATTGCTAAGAAAGAAATAAGAATCAATGATTGCTTAAGCAATGGTTTAGAGAAAAGCAAAAGAAACAAGGGTTGCTTTAGTAGCAACTATCACAAATGCAAAAAAACAAGGGTGACTTTAGCAATGACTAGCAGTGGAACAAAAGTAATTTCAGAAAAGGCCTAAAAGAAGACAATGGAAACAAAGATATTTTAACAAAGGCTAAGAGAAAGACAATAATTGTAGCATAGAGAAAAATGTGTCTGCTCACTGGACTTGTTCAACTTATTGAATGAAACAATTCTGAGAGATTTAGAAATCCTATGAAGATTTATTATTGGTGCTACAATCTTAACAACATAAGATATGGAGATCATACAGTATTGGTAGCAGACATAGAAAAATGCTAGAATTCCTACAGAAGATAGTGAACGAAAGCAAGAAGAATGGATGAAACAACAATTGCAAGAAGACAGAATGTCTGGCTGTCAGCAAAATGAAGAGCCCAACCTGCAAATTACAAATTGAAGATACCAAAATAAAGCAAGTATGATAATTTAAATATCTGGGGAGTATTTTAAATGCAAAGTCTCACATTGAAATCCAAATGTGCATTTAGATAATGAAAGATGTCTTCCAAAAGTTAAGCAAAGTATAAAGAAACAAACTGTTCATGAGAAATGAAAAAGGAGTACTGACATGCTATATAATATAAATCCTATTTTCTTTATTTCTCTTTAAATTTTACTGTTTCTCAGTACTTTGCTTAGCATTTGGAAGGCATCTTTTGCTATCTCAATATGTCTTCAGATTTCAATGTTGTGCTTTCCATCCTCTGTGAAAACACTTAGAATTTATAATTAAAAAAATTTTATCTCAATAAAATTTTCATTAGTTTCCTTTCCACTGATAATAAATTGTTTGAATTTGATGAAAGAAAATTCACCTTTCATTAGTTCTTAAAATAATTATTGCAGATATTTCTCAGCAAATAAAAATTTTATTTGCACAATAAAAGTGTTTTCTGGTTCAGTTTATCTGCAATAATCACCTCAAATAAATCCAATATGGCTGATGCTTTGGATGAGAATCAATTTTGCTACAAAGTGAAACGTGAACAGATATTGAAGTTTGTCAAAAGTCTTCCTCAGGCCAGAGTTTCAGGTTAAGAGGGTCAAGGATATTGGATTAATAAATGGCATCCACCCAAGATGATCAGTATTTTTTTTTATTATTTTCTGATGTCTCAGTTTGGTTTACTTTTGTATCTATGGGACATAAATAACCAAAGAAAAAGCCAGTTGGTTAAGTATAAAAATACCAAGTGCAAACCTTACATTTTTTTAACTTGTTTTTAATAAGGAACATTGAAAATACTTTGTGTGAAGTAAAAAGTTATCTGCCCTTGATTAAAATAGAAATAAAAATTAATCGTAAATATTCAGGAGAATAGAAAACAGTCATGTGATCTGATGAGACCCACACAACGCATCACTAGGTGAGAAAGTCATCATCTTTTTGCTCCATGATATTACAGTGACAAGGCACATGATTTTAGGTTTCTAACAATCAGATGGATAAGAAGAAAATTTGTGTTGTTTTTGGTACCCAGTCTTTTCAAAAAAGATATATGTAAACTTTTTATTAAGAATATACAGTACTGTGCAAAAGTATTAGGACAAGAACTACTTTATCTTTTATGAGGCATCAAAATAAAATTTAAAATCACCCCGGTCCTAACACTTTTGCACACTAGTGGTAGTGTGCAAAAGTATTACGACAGGGGTGATTTTCCTAACAACCTCACTGAAATTCAAATACAGGGTGAAAAGCCAAGTAAATTGCTAATAAATATTGATTATCTAAAACTAGGTGCAAAAGAAATGTATTAAAAACAAGTTATATTTAATTTTTTTTCTATTTTCTATGAAACAAATTATTTTGAAACGTCTCATTATTTTATTATCCTTGATTATGACTGACTTTTTTCTTATTCCCCACTCTCGACTTGAGCTGTAAATGGTGTCAACATAGTTTAATGGTTTCTTTTTAAACTTCATTGTGATAATAGTTAGCTGTCTAACCTCGAGTAGTTCATGCAAGTGCTCTTTATTTTTGAATTTGGAAAATAGTTTATTTTTTAAGCAGCCCACAGTGCCAATCCCCTGTACCTTATTTTTTTTCACTGTAATCTATTGCGCTTTTGTGACAATGTGACAGTCCTGTCTTGCTTGGGGCAAAATGATCATAAAAATATGTGAGTCTTGGAGATGACTTTCCTTCATTGGATGTTATAGACTGGTGCTACAGAATGACAAAGAATTTTACCAAACACCAGAAGCTACACCACTTGAAGACAACTAATTGTTTAATTGTTTGCTTTAATCAAAAATTACTTTAATTAAATTCTTTGTTTTCTGTCAATATGCTTCATAAAAGATAAAATAGTTCTTGTCCTTATACTTTTGCATAGTACTATATATATATATAAATTTATCAAAGTGCAGTTCAATATTCCTTTTTAGAGATGTATTATGTATTACACTAAACACTCCATTTAATACACAGGTATATATTTTTCTCTTTCTATTTCAAGGTATATCTCATCTAATTCTCTTATACTTCTTGGATTCTGAGCTTGTATTACCTGGCACTAAGATTGAACTCACAATTACTGTCACTAAATGGATAAATCCACACTTTAATCCACTACACTATTGCCACAGTGTTCTGTACCGGATCTAGATCTTGGAGCATTAAATATATAATACTTTTGTCTTGCCTGCTGTAATGTTTACCTGCATTCAGCATAGATTCTCTTTCTTACTGCAGCTGTTGCTGAAGCTTTGGTGTTTTTTCTTTCTCTTACTTTTGCTAATGAAGCTTTGCTGTCATTTTTATTTTTTACTTTTGCTGCTGAAGCATTAGTGTCATTTCTCTGTTTTACTATTGCTGCTAAAGCTTTGCTGCCATTTCATTTTCTTACTATTGCTGCTGAAGCTTTGCTGCCATTTCACTTTCTTACTATTGCTGCTGAAGCTTTGTTGCCATTTCACTTTCTTACTATTGCTGCTGAAGCTTTGCTGCCATTTCACTTTCTTACTATTGCTGCTGAAGCTTTGCTGCCATTTCACTTTCTTACTATTGCCACTGAAGCTTTGCTGCCATTTCACTTTCTTACTATTGCTACTAAAGCTTTGCTGCCATTTCACTTTCTTACTATTGCTGCTGAAGCTTTGTTGCCATTTCACTTTCTTACTATTGCTGCTGAAGCTTTGCTGCCATTTCACTTTCTTACTATTGCTGCTGAAGCTTTGCTGCCATTTCACTTTCTTACTATTGCCACTGAAGCTTTGCTGCCATTTCACTTTCTTACTATTGCCGCTGAAGCTTTGCTGCCATTTCATTTTCTTACTATTGCTGCTGAAGATTTGCTGCCATTTCACTTTCTTACTATTGCCACTGAAGCTTTGCTGCCATTTCACTTTCTTACTATTGCCACTGAAGATTTGCTGCCATTTCACTTTTTTACTATTGCCACTGAAGCTTTGTTGCCATTTCACTTTCTTACTATTGCCACTGAAGCTTTGCTGCCATTTCACTTTCTTACTATTGCTGCTGAAGCTTTGCTGCCATTTCACTTTCTTTATACATGGCTCCCATATTTCATCTGTTTTTGTGCAAGGCTTACTGAAAATGCCCTTGAATTCTAGTATATGCATTGATTCCTTAAAATATTTGACTCTGTAATGTTGTTCTCTGATGAGTTTAATTGAGCAGAATTAAATAAGAACAAGGCAAGTTATCCATAGATATGGACAGGGGAACAAAAAGGAAGACAGTATGATATTAGTTTTCATATACTGGATAGAGGGTTCAGTTCAAAATTCCCTGACGGAACCGAACCATGTAAAAGACTTGAGGGTACAATAGTCAAAATGTTAAGATGACAACAAAGATGAGGACATTAATGTAGTTTGAAAGTAAATAATGATGACTCCTCAAAATTCAGAAATTCTGAAAAATTTATTATTGTGAACTGAAAAAAATTCTTATTTTTCTCTTCTCAATATTTTCTACTGAGCAGGTAGAAAATCCAAATTTATTTGGTGATAGATAAAATTGTCCAGATGCAACATTTACCTGACATATCTGAAGAGTTCAGTTTTATAATTTAAACTCTGTTTAATAAAAACTTGACATGTAAAGAATAAATTGCTTAAAAGTGATTTTAAAATTAAGAATATCTGATATAATTTTGTTGTAAAATTACAATTTGGTAGTAAGCATTGAAACATTTGAAGAAAAATTAAACTGATTACCTTCTTGCCTTTTGAATTTACTATTATTTTACGGCTTCAGAAATTTATACTTGACATAAAATTTGATTTTAAAAAATGTTAACGTTATGAAAAGTACAATATAGGCCACCTTTGTTTAATATTTTTCTTCTTACAGACAATGATGACAAACAGCCATAAAAGATTTAAAAAAGCACAAATTATTGTTCTGTAGTAAAATTTAAGCTCAATCATATACAGTGTTGCCCGTGTTCATTAAAAAGCTTATAAATATTGTATAAAATTAATATTAGGTGGTAAAGCTTTCTCTCTCGCACTTCCCACCTATGGAATTCACTCCTATATTCTTGCTTTCCTGATGGCTACAACCTCCAGGAATTTAAATGCAATGTCATTACTCATCTATTAACCACGACTCTAGTTTTTTCCCCACCCAGTATATCCTTTCCTTTCTCTCCACCTGTGAAAATGTCATCACACCTGTATTCCCATCCTTCTATTGCTCCTTTCTAACTGGTTCGTCTTCCTCTTCATTCTCTTCTAATTAATCTTTTTACACTTATGTAGCCCCCTGCACATCAGTGGCATTACCGCCTTGCTTGGGGTGATATGATTAAAAAAAAATGTTAAAATCTTTTCTAGAAATCAGGAATTAAAGAATTTATTTCAACATGAGGTGTGGCAAATTGCACAATTTTATTTAAAGTTTGGTAACAAACCACTTCTCTGGTTTGCATTTCAAGAAAGCAGAAGTTGAAACCTATCTGGACTTGATGCAAAGACTTCCAACAGCAGCAACAGCAAAAATGGGTGGCCTATGTAATTAGAAAAGAAAATAAGTATATAATCAAGATGTTAATATTCAAGATTGCCTTAGTCAAAAGGTTAGGAAGAAAACTCCCATCACTACTAAAAAGTGCCTTAACAGCAAACTTGAAAAGTTTATTTTTCTGCAAAAAGGATTTTAGAGATTTTATGAATCCTCAACTGGCAGCAATACTGTTTTGTTAACGAATCCTGAATGTATCTTGTATGGAAATGGCTAATCTTACTATTATCACTTATAAAACTGCATCACTTTCAGTCTTGTCTTGATTCATAAGGACACTCTTCTGGATTCACAGCCAAATTGTGAAACAACAAAAGGGATTAAATAATGAATTTTTTTTTATAATCATATCGCCCCAAGAAAGGCATTTTACTGCCACTGTTTTGCAGGGGGTTACATAGGAGGAAAGTTATGAGAAACAGTGAAAGGCTATAGGGGGTGTTAGGGGGTGTCAAAAAGAGGGTAAGAGAATGATGAGAATACTAATGAGAATGGATTGGGTGGAGAAAGGAGCATGAGGAGAGGATGCAGGTTAATGAGATAGGAGATGACTACTGACTTTACATTTAAATTCTTGGAGATTGTAGCTGTTGGGGAAGCAAGTAAATGGAAGGGAATTCTATAGGTGAGAAGTGCGAGAAAAGAAGCTGCTGGAGTAGTATTTGAATTTGAATAAAAAATGAATTTCAGAATCTATCAGTGAGTAAATACATTGCTATCAAGATCCCACTCTTTTACCAATGAAATAGTTAAATGTAACTGCCTCTTCAACTCTAACAATTTCTCATTTTGGAATTCCTTTCTGCTTACTTGCTTCCATGGTAGCTAAAATCTCCAAAAGGTTAAATGCAACGTCAGTTGCCATCTTCTTTTTCCTTGATTCCCATCCATCTCTTCTTTGACATCCCCTGTACCTTGTTTTTTCTCACTGTAATCTATTGTGCTTTTGTGACAGTCCTGTCTTGCTTGGGGTAAAATGATCATAAAAAATATGAGTCTTGAAGACGACTCTCCTTCATTGGATGTTATAGACTGGTGCTACAGAATGACAAAGAATTTTACCAAACACCAGAAGCTACACTACTTAAAAACAACTAAAATGGGTAGTACAATTGTCTTGAAGAGGAAATAATATAATCAAAATGTTAACTTTCCCACATTACCTTAAGCAAAATATTAGGAAGAAAACTCCTATCAAAACTAGAAAGAGCAATAACATTAAACTTGAGAAATCTATTAACCTAAGATTTTTTTAAAGAGAAATGTTTCATGAACTTTAGCTGACAGTAATGCTAACAGTTCAACCAATGAATGCCTAATGTTTCCTATACGGAAGCACCTAATCATACCATTAACATTAGTACCTTCAGGACTGTCCAATGTCCATACTTGATAAATTAACAAATTATGTTTCTGAAGAATTTAATGTCTAATGCACATTGATAAAAACTGAGAACACTTGTAAATGTAAAGTAACAGTTATCCGAGCAAGGAATATATCAAGAAAAACCAATAAAGGATTATGATATTGTGGTGGATAGGAAATTAAGAATTAAAATCAACCTTCTTCTTTACTTTTGCAAAAATTCACAATGACATGTGAAATTCTGGTTTTTTCCCAAAAAGAAAAAGGATTGACCATGTGCTTAAAGAAAAAGTCGAAAAACGAATTTCGCAAGTAGATGTTAAATTGTTTTCTGACCAATGGGAGCGAGTTGCAAGACTTGAAAGGACTGAGCAATCAAGTGCAAAATATCTGAATGATTATATATGACTTTGATCAGCCAGTCTGTCAGGGATGGAAGCATCAGAGAAGACAAGCTAAAATGTAATGGGAGAAGCTTCAAGTTGACCCAGACATCCATCCTCTTTCTCGTGTGCTGATTACTTTCACTTCTTCTTCTCCATTCAAGGACATTCCTACCAAACAAACGCTAATACATACATACGTAGGTACGTACACACGAACACATAAACTCTCTCCAACAAATTACTACTACTACTACAAACATTTCTTGATACTCTTAACCTTCTAACTGAACATTAATTTCTCCTACGAATTCTTATTTTATTATTTTAATAAATTTCTATTTTAACATGAAAAATGTATATTTTTATTTTCCACTATTCCACACATTCCAACCTTCTAATGAAAATATTCTGATGATGATAACAAAAATAACCTTCTGATAATTCTAATAAAAACTTGTAAGCTGTAGGGAGTTTGGTTATGTCTGACACAAAGCCAAATCAAATAAACATTAACCATCTCCCTATAGCTACAATATCAGTCTCACTTATGGAATAAGGACAATGATTTGTTCCTGGATTTAAGACAATAAAAGAAAGGATACAGAATACAAAATATAGCAGTCAATATAATAAGGATCAGGATATTTATCATCATCATTAAATGTCCATTTCCATGCCAGCATGAGTCAGGCGGGGTTTTCTTGATGGCTTTGTAATTGAACCATCATGAAATATTGGAACAAGTTTTACAGCTGTATGCTCTTACTAACACCAACCAGTTCAGGAAACTGTAAACTCAGATGTTTATGGAGACACCATCTCCAGAAAGATTACCTACCAGGTTCAAAGAGTTCAGCCTACCCTATTCTAAAGTAGGTGTAAAGTTTTTTATACCATTCCAGAGATTTCCATTTTTTTTGTTTTTAGATAAGTTGCGATCTCAAGCTAAAGAATCTTACCCAGCCTAACCTTTTCTTTTTCACTTAAATAATCCTTGTTTGGGAGTTAACTATTTTCCCATAACTGGGACCCTAACAGGTTCTATTAACCCATGTCAGAGGGGACCTTGGAACAACAACAACAACAACAATTAATAGGTGGTTCCACACTTCTCTAAATCACCAATCTCTCGACCAGAGACATTGCTGTCAGATCTAGTTTATTGTCATACCACATTGGGTAAATTTTCGTTTTAGGTCCCGAAGACTTTTTCCCTTCAAATTTATCTAAAATAGCATTATTTCTGTGCAAATGTATATGCTGAACTCAAATCAGCAATTAGTTATTGAAGAAACCTACCTTTTTGATCTGAACATTCCTAAAAAAATCAAACTACATTTTTGTCTCCTGTAACTCTAATGCTGAATGACTTTCTGTGTAGGACAAAAAAATTCAGTCACTTTTTGGTCGATTTTCTTCCTTTACTGAAACGCTATTGTATTTCTCTCCTTATTACTTTCATTACAGGAAGTAAATAGCCAGAAGTTTCAGTAAAGGAAGTAAATCGACTAAAATTTGTTGCTTACGCAGTACGTCATTCTGCAGTTAATTACATGACTTCGTGAGAGTTATGGGAGTGAAAAAGTGCAAAATATAGTTTGTTTTTTTATGGACTTTCAAATAAAAAAAAAGGTAGGTTTCTTCAATAACTAATTGTTGATTTGAGTTCAGCATATACATTTGCACAAAAATAATGCTATTTTGGATAAATTTGAAGTGGGGAAAAGCCTTCGGGATCTAAAACAAAACTTTTACCCCACATTGGTCTGAATAACTTGCAATGTCTCATCTGTGAATTTTCGAGAATGAATTTGTCAAGGAATGCATCAGTCACAAAATAAAAATAAAGCTTGCAATAAACAAATACTTTGAATACTTGGAAGACATCTTTTCTGGGAGTTTTTTTTTTGTAAAATCATCCAAACATAAGCTATGAATTAATAAAAAACACAAATAGATTGAAAGTTGTTAAAAATGCATAATATTTTTGTGTAGCTATTGTCTTGTCAATTATCAAAGAAGATGTACCAAGTAACTGATTCAATTTTAAGATGTATTTTCTTAAAAATGGCAGTTGTTTATGGGAGAATTGATTCAAATTTTGATAAGAAACTTGAATGCATGAAAAAAAAAAGACTTTTGCATTTAAAGAATTTTTCTTTTCATTTTACTACCAATTTGGCCATCTTGAATTCCACAAAATTCTTTCTATGTTTTAGCCATTTTTTTTTTCTAATCTGAAATGCAATAAAATAATGGGCTTTTTAGGATTAATAATAAATGAGTTTTTTCTTTCTCTCTCTCTCTCTTTCTGCATGTGTTTCAACCTGCCATTGATTTTTACTTAAGTTTCTATTTTTGTTTGACTTAGTCATCTTCTATCTTCATCGACTCGTTTTTCATAATCATCCTTCTTCAGCGCAAAATCATTCCCAAGTATTTTCTTCAATTGAATTTTTATTTGCAGTTGGTAACTTTTTATAATACTTTTTTAAATGAGTTTTTGGGAAATTCCTTTTTTTTTGTTTTATTTGTTTAGCTAAACTGCAATTTCCCTTGCTATACAAATGCAATAACGTGTTTTCTGAATCATTTATTGTACTGCTGAATGAAATTGCCAAAACTCTGATCTTTAATGATATTCATATAAATTTTACTTGGATACATTCTTTTTCTAAATTTACATATTACATGTTTAACATAATAATTCAGGTTTGGAATTCTTTGAATCCAAACAACTCTGAGAAAATTTACAGACAAAATAACAACAAAGTGCAAATTATTCCTGGGCTTTGTTTATATTTAGCTCAAGTACATATCTTTAAATCGTTATTATGTTTAAGTCAAAATACATAACAAATAGTAAAAACTTTTACTCAGATTCTGAAGCTTGTCAGGAAGTATGAATAAATATGCATATTTTCATTGAAACTTTCCATCTGAACTATTATTTTTATACAAACAATTTAATTTCTCTGTTTGATGCAAATTCAATGACAATTGGCCAATCAATTTGATCTTTTTAATTTCAGTCAACAACAATCATAAAGAGGAGGTTTCAAACTCTATCTTATATACTTTCTTCAGGATGTAGGTTATCATGGATATCCACAATTTCCTGTCCTTTGTAGACTTTAGTAAATTTTATCTTATCTATATCTGCTTCCTGACACCCGCTTTAATCAGTCACTCCTTCTCATAACTTTCCTCCACTGTAACCCCCTGCACAACAGTGATAGCATAATGCCTTGCTTGGGGTAATAGGATTATATATATATATATATATATATGAATAAGTTTGTCTGTCTGTTTTTGTGTGTCTCTATTCTAATGAACCCTACTTTTCCGAAACCCTTGGTCTGATTTCAACTAAAAATTTTTTGAATTGATTTACTGGGTATGGCAGAAATCACCAACCACTTCAAATTTACAATCTCTTCTCCATGACACCTTATGTAAATTCAACCATAATCGAGTAAATTGTAGATCAAGGTTCGAAACTTTGATGTACACAAAATTTTTTTGAATCAGTATGAAGGGTTTATCAAAAACCAACATTAAACATATTTTTGGGTGGTCTTTTGTGCATTTTTATGCATTTTTGCAAGATGCTTTACTCTCAAACTCAAACAAAATCAAGTCACTGGTACATTAAGTTTTGATGCCTTGACATGCAAACAAAAATTTTAATTGCCACACAGTATGTTGCAAAGTTAATGGAAAATGTTGCTTGTTGTGATCATTTATTTCTTTGGAATGCTTAGTTGTATTCTTACAAAAATAGGTCTTTTTGTAACTTCTACATTATCATATGCCATTAAAATTTCACATTTTCTAAAAGGTGCCAACCATTCCGACATGGCAGGGAAAATGCATTTCTTCTGCATCGTAACATCATTGCATCACATTACAGGCACCTGTAACATTTGCTCCTGTTTTTACAATTGATCATACATCATTCCCATTTATTGGCAAAATTGACCCAGCATGTATCCCGTTTTACAAATACAACAAAGACCAATAATTACTTCATATTTTTTAACTTACACATCATGGCAACCTCATACTGGAGCTTTTCAAATAAGCACTTCATCTTAACAATTCAACATAAACGCTAACAAACCCCCAGAAATGCCAATCTATATAGATAGTATCTTCTAAACCCTGTTTTGTCATTTATTTATGTGAGATTGTTAGGCAGGTTATGTGCTGTTTATCTCTATTCCATTTGCATTCAATCTGTCCTTCTACTTCTTCTATCTGCCCTGTCCTTTCAGGACGTAGACGATCATGGTTCTTCACATCTCCCTATCCCTTGTGGCTCTTAGTATGTTTGCTCTTATAAATCCTGGCAACCCCGTTCCGTCATCAACCTGATCAGGCCCTGCAAATAAGTTATCCGCTGCCTTCCTCTGTCTCTTTTTCCTTCCATCTGGCCAGTCAGTATCAGGTTCTCCAAGCTCTCCTTCCTTATTACATGTCCCAGGAACTTCAGTTGTCTCTTCCTGATGCTCAGTATTAATTTCCTTTTTGTTGCCATTCTTTTCAACACCTCATCATTGCTTGATTGCTCAGTCCACGATATCCGCAGCATCCGTCTGTAGAACCACATTTCCGCTGCTTCAAGTTTTGTTTTCATTTTCGATGATATTGTCCAGCATTCAGTGCCGTATTGAAGAACTGACATCACATAGCAATCCAGCACTCTTTTCTTGGTTTCTAGTGAAATTTTTCTGTGTTAGTACTTTACTCAGCTTCTGGAATGCGTCTTTTGCCATAAGACCTCTTTCTTCATTATATATATATTTTTTTTTTAATCATTTCACCCTGAGCAAGGCAGAAACGCCACTGATGTGCAGGGGGTTTACACAAATGTAGAAAGATTAATTAGAAAAGAATGAGGAGTACAAGCTAGTTAGAAAGGAACAATAGAAAGCTGAGAAAGCAGGTGCAATGACAGATACAGATGGGCGGAGAGAACATGAAGATTATACAGGGGAGGGGAGAGAGCTAGAGTCCAGTGGTTAGTAGGTGAGTATTAACTTTGCTTTTAAATTTCTGGAGGTCGTAGCCGTCAGGAAAGCAAGAATACGGGAGTGAGTTTCAACTATCTCTTCCTAATGTTAATTATAACTGTCCAAATTGTTTCCATTTTCTCTAAAACTGTGTTACTGCTCACATGTTTAGGATATGCTATTCTCAGCATCCTTCTGTAGAACTACATTTGTAATGTCTCAAGTTGTTTTTTTTTTGCCTGTGTCGAGATGGCTCAGTGTTCACTGCCATATCAGAGGACAGATATTACATCACATTTCAGTACTTTTTTCTTTGTTTCTAATGAACATAGAAAAGAGGTTTCAAATTCTATCTTCTATTTATATAAAATGCACAATTGAAATGTTAATGTCATCAGAATAGAATTGTGGACATATAAATCTTCAAATATATATCCTGAAACCAAGGACTGATCCAAATATTGGGGCTTACAGACACAGCACCGGTTCCAGCACATTTTCCGAGTGAAGCCAAGTAGTACCTCTTTCACTGACCATTTAGGAATATCAAATGCTGTAAGCTATGTGGATGGTATAATGGATAATGGCTTAAAATTATTAATCAGAAAACCAAGTTCCAATTTCTGTTGTGTTCATTATATTCACTTATGCAGAAATACCCTTGGGAAAGGCATGAATCCACCACTTCCCATTCCCCCAACTATGGGCTAATTAGTAAGTCTTGTGTTGCTAAAATGGTTGTTATCTAAAAAAAAATAAGATAAAATTCTATATAAAAAAAATTGGATTTCAGCATTAAATAACCAAGGGAAGTTAATATATAGCTAAACAAAAATGACCAACCAATCTAAGTCCAATGTCTGCCATTTCTTTTCTCACTCTTTCTCTCTTCCCCTTTTGCTTTCAATATGTCTGGTATGTAAATATTGATAACAAAAAGGAAACAAAAATAGAAATTTACAGTATTTACATTATTTAGACTGTTGTCCTCATTTTCTTTGCTATTTTGTTATTGGGAAATACACCTATTCCTCAGATAATTGACTCTCCCTCCTATATTAATAAGAGTTAACAGGAAGTTAACATGAGAAGTTCTTAGGAGTTCTTTAGAGTTCTACTGGAGTTCAGTAGAACTACTAGGCAGTTGATATTAGTCGGCAGTTAACTGAATAATGGGGAGTCAGCTTTCAGTGGAAGATTACTAAGTTCCTAAAATTTTGGGCATGTTAAGTCAATTAGCAACCGACATAGCACAATTATAACCATCAGTGCAAAAACTACTCCACAACACATTTGTATGATGTTTTGGCTGTCATGTGATCCAGCCTTCTCCACTTTGTTACAATCACTGGGTTAGAGGGAGATAACCCATGAGTTCCAGAAAAGGAACTACAATGCAAGGAATGAAGTTCACATAACCCAGTGATTGTAATGAAGGGTTCGGTTTGAAATTCCTAGCACTAGATGAAGGCCGGAGCGTACAACAACTGAAACATTGTACAAATAGCAACAAAGATGAGGACGATAGTCTGAATAATGTAAATACTACCTCATCTCAGAAATATAGACAAATATAATGCTCTATTTTTAAATGTTGTATAGATGACAACAAAGATGAGTACATTAGTTTGAATAATGTAAATACTGTAAATACTACGTCATCTCAGAAATATAAACAAATAGAATGATTAAACGTCATACATATGGCAACAAAGATGAGGACAATAATCCGAATAATGTAAATACTGTAAATACTACATCATCTCAGAAATATAGACAAACAGAATGTTCTATTTTTAAATGTCATACAAATGGCAACAAAGATGAAGACATTAGTTTGAATAATGTAAATAGTGTAAATACTTTGTCATCTCAGAAATATAGACAAATAGAATGATTAAACATCATACATATTGCAACAAAGAAGAGGACAATAATCCAAATAATGTAAATACTACCTCATTACAGAAATATAGACAAATGGCAACAAAGATGAGGACAATAGTCTGAATAATGTAAATACTGTAAATACTACCTCATCTCAGAAATATAAACAAATACTAAAAATAGAAATGTCAGAAAGCTTCATCAGTTGTTTTTTGATTGATTTACCTTGGACATTTTTGAGTTTATAATGCCAATGTATCTGAGTGTAGGTTCCGTCAAGCTTAGACTGTCCGGTTTTAGTTTATATTTAAAAGAATCTATGTTTGGGGTTGTCAGGTAGATCAGATTACATCCATTTAATTAAAGGTGCCCCAGGCTTTAGCCTTACAAATTTTCACATCTTTTTTATTAGAATTTATCTTGCTTCTTGCACTGATGGAGATGACCTAGTTATTACTGCAAACAATGCTTTATCAATGCATTTATAAAAATGTTTTCAATATGGTAGCAATGATACAGTTATCCTATAATTACAGCTAACTAACTTTGAATATTTGAGACTGAAAAATTTTGCTAGATACAAAGAGAGTATTGGATTGCTATGTGATGATTATCCAGATTTCACTGCCATATTGAAAAACAATCTACTCAAATATTAAGAAAAGACTTGAAGCAATCAAAATGTATTTCTACAGAAAGATGCTGAGGATAGCATCAATCAAACATGTTAGCAATGATGAGGTTTTGGAGAGGATAGAAATGAGAAGGAAACTCTTAATTAACAGCAGGGACACGTAATGAGGAAGGAGGGCTTGGAAAATCTGATACTGACAGGTCAGATAGTGAAAAAGAGAGACAGGCAAAAGCAATGTGTAACATAAAGTTTGGCTGGGGTAATAGGAAAAAATGTGCTAAGAGCTATCTGGGATGGGGAGACGTGTAAGACCATGATCACCTATGTCCTGAAGGGATACGCCACAAAGAAAAAGATCTTGAAATTTATTTTAATTTATTTGTCATGAGAATAATTTGGCATTGAGTTGGAAAATAACCGAGACAGTGATTGATGTAACTATTCATAATATCAATAATTCTTTCTATTTTAATAAAGCTCATTGTGTACTTATTTGTGTATGTGTGTGTGTATATATATATATATATATATATATATATATAGTCATCCGCAGACAGATCTGTTTTGCTGTATCACAGCTCATCAGTACGGTTAGACTCAGATTTGTTTTAACCCAGGATTGAAACCGGACTGAATTGGCGTCAGTCGGCGATTCTACCTCTGGGCTATGGGCGTTCGGTAGAAGAGGCAGACTTTTTAGTGTGTATATTGTCATTATATCCGACCAATAGCCAGAGTGCTCTAATCCATTACTGAATGAGCGATATATATGTATATTTTCCTCCTGTCATGCAGAAACAATAGCAAGGCAGTGTTAGCCCAGTTTATTAAAGAGACAATAGAGAGGTAGCCTTGGCTAGGTTCATTCTCGTTACTACCAGTTATTAAACTTTACCATCAGTTATGAAAGCTTTTGCCGCAAGTTCGCTATTTAACAGTGCCTTAATAAATTTGGGCAATAATTATGTCATCAAGTAGTAAAGAATATATATATATATATATATATATATATCCTCTCTCTTATAATAAAGTCTATTGTGTGTGTATATATATATATATATATATTTCCTTCCTCTCACACTCAGGGTTTAGATTATTTTGTTTTCTTTTTCATATGTCTTTATTTAAGATACTCAATAGTAGGAACCTTAATATATATGCTATCATCATTTTAGGTCGCACGGGCCCACTCCTACAATATACTGGAATTTCGAACATCACTGGGAAGACTGAAGAGTATACTGCTTGAAATCTGATATTGAAAATGCACAAAGATAAAGATATTAGAATAATTTATAGAATGGTAACGGTGATATTGGATGTACTTTGTGGTACAGTGGATATCAACTCAGAATGACAAATCGGGATGTCGAGTTCGAATTCCAGAAGAATTCATGGCATTCACTTATGCACAAATACCCTTGGGAAAGGTATTAATCTATCTCTTCCCTCCAGTTATGGGTTAAATAACAGGACAGATTGGGTTCTATAGCCTTGGCTTGTAATCAGTCTACCACAGAAAGCAATGACAACCTACTGTGGGATAATCCTCTGCCCAATCAGTCATGTCTCTTTTGATACATGATCACTCAAAGTGTGTATCACGTATGGCACTTAACTGACAATGAAACATTTAGCATTCAATGAAAGTAAACATCTCTGTTATATTATTTTCCATTCTAGTTAGATGTGCTATGCATTTTAGTTGTTGCTGTAGAATTTTTAAAACGATATAGCTTTGTTATATACATTTTTGAAGGAAAAATGTTACCAACAATACATTTTGAAAGAATTATTACCATAACACATTTTTGAAGAAAAAAAATTATTCTCAGCAAAACATTTTTGAATATAGAACTAGAAGACATTTTCAGTTTTCTAAAATAAAAAAGAATAAAAACAAAACATTTTCATTAAAATCTGATTAAATCAACCTTCTCACTATAACTGAACATTAAAAAAAAATATCTAAAACCCTCACCATTTTAGTATTAAATAACCCACAGAGGTTGATATGCCATTAAACAAAACTCTTCTGATAAATATTTTTATTTTTGCAATAGACAATCTCATCAGAGTGTGTTGCCAGATGCAGTTTTAAAATACTTATTCAAGAATCACTGCATACAGTGGTTTTTTCAGATCTATGATTAAAAATGGGATGAAGCTATTGAATCCTGTCTGTCCCAAAGAAAACAATCCTTCATCAGGTAGACTGGCACTACAGAATTCCAGAGAATTTTATCAAAAAACAAAGCCATATCATTTTAAAAATTTTACAGAAACAACTAAAATGCATAGCACATCTAACTAGAATGGAAAATAATATAACAGTGATGTTTACTTTCATTGAATGCCAAATGTTTCATTATCAGTTAAGTGCCATACGTGATACACGCTTTGAGTTCACTATATTTGATTTGTCAGCCTGGAAGAAGCAATCCCAGTGTATGGCCCCTTTGGAAAGTGTCTGAAAATCATATCACAGATTGATACAAGCAATGTGAATTAAATTAGACAGACAGGACCCATTAGGAGCCACTGGTGGTTGTACTAGCATGAAGTCACAAGTCATCATGATTGAGCTTTTGAGCATCCCGGCCTTGTTCAGACTGTTGTTCATGCTAGGTAATGCAACCTCTCTTAGGAACTGTAACTAAGATTTGCTCAGCATAGGTAAAGTATAAACCAGAGGTAGGCTCTGTGGGTGTTGAACAAACACAAATGTGCCTGAGGAGGTGTCTACAACTGGGATTAGCTAGCCACCCTAGTAGACAGACATCCTTGGATACAAGTAGTGAGACCTATATATGTAGCATTGGTCTTGGACGAAACTGTTCTGTTCTTAATTTCAGATAGCAAGAGAACAATTGGGCAGAATGTGAGAAAAATGTTTGAGTTTGAGGAATCTTTCTTTTTACACTTGTGCCATACACTTTGAGCAATCATGTCTTAAAAGAGACATGATTGACTGGGTAGAAGATTATCCCGCTGTAGGTTGCCATTGCTTTCTGCAGTAGACTGGTTGCCATCCAAGGATATAGAACCCAATATGTCCTATTATTTAACCCAAAACTGGAGGGAAGAGACGGATTAATACCTTTGCCAAGAGTATTTGTGCATATGTGAAAACACCCTTGGAAAAGTGCTTCATGTAATTTTAATGTCAGTTTCTCTGATTTTTTATTTTTATTTTTTTTCAGTTCAACCCACCCTGCATCCAGAGATGTCGAGCAAAGACAGGACAGCAAAGGAAGGTGATACAGTGGAATTGGTATGTAACGTATCTGGAATCCCACATCCCAATGTTACATGGTACCGCAAGTCCATAAATGGCAAAAAACCAAAAGAACGTAAGTATGTTTTATCATGTTGACAATCGAGAGCAAGTTTCCTGCAAATTTCGGCTTTTGGTTAAACTTTTCATTTTGCCATTTTTGTGTCCGTTCATCTTTTCAACACACTTTTTTTTTAATACATTTTTGTTTCTCACACGTTCTCTTCTCACTTATATCTTGACAATGAAATTTCACAATCGTTTGGATTATTTTTGCCTTGTTTGCTCTTCTCATTTTCCTATTACTTAATTCCATAAGCATACTTTTATTTCCATTCTGAATTGTTAAATGCATGTTCACAATTTACTTAAGTTTTCTTGTCACATAATACTTTTCTAAAATCTATTGCTTATAAAAAATCAATTTTTTGGAATATGCATACGATATTTACTTATGTACAGGTTGGTTCTCTAGTGAGACTTTTAACCAACAAATTATTAACTTATTCTTCGTACATAAATCAAACTTTGATTTTTATACAAAGAATAATATATTTAATATAGTGATCTTTAATTTTGAACTAAGGAATTATTGATTAATAATGTACCTTCTACATAGATTGATCTGTCATTTAATAATCTGGGTTTAAAAAATCATACAAAAACTTAGTTTGTGCCAATGACTACTAAAATTTGTCATTAAAACCTATATGGAAAAAAAGCCACAATGAAAATTGATTGCTTTTGTTTTTTAAAGTTTATCAACACTGCAGGTATTTAAAGACAGAAAATACATTTAGATTCTAAGGAGTTTTTTGACATAAAAATGAATCATTGATATAAAGATTGGTGACAGTGTGTGTAGGACACTTTGCATGATGGGCATTAAAGTTACAAAACCCAAATACCTTTGCAAATGGAATTTAAATGTTCTACTAGATTGGTGTCTAGGTCCCATTGAAATAGTTAAATGTAACTGCCACTTCCACTCCAACAGTTTCTTGCCTAGCACTGGTTGCCAGTGGAACAAACTTCCATTTATTTGTTTTCCTGATAGTTACAATCTCCAAAAATTTAAATGTAATGTCAATTGCCATTTTCTATCTTATTTAATCTCATTCATTTTTATCTTTTCTTCAGTACCCACTCTACTCTGTCTTTTCTTTTGCTGTAACCCCCTGCACACTAGTGGTGATACTGCCTTGCTTGGGGTGAAATGATTAAAAAAAAATATAGATGGTGGGAGAAGTAATGGATTCATGCCTTTCCTAAGGATATTTTCACAGAAAGGAATATAGCAAACACAAATGGAATTAGAACATGGCTCTCCAATTTCTAATTTTGTGCTCTTATCCATTACACCACCCACACATCCAAATATGCAGCACCTGGCATTCTCCAGTACTCATCGAAGTACTGACCAGGCACGATGTTACTTAACTTGCCAATCATACAAGAACTGATGTTTCAACCTGATATAATCATTAGCCTCATGATAAATACCAAACACAGATGAATATATATATATATATCTACACACACACACACACACTACCGGCCATAATTATTATGCCACCCCAGTTTTTTTTTAAAGAAATGATGTATTTCATACTATATTTTAGTATGTATTGCCAAGTAGATAATTCTAAATGAAAATAGAATGCTTTTCCTTTTATTATTACTTTGCAAAATTTTACAATCCAAGGAAGCAAAGACAAACTTGTCTGAATAACCCTAAATGTTCTTCGTTCTTTCATTGATGAAACTGCAATATAGGTAATTATTAAATATTTATAAATTCATTTGATGCGCATCTTATTGTGTAGTATTAACAAAAGAACCATTCTATTTTCATTTACAGTTATTCACTTGGCAATAAATACTAAAAAATAATATGAAATACATAATTTTTTTAAAACACTGAGGTGGCCTAATAATTATGGCTGATAGTATGTGTGTGTATATATATATATATATATTTATTTATTTTTGTGGTTGAGGAAGTTAGTCCAGTGTCTGTTATATCAGGAATGGATTAGTCAAAAAGGTAAAAACAAAATTTAATTTTTCATTTCATAAATGTGACAGAGAATGAAAGCAATTTTACTTGAGACACTATGATATAAGCAAGAGTGAAGTGCCTGGTTGTTAGTCAATTTTGAGTTATACTTGAACCAACCATGACTTGCTATGAATCTCTCAGGTTCAACTTTAGAACTGTATCTTTTCTTTTGGTTGTGAAACAAATTTAAATCTTTATAAAGCATGGTGAACATTTTATGCATATATATACTTTCTATACATATTATTGGGTTACTTAGAGAAAACAACTCATTCTCTAAGGTCCAGCATAAGCATTAATATACAGATGATATTTTAACATCATAAAAAAGTCAAACAGCACTTTTTGGCTGTTGAATCTGATATGGTAAGTTTGTTCTCCACTTCCACTGTTCTTTTAAAAAACCAATGCATCTTCCTTAGACACAATATTGTCTTTCATTTTGACCTGAAGATGCCCACCTAGCCTATGTAAGCAAAATATGCTGTCTGTAAAAGTTTTTACTACTTTGTCTCGTTATCACGACTGACATCTTAACAGGGACAGAATTAATACCTAGAACAATGTATAGAAATGAACCCAGAAATCAAAATAAACAAAAAAGTTTTATATGATAAATATGCTCTATACATAAGTTAGTAATAAATAAAGGTAAATAATTTGACCACACAGAGATTTATACACACACACACACACACACACACAACCGGCCACAATTATTAGCACCCCCACCCCAGTTTTTAAAAAAAGATTATTTATTTTATACTATTTTTAGTATTTATTGCCAAGTGGATAATTTTAAATGAAAATAGAATGGTTCTTTTGTTATTATTACTTTGTAAAATTTTACAAGGCAGCCAGGAAGCCTTTGCTTTGGCCAGCCAAGAAGAAGAGACTAGCGTGGGGAAGAGATCACAAAAACTGGACACCAGAACAGTTCATTTAACGCACATATTATTGTGCAATACTAAAAAAACATTCTATTTTCATTTAGAATTATCCACTTTGCAATAAATACTAAAAATAGGATGAAAAATACCATTTCTTTTAAAAAACTGGGGTGGCCTAATAATTATGGCTGGTAATGCGTGTATATTTATATATATTTATACACGCACACAAAAAGGCAAGCAGTATATGAAGTGACTGAATAAAAGAAAGGTCTTACTTGTTAACCTCCCCAAAAGGGAGACTGGGCAACCCTGTAATATATTTTCTCTTCTTTCCATTGAGCATACATCCTCACCAATGTAAGGCTAAACTGTAACTGACTTTCTCCAAAGAGCTGTTACATGACTTGAGACATAACTAAATTCTTGCTCTCAAAGGGATATAGTTACATTGTGTATCCCAACAATATGTTTAAAACTTTCTCCAATATCCCACTTGTATTCACAGTTATTTTTGCAACACTTAAAGCTTTGAGTGCTAGCCTTACCTTTTTTTGACATTACTCCGAATTCTTTATCCAGTTGGTGGTTGTAGCCTGCAAATATCTAAAACTTATTGGCAATTTTTAAATATCTGTAACACTTCTGATTTAGTTTCTCTGGTCCTGCTTTTCTTGTCTTATTTTTATTCTATTTATTTTATTTTATGCCGACAGACAGCAGTGGTGCAAGGTTCACATTTAGCCACCATTGCAACCAGGGATCAGTCGAGGAATTAAATATTTTCAATACGAAAATTGTAAGGAGCACCTCCAACCAGCACTCGGTTTAAAAACCAAACAATAACAAACACTTGTATGATGCACTCACACTAGCACTCACTGAAATATTTTATACTGCATTTTTTTTCTTATCATACGCTTTAGAAATTTGTTTTGATTTGTACTTATGTATTATTGGGTTGAGTCATAAAATAAATTCCGTTTTTGTTTATCGACTTCATTTTTCAAAAAACAATTTTACATTTTATTATTTGCAATGACTTGTTGTCTCTTATCAAGCAGCAGTTTGATATCTTTTGATGAAGATTTCACATGTTCTGTTGTAAAAAAAAACATTTTTAACAAAATCTAGTTTTCATTGGAGAAAGAGCTTTGCTATCAAAACATTTTGCAATTATTGAAAATGCTAATAAGCCGTGAGTACACGGTCAGGATGTGCTTTGTGGTGCAGTGGATAACGGCTGGGAATGAGAAATCGTGGAGCCAAGTTCAAATTCCAGTTGAATTCATTGCATTCACTTACGCGCAAATACCCTTGGGAAAGGTATTAATCCGTCTCTTCCCTCCAGTTATGGGTTAAATAACAGGACAGATTGGTTTCTATAGCCTTGGTTGGCAACCAGTCTATAACAGAAAGCAATGGCAACCTACTGCGGGATAATCTTCTGCCCAGTCAGTCATGTCTCTTTTGAGACATGAGCACCCAAGTGTGTATCATGTATGGCACTTACCTGACTGACACTGTCAGGTGAATATGACCATTTGAGTAGAACTAACCAGCCAAATTCTAATTTTTTTTCTCTTGTGTTATTCTTGCTGGAAGTGACCTTTTATTGTCATACAGAAGTACAACTTTTTTCCTTTAACCTGCTGTGTACGCTACCATTGCCATACAAAAATTATGCTGTATGAGTGTACTGCAAATTTATTCTTAACTATCATGTATGATTTGTATTAGTATTAATCGTTACAACTGGTTCTCAAAAATGGAAATGGCTTGTAACTCAACCTAATATCGTTATATATTTTCATCTATTTACAGCATTCTTATATTTTTACTATTTTTATTATTGTTATGTCATTTAACAAAGCTGTGTTAAACAAGGACCTACTGCATTTTTAAAATTCTTTGTTTGCTTTCCGTGTCTGTGAAAATGTCCAGTTATGTATTTCTTTAACTTTTCTCTTGTTTACATTACCTTTCCTTAAACTATTTTTGCTTGCATCTCTCATAAAATTTCTCTTTAATATTTTTATGAATCTGTTTTATTAGACACTGACATCTCTCTTTAAGGTTTTAAAGTGGTATTGGAGAAAGTCACAATAAAATAATATATTGTGTTCTCCCAGGATTAATATAGAAAAACAGTTATGATATTTCTTCTCTCTTCTCAAAAGTTCTGCAATGTTGATGTTTTGCAATGTACCAGTCATTGGGTTGTTCAATAATTTACACCATCCTGTTTATTTTTTTGTTTTTGTTTTGCTTCATAGCTAATTTTTTAAATATTATAACCAAATGTTGAATTGAAAAATTTTCTCGCTCAAATAGGATCATTCTATTCTTTTTTTAAATTCTGTTTTCAATCTTGAAGTCAAAATATAGTTCTTGAAAGAGTTCTAATGACAAGATGGAACTAATTTTGTCAAGATCAATCATTTAAAAAATTTTATTTGAAATTTTTCAATTAAGTTGGAAAGAAAAGAGTATTGAAATACATTGTAATATCAATTCTGCTATGTAGCAGTGAGAGTGTGAAAACAATTTTCTTACAGATGAAAAGACTTTAGGAATCAGAGATGTGGATCTACAGAAGGATGATGAGAATAACATGGATATTACTTGGGAGAAACAAAGAAGATTTAAGCAAAATGGAAATGTTAACTTGTGATTTGGATCAGAAAAAGACTGTTGAAATTTCTTGGACACCGATAATGTCTTGTGTCTTTTGTATGATATGAAGTCATTTTAACTGTCACCTTTTCTAAATTGCTTCATTCATAAACTGAACATGTTCTTCACTTTCTGTCATTTGTGCTTTGTAGGATATTTGGACAATTTATCACCTTTCTCTCTGATGTTATAGCCAATATCATTCGCTGTTTATTGAGTCAGGGATTGAACATGTCTCTTGATTTTTGTCACATGAGGATTCTTTCCTAAGAATTTGTCATTTTCCTACTCTTTTACTTTCTCTGAAGACCTGCATCGCTTAACACAGGAATTGAACTTGTTACTTGTTTTCTATTGCTTCCAGTGACATTCTTAAGAGTTTGAGACTTTTTAATCGTCAGCTTACTTTTGATATTGTTTTTTTGACTTGAACATGGGATTTAACTCACGATTTTAAAATGATAAACATCAGTTTAAATTTCTAGAGAACAAAATAAGAAAAATAGGCTTGGAAAAATTGATACCCACAGGACAGATTGAAGGCAAGAGGGACAGGAAAAAATGCATAATATACATAATAAGTTAGGAGTGCTTGGAAAATCTGATACTCACAAAAAAGATTGAAGGCAAGAGGGACAGAGGAAAACAGTGCATAACTTATATAATAAAGAAGGAGGGTTTGGAAAATCTGATGCTCACAGGACAGATTGAAGACAAGAGGGACAGAGGAAATCAGCGCATAACTTATATAATAAAGAAGGAGGGTTTGGAAAATCTGATGCTCACAGGACAGATTGAAGGCAAGAGGGACAGGAAAAAATGCATAATATACATAATAAGTTAGGAGTGCTTGGAAAATCTGATACTCACAAAAAAGATTGAAGGCAAGAGGGACAGAGGAAAACAGTGCATAGCATATATAATAAGGAAGGAGGGTTTGAAAAATCTGATACTCACAGGACAGATTGAAGACAAGAGGGACAGAGGAAATCAGCGCATAACTTATATAATAAAGAAGGAGGGTTTGGAAAATCTGATGCTCACAGGACAGATTGAAGACAAGAGGGACAGAGGAAAACAGTGCATGACATATATAATAAGGAAAGAGGGCTTGGAAAATCTGATACTCACAGGACAGATTGAAGGCAAGAGGGACAGAGGAAAACAATACATAGCATGCCTAGCAAGCTGGAGTAAATGCATAGAGGAACAAAGTTTAAGAGAGAGGACAGAAAGACATCATTTTTTAAGAGTTACAAAGGGCAAGAAATTTTGGGGAGCCCTAAAAAGCAACATGGCACATAGAAGAAAGCAGCAACTTTCAGTTCAACTTTTGCTGGAATTTATTGCACACAATAAATATCTGAAGATGGCCAGAGAGTATGTAGGCCATAAAATGAAAAAAGCTGCTAAACTGAAGATTCAAGGCTGAAATGATTATCTGATAAAAAAAAATAATTATTCAACATCCTTTTTATTTATGTGCTGTGTCTCTTGAAGATATGAGTGATCATCAATCTCTACCACTTCCTATCTTCTGTAGCTCTTTGTAAAATGTGTTTTCTTACCATCCCTAGTCATCCTCTTCTGGCATCCATTGACAATCTTGTCTGATAAGTGGCCTAACGTCTTTCTCTGTCACTTTGGCCTCCAATATGTCCTGTGATTGTCAAATTCTTCCATCCCTCTTTCCTCATTTTGTTTGAGAATTCAGCTCCTTCTGATTCTCCTTTTTGTTTACATTTTCCTTGGTCTTGGGCATGATGGTAAACTGCATCCAGCAGCAAGACCTCTGATTGGAGAGGTTGTGAGAAGCATGGAACCACCTCTTAATTGCTGTTGTTACCAGGTTCACCCTGACCTGGAGTGGTAGCACCTGTTAGGGTTCCAGTTATGAGCAAATAGTTAATCCCCAAATTGGGGTCAAAACACTATGAAAGTATAAAAATAGACTTTTCTAGAAATATATACATAAAAATAGACTTTTCTAGAAATATATACATAAAAATAGACTTTTCTAGAAATATATACATAAAATACTTTACTAGAAATATATATATAAAAATAGACTTTTCTAGAAATATATACATAAAAATACTTTTCTAGAAATATATATATAAAAATAGACTTTTCTAGAAAAATATACATAAAAATAAACTTTTCTAGAAAAATAAACATTTTTGAAGGAAAACTATTACCAACAATACATTTTTGAAGAGAAAATTATTACCATGACACATTTTTTAAGGAAAAAGTTATTCTCAGCCAAACATTTTTGAATACAAAACTAGAAGACATTTTCAGTTTTCTAAAATAAAAAAGAATAAAAACAAAAGATTTTCATTAAAATCTGACTAAATCAACCTTCTAACTCTAACTGAATATTAAAAAAAATTACCTTAAAACCCTACATTTTGACTTTAAATAACCCGGAGTGGTTGATATGTCAGTTGTGTCACCAAAGAAAAGAAACAAACTAGATTCATCAACCCAAAACATAAAAGAAATATTTGGTTGTAAGAGAAAAACAACACCAAGAGACAATGTATATGTAATCAGAGAAAGTGCAAAACATCCTAGAAAGACATTATTATTTTGTTTCAATTAATTTGCACAAGGGTGTAATTCTGGTTTAGAGTTATAATCATATGAATTGTACTGGGTCGCTGAAAGTATCATATTAATTACTGCTCTTCACAATTTTTTCTCCTTTGTAGCATTTAGCACTGTTAGTATTTTTACTATCCCATTCAATTCATCTAAGACCAAGCTGTTGTCTGTCAACCATTACAGGCAACCTCTTCTGCCTCCCATAAGCATGGACCAAGTGATTCTCCCTGAGAGTAATACACTATGCCTCCTCGGACTTACCCTGTCCTCAGACCTCAAATGGAACCACTATATTGAATCCATAGCAAAATCCACTGCTAGGGAGATTGGGTCACTATGTCGATCCAGGATGTTTTTTCCACCTGAATCCATCCTGTATATATACAAGTCAACCATCCGTCCGTGCATGGAGTACTGCTGCCATTTATGGTCAGGTGCCCCTGCCGTTCTCCTCAGTGTTCTTGACAAGCTCCAAAGGAGAGTCTGTAATGTGATAGGTACTGATCTGGCGACTCAACTGCAGCCACTTCCCCATCGTCGAAATGCGGCCTCCCTCTGTCTCTTCTATAAATACTTTCATGGCTTCTGCTCGGATGAGCTTAAGTCACTGATGCCTTCTCAACAGGTGTTTACCCATGCAGCTAGACTGGCAACTGGGTCCCACCCATTCACAGTCAGGTTAGCCAAATGCAGATGACAATTCTACTCCTGCAGCTTCCTCTCTCGCACTTCCCGCCTGTGGAACTCACTCCCGTATTCTTGCTTTCCTGACGGCTACAACCTCCAGAAATTTAAATGCAAAGTCAATACTCATCTACTAACCACTGGCCTCTAGCTATCTCCCCTCCCCTGTATAACCTTCCCTTTCTCTCCACCTATGTGTCTGTCATCGCACCTGCTTTCTCAGCTTTCTATTGTTCCTTTCTAACTAGTTTGTACTCCTCACTCTTTTCTAATTAATCTTTTTACATTTACATAACCCCCTGCACATCAGTGGCGTTTCCGCCTTGCTCAGGGTGAAATGATTATAAAAAAAAAAAAAGATATGCTTTCTTCTGCCATATGTTTTGACAAGACCATTAAATAACTTACCTGCCATTTTTTCTGTAGAACCACATCACTATATCTCAGAGGAAAGTGTCCAGATATCACTGTCATATAGGACGATGGATGTTATATTGTTGTTCAGTAATCTTTTCTTCATTTCAAATAGAATATCAATAAAATATTCTTATACAATAAGACAGGGCTTTCTCATGGGCAATATTAACCACCAGTGGGCAATTTCTAATGTTGGGATAGTGATGAGCCACTGAAGCGAAAACTCAAGATGTGATAGGATTTTGAGTATTAAAAAAGTATTTCAACATATGCTATTTGAAAAAGGTGTGCTGAAATATATTTGTAACTAGCAGTTGCTCAGGTGTAATGAAAGCTTTAAAACTAATCCATGGTCCTGGAGCTCAGACTCTTTGGACGTTGGCATGAAAGACTAAAAAGCAATAGTTGTTTCCAGTTAAAGCAAAACCGTAGACTGAAAGAAAAATGAATAGATGTAAGTCAAATTTTGATTTCCTGGTATCGATATCAAACAAGTTTTTTTCATCGTAAACTGAATTTTGAAGGCTAAATAAGTCTTCTGAGTAAATGGTATCATGGCTGAGACTAAAAACTACAATTGTACCTACTTAGAGCCAAACCCAAAGCAAGAACTAAAATAAAAGGGCTGAAAAAATACAGACATACAGGCAAATAAACAAACACACACAGAAACATTTTGCTTTTTATATATATATATTATCAATTTTCTGCACTATTGTGAGAACTGCAACATTGAAACTTCTGAATATTGTTTATGTCTTTGACTATGAGTGTATCAAAGTTGATTAAAGTCGGACCACTCCTTCTATAACCCGATTTTTTTGATTATTGATTTTTGATATTTATCAAGGGTACCTCAACACAAAACCTAGGTAAGAAAACTTGCAGATGCTTATAGTACAACTGTGTAAACTTTCAAGAAAATCAGTTCAGCCGTTTCAGAGTCTATAGGTAACGGACACACACACAGAGACAAAGTTCCATTTATATATAAGTTTAGATTTAATTATATCTAGTAATCAGTTTCAAGTTCCTCTCTGACATGTCATTGTTCATGACCCTCACAGCTGCCTCATTCAAATGTATTCACCATTCATAACTCTTTTTCTGTAAAGACAAAATCTGCTTGATTTTTTTTGTTTTTTTTGTGTGTGTGCCTCAGTCAGTTATGCAGATTTTTTTCATGCCCATTTCCAGGCATTTAATTAGTCCTAAGGCACTGGGTAATTTGCATAACCACATATAATACAGTTGATTTTATGCCTCTTTCATCAGGGAGATAAACCATTTTGGTTAAAACTAGACATGCAAAAAAACCTGTACATTAAAAAAAAAAAAACTTAAAAAACAGGAGGGTAATTGTAAATATCTGATTCACATTCCTAGGTAAGATAGAAATATCCCCACAAACCACAAATATTTTGGTATTTTTATAATTTTTTAATATTCAACTAATTCTTCAGACAAAATAACATCTTTTCCAGGTATCAATCAGATAAGAAAAGACAACAAAAAAATATTCACTAAATAAGTATTAGTTACGAGTAGTTTATATGTTTTTAATTTTATAATTATAAACAATTTTTTACATTTTTCGTCATCACTAACCATAAAACTAAATTATATATACAACTTTCAATGGTCAATGTTGCTTTCATTTACTTTTTAATATGGTAGTAATACCAGAAGTCAGTGTAATTTGTTACTCCACTTTGGTATTTTTTTACTCTATCATAAAATCAGTTTATAAACCAGCAACAAACTATCACCCAATAATTTGAATATACTTTGGAATATTGACTATATAGGTGGGTATTGAGAAATATTTGCAAGTGAAAGTGGGTGACAATGCCAAAAAGTTTAGAAGCCATTGCAATAAAAGGATCTTAACAAATTTTAAAGATAGCATTTTCGAGAACTTTCTCATAAAATAGCAAAAATGTAGCAAAAAATGTAATTTTTCTTAAAAAAAGATGTGAAATTTGCCAAAGTGCACTCAAAAGTTTGCCCAATTCCAACTTCGATGTAGCAGTAAAACTTGATTAATTTCCTTCCAAAGAATCAATCTTTTACTTACAAGGAAACCAGAATAAAGACAAATTGCTGCTTTTAAATGAAAACCAATTTAAAAGCCAATCTTGCCACTGTGTTTGCACAAGTTGATAATAAAACTCTTTAATTTGTCTTTATTGCCTTTACAAACATTCAACCAATTCTGCTCTTGTTATTTTACGTTGAATTAATGTCACATCATGGGTGATTTATTGCGACTGCAACCTCTAACCTTCATTGTTGGCTCATGATGCTCTTACTTGGACATTACTCTTCTTTATCACTTTGGTTCACAGGTTGTACACATGGCATCCATTATATAGGCAGTTATGAAGGCATGCTACTTAAAATTGAATCTCAAATGATTGTATACTCTACTCTGCTTGTGAGTTTATAGTGAATTTAAAAATAATCTAATATCATTTTGAAGCAGTATTTCACAAATTTTTAAAGTAATATTTCAAAGATATTTAATTTTAAAATAATATCTTAAGGATATCTATTTTTTAAAACAGTTCTCTAAGGACATTCCTTTCAAGTAATATTCCTAGTACATTTTTTACAAGTAATATTCCAAGGACATACTTTTTCTGGTAATATTCCAAGGACAGAATTTTTTCTGGTAATATTTCAAGGGCATACTTTTTCTAGTAATATTTCAAGGACATACTTTTTTTTAGTAATATTTCAAGGACATACTTTTTTTAGTAATATTTCAAGGACATACTTTTTAGTAATATTTCAAGGACATACTTTTTTAGTAATATTTCAAGGACATACTTTTTTTTTAGTAATATTTCAAGGACATACTTTTTTTTTAGTAATATTTCAAGGACATACTTTTTCTAGTAATATTTCAAGGAAATATTTCTTTCTAGTAATATTTCAAGGAAATTTTTTCAAGTAATATTTTAAAGAGATTTATTTTTTATTTATTTGGAGGAAGTATTCATTTTAGTCAAAGTAACGAGTCAGAAGTTTGTTTTAAGTAATGTTTCAAAGAGGTGTATTTCTTTAGAAAGATATTTTGGTGAAGTTTATTTTTACCAAAATAATGTTGCAAGGACTATATTTTTCTGGAATACAGAGTCAAATAAATTGTTTTCAGATGTAAATATCTAGCTTTCATCTTAGATGTTGTCTGGTTTTATTCTGGTCAGTCAAATTTGTTCTTGTGACACTTTGAGAAAAACCTTGATTAATTTCAATAGCAATGTCTACTAAAAAAAGAAAACAGTGATTTGTTAGTTTAGAATAACATTAAAAGAACTTATCAATTAAGGCTTAGATGTCAGTTGGTCAAAACAAGGATTGGTGAATACAAATTAGGTTAAATATAAAGTTGGTGTAAAATAAAAATTACATTAGGTTGGTATGATGCAGAACATGTAGAGGTGATATGAAAAATGGGAAAAGCTTGTTTGAAAAAACATATTTCATCTCCTCATGGCAGGCTTCTTCATATGAGAATATAAGACAACCTCTTTGTGGGAGAAAAGTTCACACTCTACCCACGACTTTTGAACAGGTGAAGTGGCTCGTCCCTTGTTTCCTGTTTAGGATGTGGTTCCCGGCTTTCTTTCTTTTTTTCTGCAATCTTCTTTCACTTTTTTTCTCTCTTTTTTTTTTTCAATTGGAGTAGATAGACTAAACTATCACCCGGTTTACACTCCACCCATATCTATTGAATGGGTGAAGAGGCTCATCCCTTGTTCCCTGTTTAGGATGTGGTTTCCGGCTTTCTCTTTTCCAATTATTTTACTCTTAAGTAGCCCCCTGCGCATCAGTGGTGTCACTGCCTTGCTTGAGGTGATATGATTAAAAAGAAAAAAAAAATCATTACTAGCACAAAGCGTTATACAGACAGAGGAATCCACAGAATGGGCTATTTTAAAATCCAGAAGTCATTAATGGTTTCTAGACAAAAAAACACTTTCTGGCCAGAGAAACTGATAGAAAAATTAGTTACCGCTTCCTCAAGTTACAGTGTATTTTTTCTTACTGACTTCTCTTTCATTCCAACCTTAAGATACTTTTTTTTTCCTTTTTTTTGTAATCAATTCCCTCTGGCCTTATCCCATACCTCAGTAAATCTAATAAATATTAAAACTTTACTATTGTGTGGTTTCTTATTTTATTTTCCACACACACACACGTAATAAAAATTAATTCACACCATGTGTATCTAAAAAAAATGCAATTGCACGGGAATTCACCCCTTACCATACCCTGTAGGGGTCATAAACAAGGATGGCGCACCCAAAAGCTTGGATGTAGTGGAAAGCACACCACGTGGTCAAAAATATAATTTTTTGACCAATCAGGGCTCGACATAAGAAACACATTTCTTGATCTCTCCGGAGCCTCACCATCCAGATAAAACAAAGATAGATAGAAACTCTCAACAGAGCAGAGGAAGACGCAACCAGCTCACACCAAAAGGGCATGCGACAGCTTGGAGCACACACACACAGAGAATCCAGCAGTTCACACAACAAGCAGTATCACGGATCAGCAAACATTCTTTCACCCTCTCTTTCTCTCATCTCACTCACTACACATCGTCCTACCTTTCCCTCTCACATTCCCAGTTCCTTTCTTTCTTCCTTTTTTACAGCTTTACGGACAACTTCATTTTTGTACAAAGAAATAATTCTTTTATTTTTTTTACGATAATAAACAAAAGTTTATTTTACTTTATTTGTAGTGCATTTTTCTTTTCGTTATTTGTTTGAGGGACTTCTTAGCCCCTCTACACTATACATGATGACTTTCTTGACTTCATCTTATTTATGTATGGCAAGATGATACAACTACTAACACACAAGGGGATATTGAAACCAAAAGAGAATAAAAAGTTTTTTAAGGAACTTTAAACTCAATCCTAAATAAGGAACAAGGGATAAACCTGTTCAAAAGATCGGGTTGGGGATGAACTGGACAATAGGTGAATCTCAATACTACTATTGAGGAGAGAAGAAAATTAGTAAATAAAATTTCAGATTCAGATGAAAATGTTAGAAATACAGAGTAGATTTTTAGAAGGTATCTGCAATCTAACATTAAACAAGAAGCAAAGAATAAACCTCTACTTTTGTCCAAAAGACAAAGGAGGCATGTGAACTTGGCGGTAAAAACCTATCTATGCATACTGAGAAGAAAAAAAATAATTAGTAAATAAAATCAAGCACATAAAATCTGAATAGTTTTTCCACTTTAACTCATTATCTCTAAGTCAAATTTTATCAGTATCTTAATTTTTATCCACAATATTGCATACAAGTAGCTTTAAAATCATTGCATAGTTTGCCCCCACTTAAGACTGAAGTCATCGTTTGAACTGAAATGAGAGACAAAATAGCAAATTCTGATTCTCAATATAAATTCGCAGGACTGTGGCAATTTGATAAACTGGTGCAAAGCCACCTTCTCCTTCTCAAGTGACTTAGACAATATGTTTGTCGACTTCATGGCTGAGCTGGTTGCATTTTTCTATCCATGTCAGATCTCATTATTTATCACTCTGAATTTCAAATAACTATATATACCTGAAAACAGTCATTTCTAGAAAAATATACATTTTTGAAGGAAAATTATTACCAACAATACATTTTTGAAGGAAAAAAATTATTACCAGTAATACATTTTTGTAGGAAAAAAATTATTATCAGAAATACATATTTGAATACAAAACTAGAAGACACCTTCAGTTTTTTAAAATAAAAATGAATAAAAACAAAATATTTTCATCAAAATCTGACTAAATCAACCTTCTCACTGTAACCAAACATTAAAACAACACCTCAAAACCCCACCTTTTTGGCATTAAATAACCCACAGTATTTGATATGCCATCAAGCAAAACTCAAATTCCAACTCAATCCCAAGCAAACAAACCGTTTAATTAACTTTTACATTTCTTAGCTTGTAGTTTTATTTGTTCAAGCCTTTCATGTCGGGTATACAGATACCTTTGTCTATTGAATGATCATCTTGCTTCAACTTGATCTTGAAATAGACTTTCTTGTTACCGTCTTTGTTGTTTTATTGCTAATCTTTTTCTTTCAAGAGAGATTTCTATTTAACTAATATTAAACACCTTAAATTTTAAACATGAAATGATATGGAGAAAAAAGTGATTTATATATCACTAAAAGTAATCAATGATCTGGAGATAACAGTGAATATCCAAAAAGGAATGGGTTAATTAAATGATTCATTGGTCTTTATTTTAGTTGCGAATTCTTTGTCTCCACTTTATTGAATGTCAAAACATTGTTTTAACACTTTTATTTCATTTTATTTTGCTGCTATCATTTTTGACAGCAAGGATACATTAATTGTTTTTATTATATCAAGTTTTATGCAAACAAATTACAAAAAGTTTATTTCTAAATATATCCATAACATATTTGATTAACATGATATCCCATATACCTAAATTATCATTTTCGATGTTGTTATGGTCTCTTTGATATGCTGTAATTAGACTTTTCCTCATTGATACTGTTAAACTTTCTACTGTTTTGACTCTAAAACGGTCAAGTGGTTAAAATGTTTGCTTCTGACTATAAGGCCTGGGTTCAAATCTCACCATAGATAATATGACAAGAAAGTAACTTCTTGATGTTATCAGTCTGAAGGAGGCAATTCCAGAATGCAGCAATTTTAGAAATTGCCTGAAAACTATACCACAGTCATCAATGGTTGTGCTAGCATGAAGTCACAAGTCATTGTGACCGAGGGTTCAAATGTCTTAGCCCTGTTCAGACTGCTGTTCACACTAGATAACGTGCTCTCTCCCAGAAACTGTAACTAAGGTGCACTCAGCATAGTTGCAGTATAAACCACAGATAGTAGAATGTGGGTGTAGAACAAATAGAAATCTACCTGAGTGTACATCTGCAACAGGGAATAGCTTACCACTCTAGTAGACAGACATCCTTGGATATGAGTGACCAGCCATATAATACTGTAAACTTTTTTACTGTTTTGGCTCTCAAATTATTTGGAGCAGTTTTTATCATCAAAGATGCAGAAAAAATTGAAGCAACTAAAATGTGGTTCTACAGAAGGATGCTGCGAATATCATAGATCGAGCATGTGAGCAATGATGAGGTCCTAGAAATGATGAAAACAAAAAAAAATTAATACTGAGCATCAGGAAGAGACAGTTGAAGTTCCTGAGACACACAATGAAGAAAGAGGGCTTGGAGAACCTGATACTAACAGGGCAGATATAGGGAAAAAGAGACAGGGGAAAGCAATGAATAACATATTTGAAGGACCTAATCAGGTGGATTATGAAACAAGGGTTGCATGGTATAACAGGAGGAGGCATGCTAAGACCCACCAGGGATAGGCAGGCGTGGAAAGCCATGATCGCCTACGTCCTGAAGAGACAGGGCACATGGAAGGAGAAGAGATATTTGCTTAGAGATATATATTTATTGAGAAGGTATCTTAGGTGTCTATCATGCTTTCAACAAAATACATTATGAAAGAAAAATACAAGATGGGCTGAAATATTCTTTGCTAAAACAGAAATATAATAATAAAATTTTGGCTGTGGAAAAGGTATGATTTTTGCAAACAGCAGAGTCCAAGTGTCTATGCTTGTGAAAAAAGAAAATGTTACTTACACGACTGAACGTAGATAAGTGCTTCTCATGAGGGTCAATGGTACTACACATGGAAAAAAGGAAGAGAGAAAGTAAGAGAGTTTCTTTTTCAAAACGATAGTTTCTAAAGGCACCAGTTAGCTTCTCCTGCTAACTTACATTACTGGCTGTTGCTATTATGCTTCTCCTCTACAGCCAGTCATCTGTGTTGTGGCCTAAACTCATTACACTTCTATGTTGGTTTACATGCTCATATATATCTCCTCAATAATAAGCAACAAAAGTAAATCTAAACTTATTTATAAATGGAATTTTGTCTGTGTGTATGTGTATCTATTACCTATAGACTCCAAAATGGCTGAACCGATTTTCTTGAAAATTTACACAGTTTTACTATAAGCGTCTGCGAGTGTTCTTAGCTAGGTTTTGTGTCGAGGTACCCCCAATAAATATCGATAATCAAAAAAATCGGGTTATAGAAGGAGTGGTCCGATTTTAATCAAATTTGATACACTCATAGACAAAAACATAAGAAACAATATTCAGAAGTTTCAAGGTTGCAGTTCTTACAATAGTGCAGAAAATTTGATATCGAGACCAGGAAATCAAAATTTGACTTACATCCATTCATTTTTCTTTCAGTCTACGGTTTCGCTTTAGCTGGAAACAACTATTGCTTTTTAGTCTTTCATGCCAACGTCCAAAGAGTCTGATCTCCAGGACCATGGATTAGTTTTAAAGCTTTCATTACACCTGAGCAATGCTGGGCTATACTGCTAGTTTTCCATAAAAGCAAAGTGGTTGATTAATTTGGTGCCTTTAAAACTTTATTTTTAGCATTATAATTTGATAGGTGATAGAAGAACACAAAGGACCATTAGTTTAAAGCTTCTTGTGATTTTATACCATTCAAAAATATCTTGTTCCAGAACATAAAATAATTTTGTGTATTTATTTTGATACCATTAACACCTATAATTTACTTGTCCGAAGTATATTCTGCTCTTCATTGTTTAAGTCATGTTGGTTGACTATTTCATTAAAGGACCCAAACTCTATCCCAGTTATTACGTCTTTCCAGTGTAGCTCTACATTTATCACTAAAAAATATCTTTTTGAGAAACCAGCTTTCATAGACTTCTTCACTTGGCTAAAAAAATTACTTCTTGTGATAATTACTTAAAAGGTGATAATTTGGTTGCTTTCATATCATTAGCCAATATTCTTATATTCTGCATCTTTCCTTTCTTCACAATATCAACTTTTTCAAATATTTTCTTGCTGGTCAATCCAATGTTTTTGCTTATTACTCTTTTAATTTTTCTCAAATATCATTTTTGCGATATTATTAAAGCTAATTTTGTTTCTTATTATTTTGATGGTATTTTCAATTACTTATTTGATTGTTTTATGATCGCAGAGTAAATTTTTCAAAATGTCGACTTTTTTGTGTTTCCATCACCCAATCACTTTAGAATATTTCATTTCTCTTTTGGCATTATATTTTTCTCATGAGCCATAGAATTTTTTATACGTCTGAAATTAAAATTTATTAATAACTATACTATATATATATATATATATATATATATATATATATACACATATAAGAAGAAAAAGGATGACCCTGACCTGCTGCTTCAAGTAACAACAAAAAAGTGCTCAATACAAAAATTAATGAAGAAAAGTTTGAGCAAAGATACCTGATGATATATAACTGTGAAAACTTGGGTAGTTTAGTAGACCAGTAATTTTTTCCTTAGTGTGTGGATATATATATATATATATACATATATATACACCCACCCACACACACTAAGGCAAAACTTATATATATGTATGTATATGAGTTGAATATATGGATTGGAATCCGACAAGATGAATAAAATAAATAAAGAACAAGTCTTTAATCTAGCACATTTCACTTATAACAAACTTCTTCAGAGATTCTTCAAAGACGAATGATTTAAAAAATCCAAGAGACAGTATGTTGATTGAGGTATGGTCTCATTGGTCAGAGACGTGTCATGTGTGACAAAGCAATGGATGAATATTAAAATGTAGAAGATAAAACTTGTGTTTGTTTAACTGTATGTCAGCGTGTTCTTTTTAAATAAAGTAAGAGAAAACAGTTATGAATGTGTGCATTGAAAGAAATCAAATGATGAAACAATTTTCATTCAAAATAACATGAGAATTACATATGAATCATAAACAAAATATATATCCATTTAAATTCTAGTGAAAATAATGTTAACAGTAGAATCTTTTAATGAAATAAAAAATTACTAAATATTGTAAATGGTTAGTATCTTTCAATATATATATATATATATATATATATACCTATATTGATTGTTTAATACTTAGGTTCTGGTCATAATAGGGTTAGACCAGTACACATTTGTATTAAAAGGTGTTCAATACAATTATATTGTAGAACTTTTAAACATTTTTCATTTTTAAATGAGTTATTTTGCTACCCAGGTTTCTACCATAAGTGGTGTCTTTAGGCGATTTTTTGATAATGTAGACTGTGCCAAGAAGAAAAATTCGGAATTATGATATTCCCAAATAAAGATGAACTGTTAAATGAAAGAACAGAAATTGACTAAATGCATCCACACTAAGAAATACCTCTTAGGTTCATACAACCATGGATGAAAATGTCATAATCTGTTTTAATTTAAACATTACATGTTCATAAATTCCCTGCCACGTGAACATTCAAATAAAACAGTGTTACAAGAGGATTCTTAAAAAGAAAAATGGTAAAATCAGTTATTTAAAATTGCTTGAAGACACCACTCTTGGTAAAAACCTGAATAGCGAAATAACTCATTTAAAAATAGAAAATATATTACCCAGCATCTATGGCATGACTTGGAGTTTTATGCATTATAAAGAAGAAAAAGGGAGATAACTCATGACTTCCAGGAGAGGCACTACTATATGAGGAATGAAAGTTCATATACCCCAGTGATTGTAATAAAGGGTTTGGTTCGAAATTCCTAGCACCTGAAAAAGGCTGGAGCATACAATGGCCGAAGCATCATACAAATGGCAACAAAGATGAGGACAATAATCCAAATAATGTATATCCAAATATATTACTATACAAATGTATATTTATTAATTTACATCATTACATATATATATATAATTTATTTATTCTTCAGTGTTCTGAAAGAGACAATGTAAATAAATTTACATTGTTGAAATAAATTTTGATTTATAACAGTTTAACTATGTGTTTAGTTTTCCTTCTATAGAGTACCCATAATTCAGCAGTTGAATCGCCAATTGACGCCAATTCAGTCTGGTTTCAGTCCTGGGTAAAAGGCAATTGGATGTCTAACCATAATGATTAGCTGTGATACCTTGAAACAGATCTGTCTGTGGATGACTATATATATATATATATATATATTGTGTTTATTTAGGCAGCGTTTTTTCATTGATGCATGTTTCGTTAAATAATATAGACAAGTTTTGTCGATTTATTTTATGTAAATTTTTGCATATTGTCTGATAAATATATACCTAAAATATAAGCAATCGGAGTCTAACCGTACTGATGAGCTGTGATACAGTGAAACAGATCTGTCTGCGGATGACAATAAAATACATGTATATATATATATATATATATATATAAAACAGTTGAAACCTAACCTGAAGAAAATAAACTATGAAATCTCCACAAATATCTTTAAATGCCTATAATTAATAACAGAAGCCAATGATTTATTGCAATGGCTTCCTATACTTAATATTTCTTGTTTTCACTCCTTCATGATCATGTGTGACGTCATGAGCTGTGATGCGATATTCACTTCGAGGATCTTGTATGCACAAGTTTATCGTTGCTTGGAAATCTTCCATGTCAACAAAAACAGATTGTCATTATCGTCAGTGAATTGTTATACTATAATGTAATTTGAAATCTTGGAAAATGGTTTATGTAAGCTGAAATCTTAGATTGGATTATAAAATAAATTATGTATAAATATTGTGATTTTCTTTCATCATTTAATGATAATGCTTATCAGACAATATGAAAAAAATTTACTTAAAATAAACAGACAAAACTTGTCTATATTATTTTATGAAACATGCATCAATATACATATAGATATATATTATATCTTTGTAGATATTTATTTATTTTTAAACAAATTGTGATTAATTCTTAGTCGAGAGGTTTTTTTGTTTATTTTAATAGCTGTTTGACAAGTAAATTGTTTCATATATTTTCGGACGAGTTCATGTACAGTTCGACTCTTAATGGAACTGTCACCAATCAGAAGCATTTGCAAGATTTCATACCGGGCCCAAACATTATAAATTTTTTCCAGTGTCTGAAAGCGCTTATTGAGGGTGGACCAGAGACTGATCATCTCTGGTCGGGTCAGCGCGGTGAGTTGGGGTATGACGTTGAGAGACCCGAAACCCCCTAGTGATCCACGCAAAGACATCACTGATGACACCCTCTAGCACCCCCACTATGGTGCGTATGTTTGAAATATATGTATATATATATATATATATATATATATATAATTAATATAAGTAAAATATTTTTCACTTAGCTGATTGATGTTAATCATCAGCGTCCTAACTCCAGACATTGATAGACAGACCCATCTGTCCACTCATCAGGGGTATCAGAAACTGACTGCCTACACTTCTTGATTTTTCTTTTTTATATACACTTATCATTAGTGCATTTTTTCATAGTGTATGTGTGCATGCATGTTTTCATGCCTGTGCCCATGGCTGTATCTGACTACCGGGCACACCGGGCATGGGTCCGGGCCGATCCGTGCAATCATAGTGAAAATCCGGGCGAGGAAAAATGTCTTCATCAGAAATCAAACTAAACAATTTACGAAGAAAGAAAGAAAGAAAAACAAAGAAAACATCTGAATGAACACAATAAAAATCTGTTTGTTTATTTATTAATTTGGGGAGAAAAGACTGGTTATACTCAGAAAATCCAAACCGATTTCCTGCTTTAGTTCACGTTCTGTGCCTAATTTTCATTGGAATAGCCTAAAAAATCTGCAAAAATCATAGTTTCTAGAAATGGATGACACTGATGATGTCATCACATTGTCAACTAATAAATCCGGGCAATTTTCTCTGTGCCTTGTGTTTTTTTAGCATCAGCTACGGCCCTGCCTGTGCCCATCGGTGTGGATATGAGTGCATTTGTACTTTTTATCTTTATTTTTCTGTCCCCTTTACACTTACTCCTTAACCTTATCTCTCACTTTTTTTACCCCCACCTCTTTTTTTTCAGTTGTTACTTCCGGTTTTTCTCAATATTTTTGAGGGCTCTGTTTTTTTCTTGAGTTAGGAAAATTGTATTTAATTTTTTGAATTGATAATTTATTTTAATGCTTAGATAATAAAGTAAATATTTAAATAAGCATTCATTTATTTATATATTCACATCCTTGATAATGGCTAATTAGCTTGGATTCACATATAGTTTGTACGATTTTTACACACTGTCTAAATAAGAAATCACTTGTATGGATGCAAGAATAATATAATAAAAAGCTAACTAGCAATGCTTTGTCAGTAATCTTCAATGAGATAAATATATATATATATATATATATATAAACAGTAACCTTGAGACTAAGCATCACCACAACTCCACACATATATATCTACGATATGTTGATGATATCCTACTATCAATTAAAAATACGGATGAAATCTTACAACTTCAAAAACAGTTTCAAAATAACTCAGTTTTAAAATTTACTTATGAACTTAGCAAAGATAACAAAATTCCTTTTCTTGATATATTAATTAACACTGACAACAATAAATTTACTATCTCACCGTATCAAAAACCCACTAATAAAAATCCCTCCACACTCAATTATATTAGTGAATGCCCCCACTATTACAAAATAGCCATTATAAAAAATCTATTATACCGTGCAAAAGTCAATTCATCTACAAATCAGATCTTCTACAGTGAACTAAAAAACATAAAACAGACACTCATCAATAATAATTTTCCCAACTACATAGTTGATGAACAAATACATTACTTTCTTAAAAAGCTTAACATGGAAAAAACAACACATGATACTAACCCAACCAATCCTAAACATATCACTCTCTTATACCGTAGCCAGATGCACTCCAATTACCAACTAGATGAAAACATCCTAAAAAAACTCATAAATACTAATATTTCTCCGACAGACTCTAACAAAAGAATTAAGTTCATTATATATTACACTAAATCCACTACATCTAATTCATTTGTCTGCAACGACTCTTCCCCCACCGTTAGTGATTTGCAAAAGACCAATGTAGTATATAAATTCATATGTCCATTTAGAGAATGTATCTCTAACAACCTCAATAATATCTACATCGGCCACACCACAAATTCGCTCTCACGGCGTCTGACGTTGCACTTAAATAAAAATTCAAATATATTCCGTCATTTAGAACAACACGGTTATCAACGCACACTTCTGAGAAAAACGCTTGTTGATAACACATACATACTCAAACAAGAAAATAATAAGCAGAAACTAAAAATCCTCGAAGCACTCTACATTAAACAATTTAAACCTGGTTTGAATACAATCAATTTTGATATTTCCAATAACGTACTCAAATGTCTGTAATCAGACCAGGGACCACAACACCACTATTTTGTCACTGTCTTCGGCCATCCACCACGGTAGGGATGGACTTATATTTTCAATTCAATTATCTTTACTGTTACTAGCTTAAATGTTCTATGTTTACTGTGTGTTAATATTTACTCTTTGATAATGGCTTATGTGAGCCGAAAGCTTAGACCCGATAAAAAATTCAACAAATACTGTGATTTTTTGTTGTCTTTCAATGACATTACCATCAAGTATATCAGACGGTATGAACGGATCCTACACAAAATTAATAGACAAAACTTGTGTATATTATTCAATGAAACCTGCATTAATATATATATATATATATATATATATATAGTGTTGTGATGATACTTAGTGCCAAGATTACTGTCATTTCAAGAATGATTTATAGATAAAAAGATATTGTAGCAAGCAGGTTTTTGGATTAATGTGATATATATATATATATATATATAGCATTAATGTGGTAAATGTAGTTACTTAACTGAGTAGAATATATATATATATATATATATATATATATATATAGTTGTTGATATATTTTAATTTCAGACAAAAAGATTGCCATGTGTCTTCATGGGGAAATAAAATTTTGTGATATGATAGATTATGATGAGCAACACTGAAGTTGGTTAATTTCCCAGTATAAAATAAAAACTTAACCAATATCGGTTAATATCGGTTGCATTGTGTAAACATCGACTTGCATAACATTTCACATCTTGTGATAATCTTTGTCCTTGATCATTGTCTTGAAATGTGCCATGTTATCAAAACTTTCAAATTATATGTGTGTATGTTTAACACTGCTGTTCATTTGTGTATATGTGTATACATGTGACAAAAGTTTGGTGCTTAAGACAGGAATATAATCACTGGAGTTGCACTCTTAATCCTTCTTCCTAAAAGTAATATTTCAGTGATAGGAGGTTTCACATGAAGAAGAAATTTTAACAAACCTTTCAACAGTACAAACTTCTTAATTCCACTCATAAAACACAAAATAATTTCATGTAGAACCTGATTGAAACTTGAGACAAAATTAATTTCTCTTTCGTTGAGTTCTTGACTTCTGTAGAAAACTCTATATTAATATTTGATCTTGCAATATTCATGTTCAACCTTTAAACATATCCATTCTGAAAAAAGAAAATTCTATGGTTCTGTCTCTCTTAAGCAACAAACTTTTGTAAACAACTCTAATCTATAAATAAATGTAAGAACCTTTGATAAATATTTCTCTTGAAAGGGATTCTATCAACTTGGGTTATTAATGTTATATTTTCTGTGTTGACATCAATTCTGCTTCATGTTACTGTGGTCCATTTTTAAACATGTGTTCTATGTTGTGTTCCAGGGGTAGGCATGACTGGAGACGGCCTGAATACATGTGTTCTATGTTGTGTTCCAGGAATAGGGATGACTGGAGAGGTCTTGATGATCCACAACATTTCCCGTTACTGTAATGACATGTATGAGTGTGTTGCGGACAACGGAGTTGCCAACGCAGTCAACCATGTAATTAAAGTTACGGTTTTCTGTAAGTAATCACATTATTTTGTTTATACTAAATGTACATACATATTTTTTTTAAATCTTTTCTGCTTTTTGTTTTATTGTGCTTTCATTTAGGATTCATCTTTCTTTTTTCTTTTTGCTATTTTTATTTTGCAAAAGGATTAGTTATATCCTTATGTCTAATCATTTAGTTTCTTAATTATCTGAAGCTTTGTTAATTAAATCATTTTCTGTTTATATATGAACCCTGGATATAATGCAGATATTGAGGTGGAAAAACAATTCCTCTTTTTATAAAAATGATTACGACAGAGTATAACTTATGACCACACAAAAATTGTACTAAAAGGAGGCTTTTCTCTTAATGCTACATTTACTATGTCTATAGCTAGTCACCCATATCCAAGGATGCCTGTCTAATAGAGTGGCTAGTTAATCCCTTTGCAGGCGCCTACTCAGGCACATTTTTATACTTTCTTGGAGAGTGTGTGTTATATAGCATGAACAACAATCTGAACAAAGCCAGGATGCTCAAATTCTCAGTCATGATGACTTGTGATTTCATGCAACCTTCAACAGCTTCTGAAAGGTTCTGTCTACTCATTTTGACTCACAAGATTGGGTCAACCCTAAGTATAGTTGTTGGATACTTTCCAAAGGTGCAACACACTGGGATCGTCTCTTCCAGTCTGTTAATATTAAGAAGTCACCTTTTCTGACAAATAACAATGGTGAGATTGGAACACAAGCAAATGGTCTAACCACTCAGCCATGAGCCTATATATTTACTGTATACATCCTTTGTAATTTTATTACTTTAAAAATTCTTATATTTTAATAAAATCATGATATATGAAATTGAATTTATATGCATTCTCTTATCTAGAATTGACAACAGAAATATGAGACACTATTAGGATGAATTGTCAGTATTTTCTGTTATTAGAAATGAATTATAATTAAAAATACATCATCTTAACTACATTAAGAATAAACTTGGAGGACATTAACACACATTTTCATTGCAACAGCAGCATATACAGTGGGTTAAAGAAAATTTTACTCTCCAAGAAAATGTAAGGCCACACAGCAAGAGTAACATGAGGGTATGGCATTTTGGAACTCTGTTACTCTGTTAGTTTGCTTTCCCCAGCACATCATTGATTTAAAAATAAAACAAGAAAAGGTTTAACAAAAATGGGTATTATTTATGACTCAGCCTGATTCTTTACAAGATTATAAAAGAAAGACATAAGAATAAAACTATACTTTTTACAAGAGTATAGAATTTCATTTGTGAACTAATTATGTATTTACAAGATAAAATTTTCATATCATGCACAAAAGAATAACAATTTACAAGACTTATAAAAACTATATAGACTAACTAATACAAATATTTATAATTTATGATATTATAACAATGTCCTCATTCTATTTTAATTACAATAGATAAAAGAAAACAGTAAAAATTACAGTGAGTATTTGGTAATGATACTTTCTGGATCTGCATTGCAATGCAGTGGATATCAACTTAGAATGAGAAATTGGAGAGTTGAGTTCAAATTTCAGTTGAATTTGCTGTCTTCACTTATGCCCAAGTACCTTTGGGAAAGATATTAATCCGTCACTCTCCCTCCAACAATGGGTTAGATAGCAGGACTGATTGGGTTCTATAGCCTTGGTTAGCAACAAGTCTACTGCAGAAAATAATTGCAACCTACTGTAGGAAAAATCTTTGGCCTAGTCAGTCATGCCTCTTTCGAGACATGAGCGCCCAAGAATGTATCACATATGGCACTTAACTGACTGACTGACTTTTTAGAAAAAAATGTTTTTCAACATACCATTTTTTCTCCATTAGTCCTAAGTTAAACTTTGTCATCTTTCCTTTGAAATGAATGCTGGCTTAAAATTTTACATATTTTTTATATGTAATTCACATATTTCTGCACATTTTTTGTGTATAATACACATGTCCATCAAGCTTGATGTATAATGTACATATATCCTCCCAAGTATAGGATTGTGGTGTGACGGATATAGGCTCAAAATGGGAAATTGGAAAGCTGAGTTCAATTTCCAGTTGAATTCACTGCATTCACTTACGCACAAATATTCTTGAAAAAAATATGAATCCATCTCTTCATCCTCCAGCTATGGGATAATTATAAGGACAGATTGGGTTCTATAGCCTAGGTTAGCAATCAGTCTACCGCAGAAATAAATGGCAACCTAATGCAGAAAAATCTTCTGCTTAGTCTGTCATGGATCGAGAAAGACATGATCGTACAAGTGTGCATCATGTATGGCCCTTGACTGATAAGTATATACACTCTTCATCCTGAATTTCCTGATGTATAATGTACATATTTCTTCCAAAATTTCTTCATGTATAATGTTCACATTCTCTCAAATCCCTTAAAGATATAACTTTCACTTTTCCTCCTAGGTTTCCTGATATGCATAAATTTTATCACAAACTTTTTAATGAATAATGTATACATTTTTCTCCAATATTTGTTGACATATATTACACACTTTTTCACTTAAATTTCCTTGGTCCTGGGTATGACCGTAAACTGCATCCGGCAGCAAGGCCTTTGATTGGGAGGTTGTGAGGAGCATGAAACCACCTCTTAATTGCTGTTGTTCCCAGGTTCACCCTTACCCAGAGTGGTAGCACCTGTTAGGGTCCCAGCTATGGATAAGCAGTTAACTCCCAAACCGAGGTCATAATGCGATGAAAGTATTTATCAACAAAACTTTTTTCCATTAAAAGTATTACCAACAAAACGTTTTTGAAGGAAAAATGTTTTCAACAAAAATATGTAAAGGAAAAAAATATTACCAGCAATACATTTGACTCTCAATGAAACCCATTTACAAAGAAAGTATATTCTATTCATACGAATTTATAGTAAAATTTTTGTCATAATTAAATGACCCATTGAGGTTGATATGCCGTAAAACAAACCAAACCAACTTAAATTTCCTTATGTATAATGCATGCTATTTATAAGAAATTCCCAAAGAAGTATTATTCTAAGTAAGTTTGCTTAAAAGTCCCCCTCTAAATTTAATGCCACAATGTTCTTAGTTTAAGGGTCAGTTAAAATAACAAAAATGTTCAAACTCGGCCATATTTCACAAAACTGACCCACAGAATATCCAGTAATGAAAACTATGCAACAAAAAATGAAAAATACCATTATTTAACAAAACCAATGACTTCATTCATTGCATGTTTCTTTTAGTCTGAGTTTTTGTGTGGCAATTTTTTTAAATAATTTCTTTATCATTATTATTTATTTTGTTAAATGCAGTTTTTTCATTGCTTCATTTTATTTGTGTTCCTGTTTTGTCAGTAATTAAAATTCTCTAAGTTGTATCGATCAATCAATTTTTAACGCATTGGCTTCTAGACAGACATCTCTTGGGCTATATTTGTTTACTGATATGTCCTCCATGACTTGCCATGGATCACGTTCATTATTATTATTTTTCTGTTATTATCTTCATTACTTTTAATTAAACTTAATCTCTTTTTATATATAATATTGAAATATGTTTCCTTAATTAAGACAAATATATTAAATTTTTACTTTTTAATTTGTAATGTGCAGAATGCTCAGACAATTTTCTTTCATTGGACCATAATTGTTTCTAAAATTGTTTGTTTAGCTTAGAAATGTATGAAGAAAAAATAAAAACAATATTTCTATTGAAATGAATGGAAATATAAAACTCTTTGAGGAAAAATGAATTATTCAGAAATTGAATTATATGCAGTAAATTTTTGACAGCAGTCATACATATCTACATATTTTTTTAAACAGAGCAGACAACAAATGTCTGCTAAGCCTTTTAGTGTCAAATAAGTTGTTTGATGTTATATATCATATTCTAGGTACTTTTGACTGTTGTTGATAATTTTCAAGAAAAGAAGATAATAGCTTTCTACCATGACTTTATTTGACAATTTCTTTGCCAATATTCTACCTGACATTGATTTGACATCATGAGGAACTCAGCAAAAGGCTTAACAGATATTACTTTTTTATTTTATTTTATAAAATATAGTAAAGTTTTGTAATTTGCTTGAAGCATTGTGTAAAATAGTTATATGGGTTATGTCTTGAAGGCTGTCACAATGCGTTGAGTAAAATAAAGGAAGGTAAAAAAGTGTTTGGGTATTACCTATTTATTACACATTAATATTTCGAGATCAAAATCTCATCTTCAGAATGGCAGAGAAGCTTTTGTCTGTCCGGGTATCTTCATGGCCTCTCAAAGAATGGCTGTTCCTGGCTGTCTGCTGCTGCTGTATGTGTGTGTGTGTGTATATTAATAAAATATGTTTAAATTTTATCAACTTGTCAACTTTTCACTGGTGGGTAATTAACATTATCATCTATCAGACTGTTGTCTTCATCCTGATTGTTATTCACACAATATTTCAATCATTATACACTCTGATATTCTTTGAGATGTTTCCATAATGACAACAATCTACTACTATAGATTGAATAAAAAACAACTGAATACAACAAGCAACTGAAAAAAGCCAGTGGGTGAAAATAGCTGAAATATTGTGACTATCATTATTATCACTGCCATCAGTCCCCTGGCAGGGTGTTGTTGTAGGAATGCTTATCAGTTCCCTCCACATATCTTGGTTAAATGCTTAAAAGGTATTTCTGTATAGCATGTCCCAGGCAAGTAGACCTGCCAGAGCCTATCCATCACCAGTTCAAACCACAGCTAATGTTCTCCAACTTGAAGGCTCACCTTGGTCATGGGTGTTGATTTTATCAAGGGAAACAACCACCCTAGTCATTCTGTTCAGTCTAAGAAGCCTTCTGATATGTCCCGGAAAGATATATATATATTATTTGAAGTAGCTAAGTGGTTTTGGCTATGTAACCAGGTAGGACAATCTAGCAAGTATATGTTATGGACTGGTACTCATTGTAGTCATATGCTTAGGCGTAGGCTTATGCAATAGGCATAGTCAATAGGTGTTTCAATAGGTATAGTCCTAGATGTCCCTGCCTTAGTCTGTATTTATGGCTGACACTAGCCAATCATATTACTGTGAGGGGGAACCAAGGTGTATGCATATTCATTATATCACCTTCTAACCAGCAATGTCATGTCATTACAGCACTGACTTGATGCATAGTTATGGATCCCAGTCTACCCCATTGCGCTAGATGGATGTTGATCCTACAAAAATTTTCATTCACCTTTTTGTAAATGGTGATTTTTCACACAGCTTTGTGTCAAACTACCCTTCGCATTTTGATCACAGACACATAGCTGTTGATTCCATTGTTACTTTCCTTGCAATGAAACCCAACCTACCCCTTTGTGCTGGATGGCTGTTGACCCCCTACAAGAAAAGTTCATCAACCCTTTGTTCTTGTTTTTAAACCTGCTAAATATGTAGCCACTATCCTCACTAAAAAGTCTAGCAGGATGATGTGACAGTTGTTACTATACAAACCAAAATGATGACAACAGTTTGAGTAAGTGTATAATGAAAATTTGATAGTTCTGATGCAACCCATGTTTGGTTCATATTGAACAGTCAGAGTAAATACATTCTCAGTTTTCAGACAGCCGTCTATAATTCATTTACCAGAAATAACCTTTATAACATCTGAGATACATGCTTAACTGGACTATAAAATTCACTTATTTATTTGACTGGAAAGTATTTCTGGTTTGGGAGTTAACATATTGACACCTAAAATTACATTACCAAACATTTTTGTTTTGAAATTGATGTTCTTTTTTCAATGTATTTCTATTTTAAAGTGTTTATATAAACTAAGGTAAGTATAAATGATTTACAAATACAAATACAGTGTATTAGTATTGTCATTCTTTGGTTGTGTATGGATTAATTAAAATCAGCATTATCAGTTTTAAAGATAAAAACAAATACTTCACAAAATGTCTTCAGATGTATCATACTCAAATACTGTGTACGAAACATGGAAATGTAAAAAATAAACAATAGTTTCTCACTTCTTTTTCAGGAAAAAATTTCACTTTGTATTTTTAACTTAAAAATTTATAACCTACCCCTTGTTAAATCTTTACATCTGGTAATTTTGATAAATTAAAATTTTTGTGATTATTTTTAAAGCAATTTTTATACTTTGGTCTTTCATGATATAGGTGTTCATGATTCACTGTAGCTTTCATTTCTTTAATATCTTTAAATTGTCATGACTTCTTGGGAAATATAGTATTTTCTCATTGTTTTCACCAATGGTTTTGAATTCAAAGTATTCCTTCTCTTAGACTGGCTACGATCCAAGGATAGAGAGCCTAGTCTACCCTCCTATTTAACCTATAGCTGGTGGGGAAGAACAGATGTATTCATATCTTTCTAAAGGATATTAGTATGTAGTGAATGTAACAGACATAGTCTGAATTTGAATTTAGCTTAATGATTCCTCTTTCTCTGCCAAGAAGAATGTAATGGACGAGTCATTGCAGAAAGGAATATTCGGTGGACCTGAAGGAGACTACCACCTCCTTTAAATTTGATGTTTTTCATTTTTTTTTACTTTTTTCAGTGCAGACTTATTGATTATTACATAAAGTTTCTGATTATCAAAAGAAATTTGGAAAAATTTCAATATTTAAACAATTTTAGGTTGGGGCTCAGCTTCTCATACAATGTTATAGTAAATGGATCCTCCATTTTGGAACCAATCACTTTGGGGTCGCTTTGTTTTGTTTTTTTTGGACGAGTTGTAGCTCTTGTTTTTGTCTTTTTCAAGTTTTCTTTAGTTCTTATGATGGTATCTTCCTCAGAAGCTTCAATAATGGCTTTATTCAAAAATTTCGCAAAGGATTCAGTTGTTGAATATGAGCAAGCAAAAAAAGTTAATTGCACAGGATCGATTTACTATAAGGTTGTATGAAAAACTGAGGCCCTCACCACTAAAACTGTATAAATGTTGAAATTTTTACCAATTTTTTTTTTGTTAATCAGAAAGTTTAGAGTTTAATTGATAAGATTGCATTGAAAAAAAAAAAAATTGATAATCAACAAATTTACAGGTGGTGGTAATGTCATACTGGCGAGTGGTTCCAAAATGGAGGATCAATTTACTAAAACATCGTTCCCCCTAAAATTATTCAAATATTGAAATTTTTGCAATTTTTTTTTCATCAGTCGGAAAGTTTAGAGTGTAATTGATAAGATTACATTGAAAAAAGTAAAAAGAAAAAAACTGAAAAACAACAAATTTAAAGGTGGTAGTAGTCTCCTTCAGGTCTGCCAAATATTTTCCCAGTTTTCATTTTTCACAACATTGGCATTATTATATCTATGATATAAAAATGCCTTATTTCACAGCTGACTGAAAGAAAATAATGTCAAACATGCTTTATTCTCAGAGTTTTATACCACTAAGTCATACACAAATATATATATTTACATATACCACGCACAGATAAACTATAACACATGTTTGCAACAACAAGCATTATGAATATAAACTAAAAAAGAGAGAGATACAGAGAAGTAATCTTACCTGTAATAAGTCCCAAAAGTAATTTAGGTTGCTGGAGTATTCTTCTGGAGAAACAATATTTAGGTTTCCAAACAGATACTTGAGCAGGCTGGATTTATTTTCCATATCAAAAGTAAGGATAGATTCTGTTAACAAGAAACAGTGAATCATGGATTTTTCTAATACAAGTTAAAGATAGTTTCTGTTGTGGATTTTCATTGACAATTTATTGTGGAGATGTGGCAAAATTTCACCACAATATTGTAGTGACCGGTTTGGTTCAAAAGTAAGACACGGAACAAAAAAGTAGGTTTAAAACATTGTATTAGTATAAAAAAAAACAAGATATTCAAAGGAAGCATTAATAATAAGTAACTAGAAATAAGTAAGTCTAAAGCTATTATTAGAGGATGTGCGTTGTGGTCCATTGGATATCAACTCGGAACGAGAAACCAGAGAGCCGAGTTCGAATTCCAGTTGAATTCGTTGCAATCATATACATGCAAATACTCTTGGGAAAGGTATTAATCCATCTCTTCCCTCCAGCTATGTGTCAAATAACAGGACAGATTGGGTTCTTTAGCCTTGGTTGGTAACCAGTCTACCACAGAAAGCAATGGCAACCTACTGCGGGATAATCTTCTGCCCAGTCAGTCATGTCTCGAAAGAGACATGATTGCCCAAGAGCGTATCACGTATGCATTTAACTGACTGACTGAAGGTATTATTACACTGCTTATTATCTGACTAGTAGCTGTCGTTAACTGTTCTTGTTGATTGCCTTTGTTAACTGTTCTGTTAACTGCTCTCCAGAAGTCATGCAGGTAATTACATATAACAAGAAGAGGAGTCCATTCCTTGTAGGAGGCACCGTAACAGTTTCTATATCTGGTAAAGATATATTTCCAAAGGTAAATAGCAATACAGACTTGTGAGCTGACCCTTTGGCTCATTCCCCAGGGTAGGCAAATTTAGCCTTGACCTGGGCTGGAAAAAATGCTTGTTCTCTTTGAATCATGTCACTGTATAGATTAAATAGATTTGATGATAAAATTTGATATCTTTCTAAAATGAATGATCTTCTCACTGTATAGATTAAATAGATTTGATGATAAAATTTGATATCTTTCAAAACTGAATGATCTTCTCACTGTATAGATTAAATAGATTTGATGATAAAATTTGATATCTTTCAAAAATGAATGATCTTCTCACTGTATAGATTAAATAGATTTGAATAGAAAAGATCATATCTTTTGATAATAAATTCTGGTAGGAATATCTTGTTCTCTTAGAATGAGCTCACTGTAGAGGGTCTAATGGATGAATTGTTGTCTAAATTATGCAAAAATGAGAATAACACTGATTTTAACAGATATATTCACTTCCAGACGACTTTGGAATCTTCTGTAACTCTTCTGGATGGTGAATGCTGCTATAATCTTTGCATTTAGATAATGTTTGGTGTTACAAAGGGTTTTGTTGGTCTCTTACTCAACTGCACCCCACACATAATAATCAAGGAAAGTTGCAGTCTGGGGAGGTAGGTGACCACATGTAAGGGGTGATGCAGTCACAGAAATTGCCTGACAGACATGACTTGGTTCTCCTCCTAGTTTGGCATAGTTTAAAATTTTATTACCAGACATAGGGCTTTCCAGCTGCCACCTGCTTGACTCATGGAAGCACTACCTTCTCATGACACTCTGTGTTGAGTCTGAGACCCTGTGGGAAGATGAATGTAGGTATAACATTGCCATCACTCTTGATTACTCTAAACACCATGATGTTAACTTGGTATATCATCCAATTATTTCCAAATCTTCTGCACTGTCTGCATATTGATACCCAAACATTTTGAAATGCTCTTATTAGAGCTTTCTGTGCAAATGCCAAGAAGTACAGCGTTTCTGGATGATTGAATTGTGTCATGGTGCTCTTTTTTTCACAGATGGTGCTCAACTGAAACGGCTATACTGTGCAGTTGACAAAATCAAAAACAGGCCCTGGGTATGATGGTAAACTGCATGCAGCAGCAAGTAACTGGGAGGTTGTGAGAAGCATGGAACCACCTCTTAATTGCTGTTGTTCCCAGGTCCACCCTGACCTAGAGTGGTAGCAACTGTTAGGGTCCCAGCTAGGGACAAATAGTTCACCCCCAAACTGGGGTCAAAACACTAAAGTATAAAAATAGACTTTTATAGTAATCAGACTTTTATAAAAATATTGATTTTTGAAGAAAAAATTTTACCAACAATACATTTTTGAAGGAAAAAAAATTATTACCATAGCACTTTTTTTTGAAGGAAAAAAAAAAGCCATAATACATTCTTGAAGGAAAAAAAATTATCAGCAATATATTTTTGCTTACAAAACTAGAAGACATCTTCAGTTTTCTAAAATAAAAAATAAAATAAATTTTTCATCAAATTCTCACAAAATCAATCTTCTCACTATAACCAAACATTAGAATGCCACCTTTCTCGCATTAAGTAACCCACAGAGGTTGATATGCCGTTAAACAAAATTTAAAATCAAAAACAAACAATGCACATGCCCAAAATTAAAAATTATAAAATGGTGACAATTTACCCATCACACCATGTATATATTAAATAGATTTGTTGAGAAAATGCATTTTTGTTTAAGTCTTTTTACTGTTTTTTATGTACTCACTGAACTTGTCTGTCCACACAAAGGTGATTCGTTCCAAGTCAAGGTTGCTGATTAACAGCATGCATATAAATTAATTGGATGCAGAGGTGGTATAAAGGTTAGTGGCTTGGAACAAAAAAATCAGTGAACTCAGCTGAGTTCATTATATTCACTTTCATGCAACTTCTCTTGGGAATGGTATGAGTCCATCTTTTTCCCATCGTCTCTAGTGCGAGTTACATAGCAGAACAGTCTGGGCTCTTTATACATGTGCAGCAACCAGTCTAAGAGTAAGATGGCTCCAAGTTCCAGAATTGGGTAGATGAAAGTTGTTAATGTGAGGACACATGGTCATCTAACAGAAGAAAATTATTGACAGAAAACTAATTCTTTCTCTGGCTACAAAGGTTTGGCATAGAGTCAATCCTCTCAACCTGGGAAACAATTACAACATTTCAAGAGGAGACTTAGGTGATACTAGCAGTATAGTCCGACATTGCTCGGGTGTATGGTCCTGGAGCTCAGACTCTTTGGACATTGGCACGAAAGACTAAAAAGCAATAGTTGTTTCCAGTTAAAGCGAAATCGTAGACTGAAAGAAAAATTAATGGATGTAAGTCAAATTTTGATTTCCTGGTATCTATATCAAATAAGTTTTTTTGTCGTAAACTAAATTTTGAAGGCTAAATAAGTCCTCTGAGTAAATGGTATCATGGCTGAGACTAAGAACTACAATTATACCTACTTAGAGCCAAACCCGAAGCAAAAACTAAAATAAAAGGACTGAAAAAAATATACAGGCAGATAAACAGATGCACACACAAACATCTTGCCTTTTATATATATATATATATCTAATTGATTTTTTGCATTATTGTAAAAACTGCAACCTTGAAACTTCTGAATATCGTTTCTTATGTCTTTGTCTATGAGTGTATCAAATTTGATTAAAATCAGACCACTCCTTCTATAACCTGATTTTTTGATTATCGATTTTTTATATTTATTTTGGGGGGGGGGTACCTCAACACAAAACCTAGCAAAGAACACTTGCAGACACTTATAATACAACTGTGTAAATTTTCAAGAAAATCGGTTCAGCCGTTGCGGAGTCTATAGGTAATGGACACACACACACACACTGAGACAAAGTTTATAAATAAGTTTCGATTAAATTAGATTAAATTAGATTTAGATTTGGCAACCAATTTAAAAAAAAAAGTATTAAAATTAAAACTGGAGAAAAGCGAAATGAAGTTTAGTTGGTTTGCTTAGTGTCATATTTAGTGGGTTTTTTAATACTGAAATCTAACTATTTTGTATGCAATTTTGTTTTTGAGATAATAATGATTTTAGTGATAAACTATTACTAATTAACCCATAGATGTGGAGAAGAGGTCGATTAATACTATTCTCAAGGATATTTGTGCATAAGTAAATATAACAAACCCAAGCAAGTTAGCAATTCAGAGCTATTATCCATTCAGTCAGTCAAGTGCTATATGTGATACACGCTTGAGCAACCATCTCTCAAAAGAGACATGATTGACTGGTAAGAAGATTATCCCGCAGTAAGTTGCCATTACTTTCTGCAGTAGACTGGTTGCCAGTTAAGGCTATAGAACCCAATCTGTCCTGTTATTTAACCCATAGCTGGAGGGAAGAGGTATACATTTCCCAAAGGTATTTGTGTATAAGTGAATGCATGGAATTCAACTGGAATTCAAACATGTCTCCCTGATATCTCATTCCGAGCTGATATCCACTGCATCACAAAGCACATCCTTATCCATTAACCACTCATATATCAAAGCTTACAGGACCTGGTATTCCCAAGTGGTCACTCATTTAAGTACTGACCAGAATTGACATTCCTTAACTTTAGTGATCGTATGGGAATCAATGTTTCAGCATGAAGCAGCCATAAACTGCAAAATGTGGTAAAATATTTTTTTCATTTGCAATAATAGAAATTAAACATTGACACAAATGCAAAGGAGACAATTACCTTTCCACAAAAGCAACTGATAAATGCCAATCAAGTCTAAAGGTAAATAATTTTGCTGAGGTGATTATCAGTGAAAACTTTAGGGAACGACTTGAACATGAGTCCATGATTTTTTTCCACTATTTTCCAGAAAGTCTTTGCCAAAAATAAAAAAATGATTTTTCAATCACACAGTTCACTTTGTCTTTAATGACATATCAAAATTTTAAGATAGAAAATTACCAATGCAATGTCTTGGAAGAGCAGTATCCCTTATTTGATATCACCCACTGGATTTTTTGCTTGGGCGCCATTGTAAGAATGCAGTTTATAACAGAAAACCTAAAGCAGTTCAGAAGTTAAAGAATTTTATTGAACTGTCAAAATTCTATTCAAATTTTCATAAAAGATTACAAACTAGCATTGACAATGGTAACTCATATTTTGTTAATAACGCTTATGCCTTTATTTTCTATTTTGTGGTTCAAATATTGGATATATCTTGTTTTATATATATACATATATATATATATATATATATATATATATGTATATTTTTCATTTGGAAATTAGTTATTTCGCAACCCAAGTTTCTACCTTTTGGTGTCTTCAGGTGTTTTACAATAACTGATGTTACCGATTTTTTTACAATAACTGATGTTACTGATTTTTTTACAATCACTGATATTACCAATTTTTTTTACAATAATTGATGTTACCAATTTTTAAGAATGCTCACATAATATGAATACACAATTTTCACTCTTAGAAGTTACTTAAAGGTCTTAAAACACTTTCATCCAGATTGTATGATCCTAATAGCTATTTTTTTGGTATGGTTACACTTGGTCATAATTTCTTTTCTTTCATTTATTAATTTATTTTTGTTTAGGAATAACATAATAAGCCTACTTTTTCCTGACACAGTCCACATATTTTACCACCATTGTAAAGCTTGGAATGTTTTTATTAAAATCCACATTATGTCAGAGTCTTTTCTATATTTTAATTTTAATTTCCACATGTGGCTAGTCAATTTGTACAATTTTTAAAGTTTTCTAGTTTAAATGTAAATTTATAGTTATTCCATCTAGCCTTACAAGTGTCTTTGGTAGATCCCAAATATGATTTGTTTTGACCATTTAAGTCATGTACTTTTGCTTTGTAAATTAACTCCAAGTCATGAAATAGACATAAGATAACATGTATATGTGTGTGTGTGTATATATATACATGCTATCCTTTTGTCTATTTTATAACTTTGAGTTTCATGCATTATACAGTTATCAGGTGCCTTAATAATATATATTTTTAGGTTTGTTATATTATAACAAGCAGTGTTTATTAACACCTGAAAAATATTTGTGTACTTGGGTGTATATCCATATATATGTATTTACTGATATCTATCTATCCATGTATCTATTTCTCTCTCTCTCTCTCTCTCTATATATATATATATATATATATATATAAAACAGAAATAGGGTTTCTCCCAACAAGAAAAACTGGTACATAATAAAAAGGGCGAGAAGCCGTGAACTTTTTGCTTAAAGTGTAGATTTATCGTTGTTGTTATTATTATTTATACTACTTGCTTCGTGTATGATACATATAGTGTCCATAATGGTATTTGGATCACATGGTGGCTTCCCATATGTGGATAGGGGTCACAGGTTCGAATCCTGCCAAATGACACACATTTTCATAACAAAAATTTATTGTAAATAATCAGGCCGGTAGAAATAAAAATATAATACTGCTTGATTATAAACAAAATATCTACTTAAATATGATTATCGATCAAAAATAATGTTCAAACAAATCATTTATATATATATATATATATGATGTTATATTAACTGTCTAGACACCCTGTACAGCATAAGACCATAGCCATGCTAAGTGTTATTAATGTCAGTCAGTTAAGTGCCATACATGAAACATGCTTGGGCGATCATGTCTTGAAAGAGACATGACTGACTGGGCAGAGGATTATCCCACGGTAGGTTGCCATTGCTTTCTGCGATAAACTGGTTGCCAACCAAGGCTATAGAACCCAATTTGTCCTGTTATTTAACCCATAACTGGAAGGAAAATATGGATTAATACCTTTCTCAAGGGTATTTGCGCATATGTGAATGCAACGAATTCAATTGGAATTTGAACTCGGCTCCCTGATTTCTCGTTCCGAGCTAATATCCACTGCACCACAACACACATCCATTACCAATGTGGCATCCCTAATAAGTATGTTTTTATAAGATGAAGTTGCAAGTCTCATGTCCAAATGGTTGGGGATTCAGATTGTCTTTCTCCTAGGTTGGTTGCCAAACAAAGATAAATAGCTTTGTCTCTTCTACCATTATTAGGAGAATAAATTCATTAGTAGTATAAGCAAGACAAGAACGTATCAAGTAATGAAAATGTCAGAATAAAAATAAATCCATTATTTCTTTAGAAATTTTTGTTTATACTTTGGGTAAAAAATTGATCATGTATGAGCTCTTGAGAAAAATAATCTGAGTGTAGAGGATGTGCCTATCTCGAGTAGAGTAAAAATGAGTGTTTCAAAAGGTTTTGGATGTTTATGTCATAAAAACTTGAAGCAACTGAAATGTGGTTCTTCAGAAAGATACTGCGTATATCATGGACCGAGCATGTAAGAAATGATGCGGTGTTAGAAAGGATGGAAACAAAAAGGAAATTAATATTGAACATCAGGAAGAGACAACTAAAGTTCCTTGAACTTGCAATGAGGAAAGAGGGCTTGGAGAACCTGATATTAACAGGCCAGAGAGATGGAAAAAAAAAAAAAAACAGAGGAAAGCAGTGGATAACATATTTAAAAGGCCTGAGCAGGTGGATGACAGAACGGAGGTTGTGTGGTGTTACAAGAGAAAGCGTGCTAAGAGCCACCAGGGACAGGGGGACATGGAAATCCATGATCAGCTACGTCCTGAAAGGACAGGCCACATAGAAGAAGATGTCATTTCATCAGATTTTGGAAAGTCAGGCAGATAAATTTTTACCACCCCATCATGTGTATATGTATACATGATCATGCAATAGCCTTTCAGAATGTGAGTCACTTTGGTTCTCCACATCTTCTTTTATTGCTTTTAACAATACTTTTTGTTTTACAACCTTCTTACCATTTATGATACTAACTCCTTTAGCTATTTACTCAAACTCAACATAGATTACTTGTGGCTGTCATATTTTTTTAATTATTTTACTTTAAACAAGGTGTACCACCACTGGTACACAACGGGATTACAGAGAGCGAGAAAGAACAAGAGGTTGTCAAAGAAAGGATAAAAGATGGATGAAATTCAAGGAGACAGAAGACAGTAGTTAACATGTATTTCAATTTTTGGAGATTGTAGTTATCAGGGAACAAGTAAACGGAAGAGAGTTCCTCAAGCAGGAAGTGCAAGAAAGAAAGACTCTTGGAGTAGATGTGGCAGTTACATTTAACTATTTTAATGATAAAAGGATGGGACCTACATGCCAATCTAGTAGCATATTTAAATTCATGTCGTCAGCACCAAGGAAAAAAGCTTGTCTTGCTTTTGGGTTGCTTTCTGAGTGTTAAATTTTTTAAGTCTTCTTTTCTCATTCTGGGTACCACAAAATTTTTGCTATCTTTTTCTGATTGTTTCCTTGGTGATGATCCCCTGAGTGACGAGAACATATTATCCAGTGCATAAAAGCATTGGTTGAAGTGATTTGACCCAAAGAGTTGTGAGCACAGCAGAGGTGAATAAAAACTTGGAAAACTGAGTTTAATAAAGGGAAATAAATAAAAGTGAGATATTCAAGAAAAAGCATTGCATGTGGAATAAGAACAATCTACCTCTGGGGACTCAATAAAGGGTTCAGTTTGAAATTCCAGTGTATATCAGCTGAAGGAGCCCAAAGAGTACAATTGCCAAAATGATGTAAATATGATAACAAAAATGAGGACAACAGTCTAAACAGTGTAAATAGTTACAATACCTCATCTCAGAAATATAGACATGAAAATATATTTTTCAAACGATTATCCTAAAAAATAAGTTCTTCATGTGTTATACAGAGGATAAAAAAAAAATATGAGTGTGAATATTTGTGTCATTATGGCAAGGAAAAAGAATAAGAAATTATTTCTTTTTGATGCAAAAATATCACCTGAGGAAGCTTAACAAATCAAAGATTGCAAAATTTTGCTTCTTTTTTTTTTACTTACTCAGATAAAATGCAAACAATGAACACTGATTCAGCAAAAAATATTTTGCACACATTCAGCTAATGAGGCAAGAAAGGCTGAGAAGTGGAAGATATGTGATTTGTGAAGTCAAAACTCTTCAATAAATAGTTGTATGCATGCCAAAAGCGTCTGTTTTAAAATCCTTGCGTCAGTGAGGTGCGTACGACTTGCACTGCATCTAAATATTGGATATAAACAGAACAATGGTTGACGACATAAACCTCGCAGGTATCCAACTATAAATAATAATTTGTTTTCTCAGACATACCGATGATGCATGCAGAAGAAGATATACTAGGATTTATAGACAGTTTCAAAAATTCCTCAGGCTACAGATGTACCACTCAATCCGACACTTGTGATCAGTCTTTGTCGGATTGTGGCTTGTGTGTCTGTCTTTGAACTTTTTTCTATTTTTTTTTTACAAATGTCATCTTTACTTTCTCTCTCTGGTATATAATTACAATTTATTCTCTGAGATCTAACATGCTTTCTCTCGGAAATTGCCAACAAAACATACCTAATATCAACTGTGTTTTCTTTGAGATGTATAACGAAAGAGATGAGCCACGTGTTTTGTTAGCACAACTCTCAAGCAACAGACTTATTTTCTTAATTCGTTTTTTTCTTTTTGTCACTATGCTGGCTTTCAAATATTTGTTTGAATTTAATATTCAACAATGTGCTACATCCTTTTAAGACATAGGTTATCATGGCTCTCCACAACTTTCTTAGCAGTTTTTCACCCTTTGCTAAGGCTTCCACCCATTGTTTCATCCACCCATTCACAGAAGCTTGTCAGGTAAATGGATTAACATTTTCTTCTATATTTCTTGGGTTACCAATCCCGCTTCCCTAATAATTTGTCTTTTCCTGATTCTGAGTAGAAGTTTTCTTTCTGTAGGCATTTTATTTACGACTTCCTTGTTGCTTCAATGATGGCATTTTCAGTAGAATCACATTCATGCTGCCTTTTGTTTTCTACTCATCCACGAGGGAGATTGTTCGGTGTTCACTGCCATATAAAAGGATGGATATCATATCACATTGTGATCAAGCATTTTTTCTATTTCTAATTAAACTTTTCTAGTTCTCAGCACCTTGCATAGATTTCAGAATGCTTCTTTCAATAGACCAATACTATCAATACAATCAATACTATCAATACAATCAATACAATAGACCAATTAAATACTTGTTTAAATATGGTAAAGGGACAATAAAAGAACAGGGATTAAGAAGACAGAAGATAATAATTGAAAATGCATTTACATTTTTGAAGATTAAAGTTGACTGGGAAGCAAGAAATCAGAAGAGAGTTTCACAAGTGAGAAGTTCAAGTGTTAACATAAAACTTCTGGTTACATCTTGTCCATTCAAATGTGAATTGCTGCCAATCTAGTACTGTGGCAACATCTATTGTCTACATAACATAGCAGAAAGTTCATCAGAACAATTACCATGAAAGTATTCATAGAAAAGTCACAGGGAAGCTACATTACGGCAGTGGGAAAGAGACTGAAGCCAAGATGCCAGGTCAGGACAAATAATAATGCAGATTTTTTAAAAATTTTATCAAGTACCTCTAAATATGTAACAGGTGTACCAGACCAGATGTGGCAGCAATATTCAAGTCAAGGACAAATTATTTATGACAAATTATTACTGCTCTTTCCAACATTGTTAGGAATTTCCTAGAAAACCATATTTTTCTGGTCAGTCAGTTAAATGAAACACATGTGGGCAATCATGTCTCGAAAGAGACATGACTGACTGAGCAGAAGATTATCCTGCAGTAGGTTACCATTGCTTTCTGCGGTAGACTGGTTGCCAGCCAAGGATATAGAACCCAGTCTGTCCTGTTATTTAACCCATAAGTGGAAGGAAGAAATGGATTAATACTTTTCCCAAATGTAATTGCGCATAAGTGAATGCAAGAAATTCAACTGGAATTCGAACTCGGCTCCCCGATTTCTCGTTCCGAGCTGATTTTTCTGGTAGTATGCTGATTTTTTCAAGTGCAGCTTAGATGTGGCACAAGCCTAAAAGTATGGAGCACCCAGTGAGGATCATACTCATTACCCATTTGTAATGATTCCAGTAAGACAAGTTTGCTAACATTACACCACACTGAGTTGCCAAATTTTCTGGTAGTATGAAAGGTTAACAGTTGACAATTGGTGAAAAAATGTCTCTTTCACTCAGATTTTTTCTGTTTTATCTAGTAAATTAGCCTTATAAACTCTGTTCATTATAAGGATATAGAACCCAGTCTGTCTTGTTATTTAACCCATAAGTGGAAGGAAGAAATGGATTAATACTTTTCCCAAATTGTTAATTTGCGCATAAGTCATAAGTCATGAGCCATGATCCCACCCATATCCCTTTCAGGATATGGGTGATCATGGCTCATGACTATTTCTTATCTTTTTTTCTTTTTAATATCTTTCAAACTTGTGCCATTTGCACCAGCTTTTTAAGTAGGTTATTCACTCTCACCCTCTGTCCTTACTTCAATATGTTTTTTGAGTGTCAACTTCTCGAAGCCTTCTCTTCTCATTGTGTCCAGAAATTTCAGCTGTCGCTTTCTGATATAAATGTCCCTGTTTTCATTTTACTTTTAACTTCTGTACTGCTTACATGCTCTATCTATGATATTCTTAGCATTAAATGAATAAATATATCAGGATATTCAAGAGATTCTCAAAAAGAAATTTTGTTTTGACTGCTTATAGATTTGAAAAAATAACTTTGGAAGTATGCAATGGTAAGCTTAAACATTTGTATTCAGGAAACATTTAGACTTCATTGACAGAAAAGTTAGTGTTACTGTTGGTTGAAACTTATAAAAGATTTTTTATAAATCAGGTATTCAGAAAATTAGACTTCTCAAGTCCAGTATCTGTTAAAATCTTTCTAATATTTATGGGAGTTTCCTTCAAACCTATTTTCTTTGGCAGTGTGGAAAGTCAATATGTTAATTTTATCATTTTCTCTTGTTATATATGCTACCCATTTTCATTGTTGCCGCTGTTAGAAGTCTTCAAGTGATGTGAGTTTTTTAATTTGTTTAGGATTTATAATGAAGACAAAACTTGTTTTAAAATTATGGAATCTTTGAATATAGTCCCAAAGCAGAGAGTGATAGTAATATTCAGTGATCAGTCTCTTCAAGTGTTAGTAATATTATAAATGTTTTAGGCTCAGAAAGTGAAAGCTTGATGTAGAAATTCCCACTACTATCTTTTTGAATAATTTTAGGAAGGATATTTTAGAAATGCTTTTTAGGTTTAACCAGCTTTTTTTAAATAGAACTGGAAAACAACATTTCCAAAAGCATAAAATCGTGATCAAAGAAAACAGAGTTCCAATGAACATATGGAAACTGATATTTGTGAGTTTTAAACACTTATATGTTTATTTTTGCTCAAAACGAAAAGAAAATATCTTTGGATTAAGTTTTTTGTTTTTTTAAATCAGCCTTGAATGAATATTATATTGAATCATTAGATTCGGTAATCATAATGTTTGTTACATGCTCCTGCTATACATTTCAAGAGTCTTGGTGAAAAAATCTCAAGAAAGATCAGCAGTGTAATTAGTCCTGCCTTCGCATCTCAAATCCAGTAATTTCCTCACTGATGTGATGAGGCTTTCTTCTTTTCTAGAAATATCTACATGGCAATTGCTCTGATGAGCTTTTTTCATCTTGTGCTCTGACCTTGTAAATTTGAGCATACTACTAGATTGGCATCTAGGTCCCATCATTTACTGGTGAAATAATTGAATGTAACCACCACTTTTACTCTAGCTGTTTCTTTCCTTGAACTCCTAGCCTGTGAAGCTCCCTCCTATTTACTTGCTTCCCTGATAGCTTCTTCTTCTTCTTTTATGTGCATTGTCCTTTCAGAATGTAGGCAATCATGGTCTTCCATATCCCCTATCCTTAGTGGCTCTCCTGCTACATGATGTAACTGCTGTTCTGCCATCCACCTGCTCAGGCCCATCAAGTATGTTACATGCTGCTTTATCTGTCGCCCTCTTTTCTCTATCTGGCCTGTTAGCATTAAATTATCCAAGCCCTCCTTCTTCATTGCATGTCCCAAGAACTTTAGCTGTCTCTTCCTGATGCTCAGTATTAATTTCCTTTTCATTTCTATCCTTTCCAAAATCTCATCATTGCTCACATGCTTGATAGTTACAATCTCAAAAAATTTCAATGTCAGTTTCCATCTTCTTGAATCCACTTTATCTTTTATCCTCTCTTCAATATTTCCAGTCTTTTCTCTTACAGTAATACCCAGCACTCTAGTGTCTGTTCTGCCTTGCTTGGGGCGAAATGACAATTTGACATTGACAATGAGGTCCCTCTGCCAAGCAGCACCCCCTATCTCAATTCTCTAATTGCTTTATCACTATTTCCATGGGGAATAATCTGAAAATCTTTATTTCTTAGGTTCTCCAGTTCTAATCTTTCTAGCTAAGACCACTATACTGCATACACTGGAACAAATCTCCAATTTCTTCATATTCCATTTGTAAGGAGAAAGTTGTATTCTCAAGAGCTGCTCACTATACATCTCACCTCATGACTCCATAAATGAAAAAGAGTCAAACAATTTCATAAAACAACTTCCTAAGGAAACTACAAGAGGTTCTACAGATAGAAGCTGAAGAGATCAACAAGAAAGGACTACAAATAAACTGCAAGAAAACCAAATTTATTGACTGAGCAGCCATTGCTACTTTTAATTGAAATTTATAAAATCTTTCCATTAAAACAACTTTTTAGGAAAATAAGTTTCTTAACTGCACTCTTTTCAGTATTGATAGTGGTTTCCTTTCTCACATTTTGTTTGAAATAGTGTGGAATATCAGCATCTTGATTAGCTCCTTATTAACTTTGAATTATATGTGATACCCATTTTAGCTGTTGTTGCTGTTTAAAGTCCTGAAGTGATGGGGTTTCAGCTATTTGGTACTATTCTTTGTGATTGTGTAGAACCAGTTCATGAGTTTTGGAAAAAGGATGATCCCTTTTAAGACCTACATGTTTCACTCGCTAAAAATTCTTTTTCAGCCATTGATCCCAGAAAATTAATATTACTGACAGTTTAGATATTCCTGAATTAATATGGAAACTATGCATGACATCCATATGTAAGTCTCAATCTGACAAGACTATTAAAGAAAATGAGTTTTCAGGTTGATGTTTTGGTAGGTGTAAAAAGATGTTGGTGCAGACAATGACAGTCTTGATTTATAGCCACTCATGGTGGAGGATTACTAATTGAGGTCGACTTGTGTAATAAGTGGAGGTAATAAGTCCAGTTTATGAGGATATGTGGGAAAGATAACGGTTAATTATAGACTTAATGAGGTCATAATTGATAATTATAAAGTAGCAGCTCTTGAGAATTCATCTTTTTTTTATAATCATTTCAGCCCAAGCAAAGCATTACTGCCGCTGGTACACAGGTGGTTACATAAGAGGGTGAAGAAAAAAAAGGAACAGGTTACAGGGGGTGTCATAGAATGGGAAAGAGAAGAATGGAAATACTGGTGGGAAGAGATGTGAGTGGAGCAGAAAGGGAGAAAAACAAGATGAAGTTGTGTCAGGGAAAGGATGGGTGTCAAGGAGATAAAGGATGGCATTTGATATTGCATTTAAACTCTTGGAGATTGTAGCTATCAGGGAAGCAAATATTTAGAAGAGAGTTCCACAGGAGGGAAGTGCAAGAAAAGAAGCTGTAAGAATAGAAGTTGAAGTTACATTTGATCATTTTCACTGTAAAAGGATCCTCAGTAAAAACTTCTGGGAATGATTTGTTTTTTTTTTTTGTTTTTTTTTATCATCTCACACCAAGCAAGGCATGCCACTGCCACTATTGCGCATGGGGCTACATAGGGGAAGGTAAAGAGAAGGAGTGGTTAGACATAGGGAATGTCAGGAGGAAGGTGACAGATGAGTAAGGATAGCGAGGATGAGGGTTGGGCAGATGGGAAGAGTGTTTGATAGAATGGGAGCAGGTTAGTGTGTTAGGAGGTGTCTATTGACATTACATTTAAACTCCTGGAGATTGTAGTTGTCGGGGAAGCAATCGTGTGGAAGAGAATTCCACAGTCGGGAAGTGCGAGGAAAGAAACTGTTGGAGTAGAAGTTACGGCTGCATTTTATCGGTTTCACTGTAAAAGGGTGGGATCTAGTTGCTAATCTAGTATCTCATTCAAATTCGTATTTAGGGGGCACCAGTGATCTAAGTTCATCGGAGCAGAAGCCGTGAAAGTATTTATAGAAGAGAAATTTGTTTTCCATAATTATTGGCTTGTGGTCACTGCTGTAGGGATATTTGTTGCAGTGTATTAGATTTTCTGATGAAAGGTTTGTTTGGAATTTCTTGACAGTTGATTGACATTCTCTTATCATGCCTTTGCACTCTTCTATGAACCATGGTTTGTTGTATTTTAGAGATATTTTGGTTTTGGGGATAGTTTTGTTAGCTATGTTAATGAGGGCAATGGCAAAATGTATTATATGTTCTTCTTGATTTGTATTTGTTTCTGGGATTAGTGTGGTAAGACATATTTTGTAGGATTGCCAGTTTGCTTTTTTAAAATTCTATTATGGAGGTCTTGGAATTGTTTATTGGGTTTTCCATAAGTATTGGCTTGTGGTCACTGCTGTAGGGATCTTTGTATACCCACAGTTATATTCTAGGAAGATTGCTGGGTCACTGAAGGTTAGATCTATGGCAGAGAATGTACCTAAAGATGGGACAAGGTGAGTCGGAGATTTCTGATTGTGGAAGCGTAGTTTGTTATTGATGTTCTTTTTGAGCGCCTGGCCTCTTTTGTTCATGTTTTACTTTCCCATATTATATTATGGCTATTAAAGTCTCCTATGAGGATAAATGGTTTCTTCTTATTCTATGTGCCCTGTCCTTTCGGGACGTAGGCGATCATGGCCTTCAATGTCTCTGTATACCTGGTGGCTCTTAGCACGCTTTCTCCTGTTACATCTCGCAACCCCTGTTTTGTCATCCACCTGCTCAGGCCTTTCAAATATGTCATTTTTTTCCCTCTATCCGGTCTGTTAGTATCAGGTTCTCCAAGCCCTCCTTCCTCATTGCAAGTCCCAGGAACTTTAGTTGTCTCTTCCTGATGCTCAATATTAATTTCCTTTTCATTTCCATTCTTTCCAACACCTCATAACTGCTCACATGCTTGGTCCATGATATCAGCAGCATCCTTCTGTAGAACCACATTTCAATTGCTTCCAATTTTTCCTTCATCTTTGATGATATTGTCCAGCATTCACTGCCATATTGAAGAATTGACATTATATAGCATCTAGTACTCTCTTCTTTGTTTACAGTGAAAGTTTCCTGTTTCTTAATACTTTACTCAGCTTCTTTTCCATGCCAATTCACCTTCGGATCTCTGTGACACATTTTCAATCTTCTGTTAGAACACTTCCCAGGTATTTAAATTTTTTTACCTACTTGATTTTAGTATCCCTCCACCTGTATTTGACATTTTTGGCTGCTCTTTTTGCTGATGACCATGCATTTGGTTTTCTTGCAGTTTATTTCTAGTCCTTTCTTGTCACGCTCTTCAGCTACCTTCTGTAGGAGGTCTTGTAGTTTCCTTAGGAAGTTGTTTTATTAAATTGTTTGACTCTTTTTCATTTATAGAGCCAGGAGATGAGATGTATAGTGAGCAGCTCTTGAGAATACAACTTTCTCCTTACAAATGGAATATGAAGTAATTGGAGATTTGTTCCAGTGTATGTGGTCTTAGCTAGAAAGATTAGAACTGGAGAACCTAAGAAATAAAGCTTTTCAGATTATTCCCCATGGAAATAGCGATAAAGTAATGAGAGGATTGTGATAGGGGGTGCTGCTTGGCAGAGGGACCTCATTGTCAATGTCAAATTGTCATTTCACCCCAAGCAAGGCAGAACTGACACTAGAGTGCTGGGTATTACTGTAAGAGAAAAAACTGGAAATATTGAAGACAGGATAAAAGATAAAGTGGATTCAAGAAGATGGAAACTGACATTGAAATTTTTTGAGATTGTAACTATCAAGCATTTGAGCAATGATGAGATTTTGGAAAGGATAGAAATGAAAAGGAAATTAATACTGAGCATCAGGAAGAGACAGCTAAAGTTCTTGGGACATGCAATGAAGGAGGAGGGCTTGGAGAATCTGATACTAACAGGCCAGATAGAGGGAAGAGGGCGACATGGAAAAGCAGTGTGTAACATACTTGATGGGCCTGAGCAGGTGGATGGCAGAACAGGGGTTACATCATGTAACATGAGAAAGCATATTTTGGGTTGGGATTTCCTACATTACAGTAAAGTATCCAATATTTTTAATTTAAATACTGACCAAGCTTGATGTTGCTAAACTTTGGTAATTGAACAATAACGAGCGTTTTCAGCATGATCTGGTTGTATATTTGGATTGGATATCTAATTTGGATTATATAGACAAAGAAAAATGGAATTTATTGTGATCCAAGACAGTTTTCAATATTTCAGACTAAATTGTTTTTTGCTGAGAAATATCTTTGTTTAGCATGATTTTTTTTTTTTTACCATGAAATGTTGAACAAGTGTAAGTGGTTACTATCCAGTGCTTCATTGAGCAATTGTCATGCTTGAATAATATATTGAAGGAAACAAGTCACTGCGCTGTATAAAGGTCAGCTGGTGATTTTGCTGCCTGATAATACTTGTTTTGCAAATATACTATATCAAACAATTATAGAACTGGGATGGTAAATTCTTATGCATGTACTTTATTCTCCTGACATGTCATTTTCATCAAACATTTCATGTCTTGAAAAAAATCCATAAAATCATAGAATCAAAATCAATTTTGTTTTAAATGACAGACTACAGGATCTACCTGGAAGATGATATCACAGAAAATCAGGGAAAATATATTGATCACTGAATAATAACGCTATGAATTTATCTTAATTAAAAAATTTAATGAAAAAGTTTTCCATCATTTTTAACAAGCTTGAATGATAGCATATATAATTCAGTTGAAAAGTGGTTTATGATCATTGAAAATCAAGAAAAGTACTTTAATTATAATAAAATGCTATGAATTTATATGAATAAAAAAATGAATGCACAAAAATGTTTCTGATATTTATATAAAAGTTCATATGATAGAATATATATTTTAGATGGAAGGTAGTTTAATGTTATAAAAATCTGAGGAAAACACATTGATGATAGAATAATGATTCTATGAACTAAAAAATTTGTGAAAAAATACTGGAAATTACTGCATCAAATTAACAAATGTTCGGTCAATTCAGTTTGCATACATCAGGGACAAAATTGTTGAAAAACAGCTATAAGTGAAACTTTGTTCAAATTTATGAATCTTTAAAATTACATTTGAGAATTGTGCATCAAAAAGGAATTCTGTTCAAAGCTGGTTGAAGATTAGCAGATGCGAAAGACACCTGAAAAATGCACGAGATGAAATGCTGTGATTGAATAACCAAAGATGTGGGTATTGGTTTGTAAATGAATAATTAAAGTATTCCATCTAAGAAATGGTGGCAATAAATTATAGAATTGTTTTAGTTAATTGAGTCTAATTGAAATTTCAAATTTGTTGCAACAGTGAAGAAAGAGAAATCATTTTCTAAACTTCTGCAAATTATTTCGCGTCGTTGAATCTGAACTTTGATCTTTGCCCATTTGCTCTTCTAAGAATTTGCTCAGTGTTTTTCTTGTTTAGTTAGAATAAATATAAATTCTGAAACAGTTTCACATTTAAAATGGTTTCCTAATTATACAGAGAATCTCATCCAAATAATTTCAGTGGTAATAGTAATATCAGCCATTTTCTTATGAGGAAACATTTGACATTCATTGATCAAACAGCCAGTAGCTGTCAGTCTACAATTAAAATATATCTTTTCTCCTCATCTTTAATTGTAATGGTAATATTAGCAGTTTCCATGTCAGGAAATGTTTAGTATACACTGTCCGAGCAGCCAATGTTACCTCTAGTTGAAATTTACATAATCTTTCTACTAAAACAATTTTCTAGGAAAATAGGTTTCTCAAATTCACTGTTATTACATTTTCCAGTATTGATTGGGGTTTCCTTTCTGACCTTTTGTTTGAAGTAGAGTTGAATGCTAACATTTTGATTATGTCATCATAGTCCCTTCCACTTTATATATGATTTGCCACATTGGAAATCATGAAATAAAATGGCAGATAAAGGTACCAGAAAAACCCTTACACATCAATACATTAAATACTAAAATACTGCATGCAGATGAAAGAAACCATCTGCAAATTCATTATCAAAAAATAGCAAGAATATTTGGAATAAGTAAAAAACAAAACAAACTCCCAAAAATCTAACCCACCATTTGAGAATGGCTGCAAGTCTATATGACGTGATCACGTTGTCCTAGCTAGACTTTGGATTTACCTGACCTATTCTTTACTCCTTAGAAATGAGAAACCTCTAATATATACTGCATAGCAAGAACCATATGCCATCAAGCACACACTTGTAGACTGTACTGATTTTAGCCATGTCTTGGAAAAATTCTATAAAAATATAAAAGACCTGAACTAGCTTTTCAGACAAACTTGGACATTTATAAATCTACCATTTATCTGTGCATTGAACACTGTTACTATTTCTGGTGTTCCTGATATTTATCTCAAGATTATTGACAAAATCCAAAGAAGGATCTGCAATGTAATCGATCCTCACCTAGCATCTTGATACCAACCACTTTCTCACCAATATAAAATGGATTTCTTCTGTCTTTTCTGGAAATATTTTCATGGCAGTGGGACTGGCTAACTTCTTTCCCTGGTGCCTCAACCACAGGAATTTAAGCATGCTACTGGATCAGCATTTAGGTCCCACTCTTTTACTGTTAAAACAGTTAAATTTAATTGTCATTTTCTACTTCAACAGTTGCTTTTCTTGCACTTCCTGTCTGTGGAATGCCCTTCTGTTTACTTGCTTCCCTGAAAGCTACAATCTCCAAACACTGAGATGCAACATCAGTTACCATTTTCTATCTTCTTGAATCATTCATCTTTCATCCTTTCCTTACTTTTCTCTCACTGTAAGCCCCTGTGTATTAGTGGCAGTCTTGCTTTACATTGGGTGAAATGACTAAAAAATTAAAACTGAATGCATGGTTATCAGCAAGAAGAGGAGCCCAAAATGTCAACTACAAGTCAGGGGTACTAAAATCAAGCAGGTACAGAAATTTAAATACCTGGAAAGTGTTCTGACATAGGGCAGAAAGTGTGATACTGAGATCTGAATGTGTATTGACATGCCCAAGGATGCATTCCAAAAGCTAATAGTATTGAGAGATAGAAAACTTTCAATGGAAACAAAGAAAAGAGTATTGGATTATTATGCGATGTTCATCTTTCAATATGACAGCAAATGCTGGATAACCTTATCAAAGATGAAAGAAGGAGCTGAAACTTGGAAGTTGAGGATTTGGCAAGGATTTGGAGAGGAAAATTTTGCAAATGGAAAGGATATTTATACTTAATATCAGGAAGAGAAAGTTGAAGTTTCTGGGACATGTAAGGAGGAAAGAGAGCTTGAAGAATTTGATACTCACAGGGTGGGTAGAGGGAAAGAGAGACAGGGGAAAATGGTGCGTGACATACTTGATGGGCTTAAGTGAATAGGTTTGTGGGAAATAACAAGACAATGTATTAAGAGCTATATTCATTTTTATTGTGTTGAATTAAATGTTATATTTTGGATCTGTAAAAAATAAATATCATTTATCAAATAAACTAAAATAGAAAATATTTTTTTGAGTGGATATGCTTTTTCTTGCAGGAAAACAGATGAAAAGGATAAGAAAAAATCACTTGGCAAAATTTAAAATATTTCTTGAAATGCATTGAAAAAATCCAATTAAAATCTTTGATAACTTTTGGGGATTTAAAAAAAGCAGTATCTGCAATAGTGTTTTCAGTGCCAACATTTTATCAGAAATAAGTTTAGTTCATTTCTATATTTTTATTTACTGCTGTAATGGCTACAAGAGACAGGAAGATGTGGAGGACCATGATTGCTTACATTTTGAAAAGACAAAGATCATAAAAGAAGATACAGTTAACAGATTTCTAACTGGGTTTGGCACCATGCAAGATATTCATATGAAATTCTCATTCTGGTGAGACTATGAACATGACTCAAGTTTTCAAGATAATATTTTGGTTTTGTAGCAATTTGCAGTTTTGTGTGAAACTAAACCTTTGTGCAGCCTATGTTCTATCGCCTTGGCTTTTTGTTATGAAGTGCTCAATATAGAGATAGAGCATTAACAGCAGGTTAAAAAAAATAAGCCCTAAGAAGTGAGAACATCATAGTGGTGCTTTCACAAAACTTCAGAGTTGGCATGACTTTGCTCAGTTAAGTGACAAACTTTGCAAGATTGATCCTATATATATATATATATATATATATATATATATATATATGTGTGTGTGTGTGTGTGTGTGTGTGTGTGTGTATATTTAGGCAGCAAATTTTCTTTTAGACATGTCAGATTAAATAAATGACAAATATTGTGTCTGCTTATTTTTTAATAAAATCCATCATACTCACAGATAATCTTTCACATATTATAATTGAAAGATGTAAGAAATGAGCTGTAATTTTGACAGATGATTTTATTATTCATTTTTCGATGTTCCCAAGTACTTTAAATCTTCTTCCAAGATCATCTTCTGCGATGTGAGTTGGGGTAACAAAAAATAAGTAAATCTGTGTTGCTAAAAATCTTTTTAATGAAAATTGCCTCAAGGATCTGTAGTTTGCTTTTGTTTTCTTGGTGTAGGATTGTGTTATTGATCATTATTTTTATATCATGAATGTCGATAGGAATATTGTTGTAGATGTCGATGGGAATATTGTTGTAGATGTCGATGGGAATATTGTTGTAGATGTCGATGGGAATATTGTTGTAGATGTCGATGGGAATATTGTTGTAGATGTCGATGGGAATATTGTTGAAGATGTCGATGGGAATATTGTTGAAGATGTCGATGGGAATATTGTTGTAGATGTCGATGGGAATATTGTTGAAGATGTCGATGGGAATATTGTTGTAGATGTCGATGGGAATATTGTTGTAGATGTCGATGGGAATATTGTTGTAGATGTCGATGGGAATATTGTTGAAGATGTCGATGGGAATATTGTTGAAGATGTCGATGGGAATATTGTTGTAGATGTCGATGGGAATATTGTTGTAGATGTCGATGGGAATATTGTTGTAGATGTCGATGGGAATATTGTTGTAGATGTCGATGGGAATATTGTTGTAGATGTCGATAGGAGTATTGTTGTAGATGTCGATAGGAGTATTGTTGTAGATGTCAATAGGAATATTGTTGTAGATGTCTGAAAATGAATGAGATGGGCAGATGTGTAATTTAAAACATCTTGTTAATGTAGTTGTTGTAAATCTAACATATATATTTGCTTTTAGTTGAAGATACATTCTCTCAAAGGACATTTGAATTGATATATATATATATATATATATAGTCATTCACAGACAGATCTGTTTCACTGTATCACAGCTCATCAGTATGGTTAGATATCTGATTGCTTCTCACCCAGGATTGAAACCCGACTAAATTGGCATCAGTCAACAATTCTACCTCTGAGCTATGGGTGCTTGGTAGAAGGAGACATACTTACAGCATATGATGTTTCATATGCCAGTGGCCAGAGTACTCTAATTAGTTACTGAATGAGCAATGCATAGATGCTAGAGTAGCTGCTATTTTTTCATATATATATATGAAAAAATAGCAGCTACTCTAGCATCTATGCATTGCTCATATATGATATATATATGCCTCTAGTACATATATCATATGAATAGATATAGGAAATGTAAATTTTAAAAACTGAATCTTTTCTCCTCATGCAAAATATCAAATTCAGGAATATGTGTAAGAAATATAAAGGTTCATTTCTTTTGTTCCAACTTCCTCTTTTCTTCCTCTCCTCCTTCTTTATGATCATCTCCTCCTCCTCCTTTTATTTTTTCATCCTTTCTTCTCTTGTTCCTTTTTGTTATTACTACATTATTCAATCTTAGTGATATTTGAATGTTATTCACAGAGCTATGAATGAAACTAAGTTTTGATAACATTAGGGATTGAAAGTAGATTCTCTTTGTCTAAAACTATTCTTTTATCAATTTCAAGCATGAAAATTTACTAAAAACGCAATATCACTGATAAAAGAATGAATGCTAATTGTACTGATAAAAGAATGAATGCTAATTGTACTGATAAAAGAATGAATGCTAATTGTACTGATAAAAGAATGAATGCTAATTGTACTGATAAAAGAATGAATGCTAATTGTACTGATAAAAGAATGAATGCTAATTGTACTGATAAAAGAATGAATGCTAATTGTACTGATAAAAGAATGAATGCTAATTGTACTGATAAAAGAATGAATGCTAATTGTACTGATAAAAGAATGAATGCTAATTGTACTGATAAAAGAATGAATGCTAATTGTACTGATAAAAGAATGAATGCTAATTGTACTGATAAAAGAATGAATGCTAATTGTACTGATAAAAGAATGAATGCTAATTGTACTGATAGAAAAGGGTTATTATAGGTATAATGTAAATGCATAGGAAATGAATTTTTAGTAGAAATGCATTGAAATTAGCATCAGGAGGAAAGTGAATGTCAATAGTTTTCCTAACACACTTGTGCTACCATATGTATAATGTCAATAAATTGAATAGCAAAAAGAATCAAATTGCAACTGGTCAAGAATTAAAGACAATTTTATTTTATGGTTTGATAAAACAGAGCTATCATACATAAATGTGATAAATGATAATATTGTACTGAGCTAGCATACATTTTAGTAATGATGTCAAATTGTATTTTTGTTCCATTGACAATCGTTAGAAATTTTGTTTCTATCATCATCAAATAATTATGTGCTTTGTGGTGAGGGTGTGCATTGTGGTGCAGTGGATATTGGCTTAGAACAACAAGTTGAGGAGCTGAGTTTGAATTTCCGTTGACAGTTGACTTTGCATTTAAATTCTTGGAGATTGTAACATTCAAAAAGCAAGTATATGGAAGAGAATTACATACATATATATACATATATATACATATATTACATATATAGGAAATAACAAATCTGTAAAAACAGAGAGGATAATCCAAAAAGGTGTGTATTTTTGTGCGTTTTTTTCTGGACGGTTATATCTATTTTCTTGTGTTGTTCTTGTATATTATATTGTTTTCCCTTTTAAGATTTTCTGTATATGTGTGAATTAGGGTATATGTTTTTTTAACTTTTTGTGACATTTCCGGTACGGTTGCGTCTTCAATGCTAAACTGTATACTTTTCTACCCTTCACCTATCCTCTATATTTCTTCTCTGTGCACACCCATTTTTTTTTTTTTTTTTTTTTCAAATATTCTGAATTATATTATTTGATTTTTTGGGCCTGATGAGACAGTTTGTGGTTTATACAAATTCTATATTTATAACCATTTAATTATGCATTGATTTTTCTTTTCTATATATCATATTGCTTTCTAATTTTATCTATTCAAAAAAAGTAGAGATTTTAACCAGTGATTTACACAGAAATCAATCCAACTTCTTTGAATTCTTATGCAGAACAATGTTCCGCTTGTAATTCCTTCAACTTTGTTTTTCGCATCCTGCTGGATAAAGTTATATTAGATAAAGAGCAGTACTGCAAAATATTTATGTTGACCCAAAGAATATTGAACATAAGGAGCAGATTTGCCATGTGATTATATCTCTTTTCAATTTATGATTTCTCAAGGGTATTTATGTAAGTGAATGTAATCTACTGAAATTTGAACTTGACTCTTAAATTTCTTATTCTGAGCCATTATCCATTATATCACATACACATCCAAACTTATAGCACCTGATATTCCCCAAGTGAATTTCAATGCTTCCAAAATGAAGCTGTTATCTATTAACCATCACAGACAATCACTCCTACCCCCATTAGCATGGATCAAGCTAGTCTTCCTGAAAGCAAAACATTATGCCTCGTCAGGTTAAGTCTCACAACAGACCTCAAGTGGAATGACTATATAGAATCCATAGCTAAATTCGCTGCTAAGAAAGTCAGTTCTTTGAGTAGGACCTGGAAGTTTTTCTCATTTGAAATAATCCTGCACATATATAAATCTACCATCCGCCCATGCATTGAATACTGCTGCCATATTTGGCCAGGTGTTCCTGCTATCCACCAGGTATCTTTGACAAAATCTAACAGAGAATCTGTAATATGATCGATCCCAACTTGGCAGCTCAGATACAGTCACTTTCTAACTGGCGAAATGTGGCTTCCCTGTGTTTCTTCCACAAATACTTTCATGGCTTCTGCTCTGATGAACTTAGCTCACTGGTGCCCCATATATATGAATTTACTTGAGCCACAAAATTAACAACTAGCTCCCACTCTTTTACTGTGAAACCAAGAGAATGTAAACACAAATTCTACTTCAGCAGCTTCTTTTCTCACACTTCCAACCTGTGGAATTCCCTTCTGTTTACTTGCTTTCCCAAAAGCTATAATCTCCAAAAATTTAAATGTAAAGTCAATAGTCATCTCCTATCTCACTAGACTGCATGCACCTTTCTCCATTCACTCCACTCTCATCAGTATTCTCATCCTTCTCTTACCCACTTCCTGACACCCCCTATAACCTGTCACTCTTTCTCATAACTTTCCTTCTATGTAACATTCTGCAAAACAGTGGCAGTAAAATATAATATAATGACTATATAATATAATATAATTATTAAAAAAAAATGAAAGTGTTCACACTTCCAGGTACTGGCCAGGCCAGATGTTGCTTAACTTTGGTGATTTAACATGATGTGCCCATAAACCCTCCACTTTTTTATAATCATTTCAATCCAAGCAAGACAGCAATGCCACTGGTGCCCAGAGTTACAGTGAGATAATAAAAAAGGTACAGAGGATGTTGAAGAAAGGATAAGAGATGGATAGGAAACAAGTAGATAAAAGATGGCAATTGGCATTGCATTTAAACTTTTGGAGATTGTACCTATCAGAGAACCAATCAAATGGAAGTGAATTCCACAAGTGTAAAAAAAGAAACTGTTAGATTAGAAGAAGCAGTTACATTTAACTATTTTGATGGTAAATGGTGTCCATATACATCAAATCATGTAAGCCTTCTCTCTGTAAACAGAGAGATTGCTTGCTGGGTTTGAAGGTTATTCGACTCTAGTTCTTTTGAAATTTCTTCTCCATTCTCATTATCATCTTTTCCTTTCCAATATTAAATTAATTCCCAGACAGTAAACTTGAAAAGATCAGGAAAAAAACGATTGTTTATTTTAGTTTTTAGGGTAAAATGTTGTCAAAATTTTACTTGTTCCTTGCTATTATTGAGTTTTGTACCATCAAGAATCTGTTTATATATATATATATATATATATATATATATGACTATTTACGCTCTCACACCCTGATTGAGCACTCTGGAAGAATGGTAGACTTTGAAAAACAGTAGCTCCTCTGGCATTTATGCATCGTTCATTCAGCAATGAATTAGAACACTTTCAGCTATTGGGTGTGTATAATGTTAATATACATGCTAAAAAGTCTGCCTTCTTCTACTGAGAGCCCATAGCTCAGAGGTAGAATCACTGATTGACGTCAATTTGATCAGGTTTCAATCCTGAGTAAAAAGCAATTGGCCGTCTAACCGTACTGATGAGCTGTGATACAGCAAAACAGATCTGTCTGCAGATGACTATATATATATATATATATATATATATCTGTTGACCCTCAGTTCTAGGTCGGACCTTTTAGTCAGAGGAAGATAATTGCTAACAAAAACACCCAGGCCATGCATATGAGCATTGGAGTCCTTCCTAAAGAGAGGAAGGTATCCAGGATTTCAGAAATCAGAGGAGTGAAATGTAGATTAGTTTCACAAGAAGCTAGGACGTTAGGGGACATTTCATAGAGGAATGATTTCACACTGAAATTGATGAATTTTGCAGATTTTTTTTTTCAAGATTCTATTTTGTTTTTATTTGAATTATTTAAAAAATGTGCTGCAATTTTTTAGAGAAATTCTGCAGGTTTTCAAGAGTATTAATACAAACTAATTTTACATTCACTTTAGCTGATTGCTAAGGACAAATTTGATAGAAAATGTGATTACTAAAGACAAAATCTGTCGTCTCTCAAGTTGATCGCTAAAGACAAACTTGACCAACCATTCAGAGTGATTGCCAAAGACAAATTTTGCAGTCACTCAATGTGATTGCTGAAGTAAATGAAACACAGTAAAAGAAAAAAATCTGGATAATAATAACTGCCCAAAATGTCAATATTATCAAAGTTATTGATTTTCATTAATTTGTTGCTGAATCAAAATGGATTTTGACAGTGTCCAAATCTCTAAATTAGGACAATTTTGGTTCCACACCCAAAGAATCGATTCACGCTAATGAGTGTTTGCAACAAAGAAAGACAATGGGGAAAAATAAAAGATAGCAGCAGAATATTTCTTAAAACTTTTTTTGAAATTTTTCTTACGTTTTTGAAAGACAACACTGTTCTTATAAAAATCATTACCAAAGAGTTTTTTTCACACATTTTTTAAAAAATGTTTTCTTCATAAGCAAAGAGTAGAAATTTTTATTTTATTTAATTTACTAAATTTCTCTCTGGAAATCTTTATTTTGTATCTCTATTTTTGAAGCTAATGAGAAACAAATTTTTTTTGTATTTTCATTCTTGAGTGACTCAAATTAATTATCGACAAATGATAAAACAATTTTGTTCATTCCTTTCCCATGACCTACTGGCTTATCATTCAATCAGCCTCACCTTTAACTAAAATACTGTATACAAGGTCTGACCTAAAATGATTCAGCTATTTAATATCAAAAACAAAAACAGCCTACTTAGGGCAATGGCACCTTGATTACATTCAAAATAATCTCTTTGACACAATATACATTTATACCAGCATTCATTCTACTTTGCTAGCCAGTCTGCAAATTTTTGAGATTTCTATCATTACACTCTCTTTAATTTCTTTCATTCACAGTCTAAACTGTTCATTTCATTGAAGATAGCAAAAAATTAGATTTCAAGAAGGATTGATGGACATGGATGATGCAGTGTTTTACCAACAGTCTGTAAATGAAACTTTGGTGATATACACACTCTGTCATTGTGAATGCAACAGTAATAGTTTGCATTATCGCTCAGTTAAATCTCACTGCTGACTGAGTTACCCTTAAGAGAGTGTCAGTTCCCAACATGCACACTATGGTCTACTCTGACTGATTATCAAGTCTGAGCAATTAGTTTTTGAGATATTCTGAATGGCTAGATGCTTTTTAGTCAGACTAAGACCCTGAGATTATCAGATGAAGTTTTGTAAATATATAAGACAATTTAGAAAACTTATTTTGATATCTGTCTATGTTTCTGAGATGAGGTATTGAAACATTTACACTATTTACTTTCAGGCTGTTGTCCACCATTTATATTACCATATTCACAATATTTCAGACATTGTACACTCTGGCTTTATTCAGGTGATATACAAATCCTTTATTTAATCAACAGGGGTGGACTGTTCTAATTCCACATGCCATGATTTTTTGAATATCTTGGTTTCAGTTAATTTCCTTTACTCTACTAGGTTTTTTTCCTGGTATTAAACTCTCAACTCTTTGGGTCAAGTCAATTTCGGATCACTCAGTTGATGTTTTTATCTATTCGGCCATGCAGAGACTTCAATGAGTGGATTTCATGGGACTTATAAACCTGATGTCTCATTAAAAAAAACTTTTTTTTACCAGAGCTCATATTACAAGTTTTTGTTAGTATTGTTTTATCTTGATCTCTTTATTATTGGTTTCTATATTGTATTCAGCTCTATGCTTGGCTTGGCTTAGGAGATTTTTTTTACCCTAGCATATTAAAAGTTTGGTCTAAAATTCCAATATATATAACAAATACAGGTTGGGAATACCAGAATCCAGCAGGTACAAAAATTTGCAAACCTGGGAAGTGTTATAACAGAAGACGGAAAGTGCGACACAGAGATCCAAAGGCAAATTGGCATGGCAAAGGAAGCATTCCAGAAGTTGAGTAAGGTATTAAGAAACAGGGCAATTTCACTAGAAGCTAGGAAGAGAGTACTAGATAGCTACGTGCTATCCATTCTTCAATATGGCAGTGACTGCTAGACAATATCATCAAAGATGAATGAAAAACTTGAAGCAACTGAAATGTGGTTCTACAGAAGGATGCTGCGAATATTATGGATTGAGCATGTGAGTAATGATGAGCTCTTGGAAATGATGGAAACAAAAAGTAAATTAATACTGAGCATCAGGAAGAGACAGCTGAAGTTCCTGGGACATGCAATGAGGAAGGAAGGCTTGGAGAACCGGATACTAACAGGCCAGACAGAGGGGAAAAGAGACAGGGGAAAGCAATGGATAACATATTTGAAGGACCTAATCAGGTGAATGATGAAACAAGGACTGCATGGTGTAACAGGAGAAGGTGTGCTCAGTGCCACCAGGGATAGGGAAACGTGAAAGGCCATGATCGCCTATGTCCTGAAGGGACAGGGCACATAGAAAAAGATATTAGCAAGACAAAATGTGGTTTGTATAAATCATATGAACATGGTATTTTTTGTTTCACCAATGTAGTTTTGGTTGCAGCAAAATCCATTTTTCTGATGATGCTGTTTGGTCAGAAAACCTGCTAAATTTACAGCTTTCTAAATTGTCTTGTGTATTTAACATTCCACTGGATTCGCATCTAAATTTAATAAAAGATAAAGTTCAGAGATAAAAACAGCAACAATGCCAAAGATGCTGGTAATGAATGTGTTAGGTTAAAACCTGTGAATGTGAGAAAGAATGAAATCAAAAGTTTAAACGCTTCTTGATCATGACTTTATTTAAAATTCTAAATTTAACACATTTACTTCTATGTGCCACATCCTTTCAGAACATAGGCAATCATGGTTCTCCACAACTTCCTATCCTTTGTAGCAATAGCAATCTTTTTGTTTTTGCTATCTCTCCTAGTCTCTGTTCTGCCAACCATTTAGACATGTTCATTTAAGTAGATTATTTACAGATTTTCTATCTCTCTCCTGTTTTCCATATGTCCTGTGACCTTTTTTTCTTGTGATGTGCACTAGAAATTTCATTTATATCATTCTGATTTGAAGTGTCATTTTAGTTTATATTTTCTTTAAGAACCTCATCATTGCTCACATGTTCAGTCCATGGTATTCTCAACATCTTTCTGTAGAGACACATTGTTGTGATGTTGGGCAAAACTACTACTCTTATGCAACCAATTCTATGTTCAATTTCCTTGTCATCTTCACTAAATTTGTTATAACTGATTCATATAATGTCATATACCAATTCTCTTGTCCTTTGGAAGATTGACTTTACTGGTAATTAAAAAAAATCAACATATGCCCTGTCTAATGTAAATCAAACAAACCTCAATAACTCAAAACATTCTGAACCAATATTCTTCAAATTTAAACTTGTTTATTTCTACCCTTATTCAAGTATTCACTCACCACCTGGTGATGGGTATGTAAGATTGAAGTATGTATGTAGGAATGACAAGCTTTGACCAGCCTAGACAAGCTTAGTACCCAGTTACCACGTATGTGAGAGCTGGGTAATATTTGACTAACAGCCCAAGCAAAAACACTCAGGTTCCCCACATTAAAACCTTTCTTATGTCACAACTTGCTTCAGTGGGGGAGGCTGGGTAAATAAACCCTTAATAGAATATTTAACTAAATTTTTTCCCATTTTTAATTATTAGTTTTGTTAGATGTTTGGAATTTATGAAAATGGACTAACCGAAGTTATTATCCAAATTAAACAAATATTAGCTTTAAACCTCTGAAATGTAATAAAGTCTTTTTCTTGTCCATAATATATGTTGAAACTAACAACTGCTAAAAAAGAGAAAATAAAAATAAATAAAAAAGTTACTGAGTGAGAGAATGCCCATATTGGAAACATCAAAGAAGTTTTTCAGAGAGCATCAAGCGATAAAGAAGGCTATTGAAAATATAGCTAAGTTGAGAGCTTGAAGCAAAGAAAAAAATCTTTAAGAACTAGTTTCTTTGGGATGAATGTAAACTGAAGCAAATTGGAGAGAAATCACCATCTTTGACCAGTGCTGAAATCTTTGGAAAGACTGAAATTGAGGGAGTCAAGAAAGACAAAAGGTGTAGAATACTTTTTACTTTGTGAATTCGGATCTGTAAAAAAATCTCCTAGGTAACCTCTTCCCAATAAAGCTTCAAAATTGAGCCACGAAATACATGAAAATTAACTTTTGCAAAGTAATTTTCATGGACAAATTTCAAGTAACATTTGATGGACCTGATGGATGAGCCAAAGGATGTCCAGTTGAGAGATGCTTGTGGCTAAAAGAAGGCAACAATGAGGTGATAGTGTCAACCAAACTGGACAGTGCTAACTATTGCAATTTTATGTACAAGACTTTCTTTGCATGTTACAAGAGTCAGACTTGCAATTCCAAAGTGAAGTGTGTATTTATGCTGGACAATGCTTCTTCTCATGTAACTAAGCTTATCTGTAATTTTTTTGTGCCTAAAAAATTTACAGGAGATAAGATAATAGTCAAGTCCTTATTAGAGTCTGATCAAAAATCTATTGTCATTGTGAAAATGAAATTATATGAATGTGGCAAACAAGATAACAGCAAAGCAGGGCTTTAGGAAGCAATTAAAACTACCATATTGGAAATTGAATTTGCTGAAATGAAAATAAAATCAATAGATAATAGATTATTGACTGTTATTAAGAAGAAGGGTCAATGTATTAAAATGTATATGATTTAAAGATTTATCATATGTGTTTGTTATTTGTTTCATTACCTTTCTATTAAAGTAAAATGATTATTTGGTTTTGCCTATAACTTCAGATGGCAATTTTTCTAAATACATCAAATAACTTCAATAAAACAAATTTATACTGCCTAAAATTTTTTACTCAAACTTTTTGACATCAAAGTTGTTAAAAATTTGGCAATTTTTTAAAACCAAATTTGAATTACTGAAGTTTATATGATTTGCTTAATAACTTTAGACAGGGTTTATATTGGTCATATCACAGAATTTCTCTCAAGAAAATTGACCTTTTCTGAAATACGAAGTACAAACTGATGGGAATCATTGTAATTATAGTCGGATTACCATTGACATTTTTATATGAAGGATTGTGACTTTAACATCTTTTTTGTACTTTGTCCCTTCATGGTGTTGGCATTCATGGCTCTCCACAACTTCTCATCGTTTGTAACTGTTAATAATAAATTTTATTTTGTTTCTTATTTCTCCTAATCCTTCTTCTGCCATCCATTTACACAAGCCTGTTAGGTAAGCTACTCATTGACTTCCTCTGTCCTTTGTTTTCTATAAGTCCTTGTGAAAGTCAGATTCTCCAGGCCTTCTTTTCTCATTATGTGACATCAAAATTTCAACTGTCATCTTCTGACTCTAAGTATAAGTGTCCTGTGTGCATTTGAAAGATAACTAAGTCTTGAAACAGTCTTTGTTTTGCCTCAGGGAAATGAGTTGATAGATTCTCTTAGATGGACCATTCTCCCAGGCTGATGAACTTTAATAAGCTCATCAACCTGGAAGAATGGTCCATCTAATAAAATAAAACTTTAATTTCAAAACTCTGTTGCTTTACAGTCATGCCCCATTGCAAGAAAAAGCTTCAGGAGTAAGCACCAAGAAAAAATCTAGAGCAAGAATCGTGAACGCAGTGCTCAACATTGCAGTTAAACAAGTTTAGTCAACTCCTGCAACAGCGCTGGTGTTGAGCAACCTTTCACTTGCCCTTCCCTTGAAAAACATTGGTGACATGGGAGTCATTTGTTCTGCCATAAACTAGAAGGATTTTCTACAGTATGTGGGTTATCTCACTTGGTTTTTGCCAGCAGTGATCACTAGAAAGCACTCTTTAAGCCTGTAAATAGGGAATCATATTTTCTATCACTGTCTTTTAGCCTTTTTAGCTCAGGCTTTGTGATGTAGTTGTACATGGATAAAAACACTGCCAATGAGTAGCTTCTGATCTTTCTTCCTCCTTTGACCTTTGAACTCTCTCATATGTGGTGGACTGGGGTAAGAAATAGCTCATGAATTTTAATGCTTCCAAAACAAAGCTGTTAACCATCACAGACAATTGCTTTTCACTCCCATAAGCATGGATCAGTTGAGCTTCCCTGAAAGCAAAACACTGTGCCTCCTTGAGTTAACTTTCTCAGCAGATTTCAAGTGGAATGACGATATCAAATCCATAGCTAAATCTGCTGCTAAGAAAGCCAGTTCACTGTGTAGGGTCACAAAGTTTTTCCCGTCTGAATCCATCCTGAACATATAGAAATCTACTATCCACCTGTGTATTGAATACTGCTGCCACATCTGGTCAGGTACTATTCACCTCAGGGTTCTTGACAAAATCCAACAGAGAATCTGTAATGTGATCGATCCCAACTTGGCAGCTCAGATGCAGTCACTTTCTCACATGTGTAATGTAGCGTCCCTATGTCTCTTCTACAGATACTTTCACGGCTTCTGCTCTGATGCACTTAGCTCACTGGTGCCCCTATGAATGAATTTAATCAAGTTCTGTGGTGCAGTGGATATCGGCTTTCTCTTTCATGTTGCCACCTCTTTTTGTTCCCCAGATGTGAGATCACTGAGCAGTATTTTGTTTGATCTTCCATACTTGAGACATTCTCCAGTCTAATATCAATGTGTCAGTATTTAAAATGCTTGCTCTCCTAATTATTTTGGTGTTTTTCATATATATTTAATTTTTAAACGAGTTATTACACAACCTAGCTTTCTACCATGTGGGAAGTGCGAGAAAAGAAGCCGTTAAATTAAAAGTTGTGGTTACATTGAGACCTAGTTGCTAGTCTAGTCAGTCAGTCAGTTAAGTGCCATTACGTGAAACATGCTTGGGCGATCATGTCTTGAAAGAAACATGACTGACTGGGCAGAAGATTATCCTGCAGACTGGTTACCAGCCAAGGCTATAGAACCCAATCTGTCCTGTTATTTAACCCATAACTGGAAGGAAGAGACCGATTAATACCTTTCCCAAGGGTATTTGCGCGTAAGTGAATGCAATGAATTCAGCTGGAATTCAAACTCGGCTCTCCGATTTCTTGTTCCGAGCCAATATCCTCTGGACCACCACGCACATCCTACCAACTGTAGAGGTCTGAAATGGTGAACTATAGAAAGTAGCTTGTTTGAAGATGTTTCACGTATGGCACTTAACTGACTGACTGACTAGACTAGCAACTAGGTTTCAATGTAACCACAACTTTTAATTTAATGGCTTCTTTTCTCGCACTTCCCACCTGGAGAATTCCCTTCTGTATACTTACTTCCCCGACAGCTACAATCTCCAAGAATTTAATTTTTAAGTCTATAGTCATCTCCTACCTCACTGACTTGCATCCTTTCTCCATCCACTCCATTCTCATCCTTCACTTACCCACTTCCTGACACATCCTATACCCTGTCCCTCTTTCTCATCACTTTCCTCCTATGTAACCCCTTGTGCACCAGTGGCAGTAAGGTTGCCTAGCTTGGAGTGGATGGAATACCAATTTTAGGATGTTGCTTTTACTCCTGGGCCCTGATTCAGGGAATTGATTGGGTAAAGGCTGTTGTCTGGAAAATCTTGTGACAGAAAAAACGGTCTCCGAAATGAAAAATCATTCTCGGAATCCCTGTTTCTCTTTCATGTTGCCACCTCTTTTTGTTCCCCAGATGTGAGTTCACTGAGCAGTATTTTGTTTGATCTTCCATACTTGATACATTCTTCGGTCTAATATCAATGTGTCAGTATTTACAACACTTGCTCTCCTAATTATTTTGGTGTTTTTCATATATATTTAATTTTGAAACGAGTTATTACACAACCTAACTTTCTACTATGTGGTGTCTTCAGGTGATTTGCAATAACTTAATGCAAATCACCTGAAGACACCACATGGTAGAAACCTAGGTTGTGTAATAACTCATTTACAAATGAAGAATATTTAAAAGTTCTACAATATAATTGTATTGAACACTTTTTAATACAAATGTGTATTGGTCTCATTTTATTATAACCAAAAACCAAGTAATTAACCAATCAGTATATATATATATATATATATATATATATATATATATATATATATATATAATTTTAAAGCACTGGTTCTTATATGATTACTAAAGTTAAGTACTTGGATGGGTGACCACTTGGGCATACCAAGTGCTGTAGGGTTGTATGTGCAGATGGTGTAATTGATAAAGGCTCAGAAGTGGAAGTCTGAGAGTTAATTTTCAGTTCCAGTCTGCTTCATGATATTTCCTTATACCCAAATATCATTAGGGAAGGTATGAATCTCTTTTTCCCACCCCCAACTATGGATTAATTAGTTGTACTTGTATCAGTAAACATTATCTTGCAAAAAGTTCTTCACATCCAAAAATATTTTCTGGCTTTAAATAAAACCTACAAAAGGTTGATTAGTCATAAAACTTTCTCTCTCTCTCTCTCTATTTTATATATATATATATATATATATATATATATATATATAATAAAAATGTGTAAAAAAAATTGTAATTGCCCTATTTTGCTTTTATCCTTGAAAGAAGAAAGGTTCTCTAACAAGATAGAGGAAATATTTTTTTAATATTCTACATTTAAAAATATGAAAGGTTTAGTTTTCTTAAATTATGGAAGCACACAACAGAATATACAAAGTTTATGTAGAAAGAAAAGTTTGTGTATACTTTTTCCTTATTTTATATGAGAAATGTCACTTATAGAGAAAATAACCTGTTATGTCTCGTTTCAGTCTTTGTCGAAACAAAAACTGAAATCATCACCTTTACTTTCTGATATTTCAACGCTGTCATGATTGTCAAACCAACAACATTCTGACTTGAAATTGTTCTTGGTGCCGACTGAGAAGTTCTTTTTTTCTAATAGTCTTTAAAAAGGTTTTTCTATCATTGCTGTTGCTACCAAAATCATAAGATGATTCAAGGCTTTTCTGTGTGGAGTTTTGAACACCAAACAATGAGTTACTCTTGACCTTTTTTATTTTTTCATCAATTGCACCCAGACATTATTGCTGTCTTGCCCAATGTAATATTGCATTAGTGAGTCAGTTAAGTACCATACACAATACATGCTTTGGGCAATCATGTCTTAAAAGAGACATGACTGAATGGGCAGAAGATTATTCTGCAGTAGGTTGCCATTGCTTCCTGTGGTAGACTGGTTGCCAGCCAAGGCTATAGAACCCAATCTGTCCTATTGTTCATCCCATAACTGGAGGGAAGAGATGAATTAAAACCTTTTGCCAAGGGTATTTGTGTGTAAGTGAATGCAAGAAATTCAACTGGAATTTGAACTTGGCACCCCGATTTGTTATTTTGAGTTAATATCCACTGCATAAAAAATGTATTATTATAATTAAATAATGTTGCTATTTTGACTGCTTTTATTTTATCTTAATTTCTTTAAGCATGTTAATAACTAAAGTGAAAAATATTGTAAGAACAGGGTTTTCTTTTTACTCAGCTATTTTTTATGCAGCTAGTGAGAAAAGTTTTTTTTTTATAAATTTAAAACAAAATTATCAAGTCGATTCAAATTTTGTAGAAGAGAAAAGTAAAACAAAAAATACTAGAGACAAAAGTCTGAAGAAACAATTATTCTTACAGCAGCTTAAAATTTAAATTTAAACCTTTTTATTTTAAATCTAAATGCAGTGAGAAAAAAATGTCACAACTGAAAATGTATTTGCTTTAAGTACGAATATTAATTCCCCAGGTTATTAGTTTTATTATTTGGTGATTTTTCTAGAATGTTTTCCATTTTTACATCATTCTTTTATTTAAATGCAAGAATTTTTGCTTACCAATATAAGTATAAAAATATGAATGTTTATACTGACTACTGTTCTTAGTATGACACAAAGACACTGAACTGGGTCACTCTGAGAACAAACTGAATGCACATTCGAAATAAAAATCAATAACCATTACTCAATGTTTATCTCCCATTTTATTAATATGAGAAAAATCCTTTAGGGAAGAACCTAATATATTTGTTTATACATCTGAAATGAGGTAGTATTTACATTATTTACTTTGTTTTGACTGTTGTCTTTATCATCATGTTTACAACATTTCGGTTGCTGTATGCTTCAGCCTTCTTCAGGTGCTAGGAATTTTGGGCAGAACCCTTTATTTTGATCACTGGGGTATATCATTCTCATTCCATGTGCACAAATACCCTTGAGAAAAGTATTAATCCGTCTCTTTCCTCCAGTTATGGGTTAAATAACAGGACAGATTGGGTTTGATAGCCTTGGCTGGCAACCAGTCTACTCCAGAAAGCAATGGCAACATACTGTGGAATAATTTTCTGCCCAGTCAGTCATATCTCTTTCGGGATATGATCGCTCAAAGTGTGTCTCACATATGGCACTTAACTGACTAGATTGACATCTACGTCCTGCTCTTGGCATTGGCATGATGAAATGTATGCATCAGTGAGTCAGATCGAGGCTGGCAGCATACCCAATACATACCCAAGAACGTATAAAAATGGCGAGTTTTTGTTGAATCAGCAGATGGAATTGTGTGTTCAGTGCAGTTCACATTGTTGGGTACTGTTAGGGCGCCGCTCCTATTTGACTACAAATGGACTGTTCCCATTGCTATATATAGCAATGTTGGATTCTCTACAAGGAGAGTCATAGAGAGTCACTTGAGAGTCTCTAATGAGTTACTGAAGAGTCAGTGCGAGTCAGTGAAGAGTTAGTCACACTTCCGGTGGAGTACCGAAAGTAATCACGTATACACACGTCTTACGACGGATTGGACTCTTGTATCTTCCTATTGTAAATATTACTAATCACTTCTGTACATACTAACCATCTTTCCACGGAATACAACTTATATTCTGATTCTGTTGTTGAGTTATTCATTTATACTTGGCGACATAACAGGTACTGAACCAGAATTTATTATGGGGGTGAGTCCATTGTCTGTGCTACAGAATCCCAGGTTTCCTGCTACAAAGACATCCTGCATTTGAATATTAAATATCTTTTATATGAATCTATAGATTGACCTAAGCCTTGGGAGGGAAATTGGAAGGAAAAACTTGTTTCGAAGTCATTGATTGTAGTACAATATTAGGACAAATTTACAAGTCATTCTGACTTTGTAAGCGTACTGGTCTTGTTCAACTTCTGATCATGTCAGATTATACACTCTCTCCTCGAAACAGTAATTAAGATCTCACTCAGTGTAGTGGGTATAGAAACCACAAGTTGGTTGGGTGTTGAAGAAACAAAAATGTGCCTGAGTCAGTGTCTGCAACAAGAATTAGCTAGCTCTAGTTAACTTGAGACTGAAGGATGCCTATTGATTTGTATGAATCTGCAACCGTAATTTTCTCTAGACCTTATTTTTCAGGAATGTTTATCTAACTAATTAGATCAATAAAAATCAAGTTATTTGCTTCAAATATGCGTTTAATTCATACATTCACCTGTTTCTAGATTTGGAAACCAAGACAGGTACAGTGTCAGAATTCTCAAGTAAAGACTGCATTCAGAATGGATATTTGAAAATCAAGAATGAAATCAGGTTGAGGTGGAAAAATAAGAAATTACAAGTGTCAATCAAGAATGATCTAATCAAACACCCCTAATCAAATTCTTGGTAGAATAAGATTTGTAATTTAATCAGATTTTCTCTTGTAGACAGATTCTGTCTGCAAGATAAGAATGGAAAAGACAAACACAAATCATTTTTGTAGTTTTTCTTTTTAAGTTTAGAATCTTATGTTGTAATTATTCATTTATGAAGAAATAGTAAACAAAGTGTCTAAACAGAAAATATTATTTCAAGTCCTTCTTCTTATAAGTTATTTGGATAAAGATTATTAAAATAAAAAAACGAAAGCTTATTTTATTAAGATAAACAAAATAAATGATTGGATAAAAAATAATTTTTCTCAAATAAATTACTAAAAGACACAATATTTTTTTTTACCATATAAATTGCAGAAAAAAAAATTTCAATAAATTTCTGACATGATATACCAATATTTTGTAGACAATTGATAAAGTTGTCTGCCTTGTATATTATTAAATACAGAATTTCTCTTTTCTGCATCTTCTCGGAGTTTTTTTATTTATTTCATTTTAAAAATTAAGAAATCCAATGCAATTACATCTTCTTTACTCAAGAGAATTTAATTATTCTTCCTCTATTTTTGTTTTCTGGTTTCATTTCATCTCACAAATTTTTTAAGTAATAATCAGAAGTTCTAAAATATTATAGACTAGCAGTATAGCCTGGCATTGCTCAGATGTAATGAAAGCTTTTATATATATATATATATTATCAATTTTCTGCACTGTTGTAAGAACCGCAACCTTGAAACTTCTGAATATCGTTTCTTATGTCTTTGTCTATGAGTGTATCAAATTTGATTAAAATTGGACCACTCCTTCTATAACCCGATTTTTTTCGATTATCGATTTTCGATATTTATCGGGGGTACCTCGACACAAACCCTAGCTAAGAACACTCGCAGACGCTTATAGTACAACTGTGTAAATTTTCAAGAAAATCGGTTCAGCCGTTTCGGAGTCTATAGGTAACGGACACACACACACACACACAGACAAAGTTCCATTTATAAATAAGTTTAGATTAGATTTAGATTTAGATATCAGTAGATTAGGTGGTTTCACAAACCTTCATGTGTAGAAATCGGTCAATCTGGATGACATATGTAACAACATAAAGAACTGGTGTTCCTCTCTATCGATCACCCAAAAGGCTCCTTCCTGCCTCCCATCAGCATGGCTGATGCTAACCTCCAGGTAAATGACTTGTTGTGCATTCTTGGATGAACTTTTTCCGCTGACATGAAATGGAGAGGTTATATTGAATCGATTGTTAGGTCTACTGATAAGAAAGTTGTTTTCCTGTGTAGTGTGTGAGAATTTTTCTTGCCTGAATCTATCTTACATATCTATAAGTCTAACATTTTACCTTGGTTAGGATATTTCAGCCACATCTAGTCCCATTATATATTTAGAGATTCTTGATATAATTCAAAGAAGAATCAGCAATATTATTGGTCCTGACCTGGTGTCTCGGCTTCAGTCACTTTCCCTCCACCATAAAGTTGCTTCCCTGTGCTTCCTTATAAACAATACAAGGCAATTGTATGGATGAGCTTTTTGCTATAGTGTCTGTTTATGAATTTAAGCAAGTACTAGATTGGCTGTGCATTGTAGTGCAATGGATATCAACTCAAAACAACAAATCAGTGAGTCGAGTTCGAATTCCTGTTGAATTTCTTGCATTCACTTATGCACAAATATCATTGGGAAAGGTATTGATCCATCTCTTCCCTTCAGTTAGGGGTTAAATAATAGGACAGACTGAGTTTTATAGCCTTGACTGGCAACTAGTCTACCGCAGACAACCTACTGTGGGATGATCTTCTGCCCAGTCAGTCATGTCTCTTTCGAGACATGATCACCCAAAGCATGTATCATGTATGGCACTTAACTGACTGGCTGACTGGCTGACTGACTAGACAGGACAATTAGGTTTCATCAGGTTGAATTGGCTAAAGTAACCATAAGTTCTATGCTAGCAGTTTCTTTTCTTGCACTTCTCGGTTGTGGAGCTCTCTTCCAACTTTCCAGTCAACTTTAATGTTTAAAAATTTAAATGTAATGGAATTCACTATCTACAGTCTTCCTTATTACTTTTTTATTGTTCTCACTCTTTAGTAATGTTTTTGTTTACAAATTCTTAGTGGCTTTACTACCTTGCTTGAGGTGAATTAAATCTTTTTAAAAATTTGAATGGCTTGAAAAGGTTAAGAATGTCATAATCTAGGAAGCATCTTCTCAGAAGTTGGTTCCACAAAGAAGCAGTTCTTGATGAGAAACTTACAGAGTGAAATTTCCTTCTTATTTATAGAATACAAAGGGAATCCTTTGATCCTATATATGGGACATGCCAGCTACAAACTGTCAGTCAGTCAGTTAAGTGCCTTACGTGAAACATGCTTGGGCGATCATGTCTCGAAAGAAACATGACTGACTGGGCAGAAGATTATCCTGCAGACTGGTTACCAGCCAAGGCTATAGAACCCAATCTGTCCTGTTATTTAACCCATAACTGGAAGGAAGAGACTGATTAATACCATTCCCAAGGGTATTTGCGCGTAAGTGAATGCAATGTATTCAGCTGGAATTCAAACTCGGCTCTCCGATTTCTTGTTCCGAGCCGATATCCACTGGACCACCACGCACATCCTACCATCTGTAGAGGTCTGAAATGGTGAACTATAGAAAGTAGCTTGTTTGAACATCTTTTTTTTTTATATAATCGTGCCGCCCCAAGCAGGGCATTTTACTGCCACTGTTGTGCAGGGGGTTGCATAGGAGGAATGCTGAGGAGTGAGAGATTGCAGGGGATGTCAGGAAGAGAGTAGGAGAGGGAAGAGATTACTGATGAGAGTTGGGTGGACGAGGAGGAATGTTATGAGGAGTGAGAGGTTGCAGGGGGTGTCAAGAAGAGAGTAGGAGAGGGAAGAGAGTACTGATGAGAGTGGGGTGGATGTAGAAAAGCATGAGAGATAAGATGTAAGTTAGTGAGACACGAGATGACTATTGACTTTACATTTAAATTCTTGGAGATTGTAACTGTCAGGAAAGCAAGTATGCGGAAGAGAATTCCACAGGTGGGAAGTGCGAGAAAAGAAGCTGCTGGAGTATAATTTGTGTTTCCAATTTATGGAAATAGCAATTTAGTAGCGAGAGACTTGTGAAATTTCCTCTGAGGACAGCAAAGATGTCAGACTGAAAATAATTCACAAATCCAAAAATCAGCATAAATTCTTTTCTTCACTCTCTTGGGACTAGAAATAAGGATTGGGTAGCTCCAGCCCAAATATGGCAGCAGTATTTCATTTTTAGTCTAATCTGCTCCAATGAACTTAGTTCACCAGTGCCCCTTATATACAAATTTACTCAAGCCACAAGATTAGCAACTAAGTCCCACCATTTCACTATGAAACGAATAAAATGTAAATGCAAATTCTACTCCAGCAGCTTCTTTTCTTGCACTTCACACCTGTGGACTTCCCTTCCGTTTACTTGCTTTGCCGACAGCTACAATCTTCAAGAATTCAAATGTAAAGTCAATAGTCATCTCCTAACTCACAGACCTGCATCCTGTCTCTCATGCTTCTTTCTCCATCCACTCCGCACTCATCCATTCTCATTCTTCTCTTACCTACTTCCTGGCACCCCTTATAACCTGTCACTCTCTCTCATAACTTTCCTCCTATGTAACTCCATGCAAAAAAGTGGCAATAAAATGCCTTGCTTGAGGCGATATGATTATTAAAAAAAAAGACTGTTCTGGAGCAGATATTTTTTTTCTTTTTTTTTATATTCTTTAGTGCTAACTCATCCGAGTACATCAATGATTTTGAATAAGTATTAACAATTACTGGAATATGCTTTTAAATTTATCAAGACTTGAATAAAAGGACTGGGCAGCTACAACTCAGATATGACAGCATTAGACCATTTTTAGTTTGATCTCTTTTAAAAATAGCACTTGAGTCATTGAGTCAGGTATTTATTGGAGCAGGTCAATGAACTGATCATTTTTTCTTTATCTTCAGTGATGACTTGTATATATGAGTTTCACTTCAGGCTTAATGTTGTAGATCTAATTAAATTCTCTTCAAACACACCTAACAAACTACCTGGATAAATGGGCATAAACAATTTCAGTGCCTTGTGGTCATCATACTATAATGAATATCTGCCATTATAATCAATGGCAAAAAGGAGAATGACATATGATTAGATAGCTGTTTCTAAGTTTTTAGCCCATTAGTTTAAATGATATAATATACCAATATATTATTTTTAAGGCAAAAAAGCAAAAATGAAACAGTTTTTGTCGGTTAATTTAAAATTTTGAATATGGTCAGTCAGTTAAGTACAATACATGATACACACTTGAACAATCATGTCTTAAAAGAGACATGACTGGCTGGGCAGAATATTTTTCCCACAATAGGTTTTAATTAGTTTTAGTGGTAGACTGGTTGCCAACCAAGGCTATAAAACCCAATCTGTCATGCTATTTAACCTATAGTTGGGGGGAGAAGTGACAGATTAATACCTTTCCTTAGGGCATTGATGCCTAAATGAATGCAACGAATTCACCTGGGATTTCAATTCTGCTCTCTGATTTCTTGTTCTGAGCTGTTATCCATTGCACTACAATGCACATCCACTGAATATGGTAGTTTGATGAAAATGCATATAAAGTCACACTTTGTATTCAATAAAACAATTTTAGATATCAAAAGATCATTTAGTGAAGAAATAGATCTTCTTCTATGTGACCTGTCCTTTCAGGACGTAGGTGATCATGGCTTTCCATGTCTCTCTATCCCTGGTAGCTCTTAGCACACTTTCTCCTGTTACACAACACAATCCCCGTTCTGTTATCTACTTGCTCAGGCTCTTCAAATATGTTATCCACTGCTTTCCTCTGTTTCTTTTTTACTCTATCTGACCTGTTAGTATCAGGTTCTCCAAGCCCTCCTTCCTTATTGTATGTCCCAGGAACTTTAGTTGTCTCTTCCTGATGCTCAGTATTAATTTCCTTTTTGTTTCCATCTTTTCCAAAACTTCATCATTGCTCGCATGTTTGATTCATGATATTTGCAGCATCCTTCTGTAGAACCACATTTTAGTTGCTTCAATTTTATTTTTCATCTTTGTTTATATTGTCCAGCATTCACTGCCATATTGAAGAACTGAGATCACATAGCAATCCAGTAATTTTTTTTTTAATTCATTTTATAAACAGGACATCATTCTAGTGATGATGGGAACACCATTTTTGGGGTTTTCTTTAGTGTAAAAGTTGATGAAGAAACTCACTAGGATTGCGAGGAGATTTAGATTTGCTAAAACATCAATACATTCTTTCAAAAAAAAAAAAATCTTTATCCTCTTTGATTCAGCTCAGTCTTGGTGTCTAAGTTATGATGCTAACTTATTTTGGTGGGTAGTGGGTCAACTTCTCTAATAAATATAGCATTAATAATTCTATAACTAAATTACTTATATTTGCCACACCAGGAAAAGGAACATTTTCTCAGCATGAAGATGAAATAATTCAGTCTCTCTCATTTTATTTTTTTAATCATTTCATTCCAAGCAAGGTAACAGTGTTGTAGAGTGGTTGACACCCTTGCAGCATTCTCAACGATGAAACAGTTCATGGTTTGTAATGGTCTATTTTAGTATCGAATATTTGAGTGTCATTCAGATCGATTACTCAGCGATTATTGCCATCTAAATCCTTCCTCTGTGTTGTAATTAATGTCTTGTTTGATATTGTAACTGTTGTACTTTTTTTCTGTATATCTGTTTAGCACTAGATATTGTGCTGAAAAATACTGCAGCACACTTTCTCTGTGTATCATATCCACTTTGGCAATACAACCCAAATCCATCAGGATGCAAGGAGTTGCAGACAGCGAAAGAGAAAGAGAAAACTTTAGTGAGAAAAAAGGACAATCAATGAACAGGGTTCAGTTAAAAAGATTGATGGTGATTAATGTTGCATTTAAATTTTTGAAAATAGTAGGTGGCAGGGAAGTAGGAATTCAGGAGGGAGTTTAACAGATGAGAAATGTCAGGATAGACTGTTAGAATAGAAGTGGCAGTTTTATCTCGTCAGTTTAGCAATAAAACGGTGAGACCTAAATGACAATTTAGTAGCACATTTAAATTCATGTGGTCAGGGCACCAAGGAAAAGAGATCTTCAGCTGCCATAATGGAGGCACCATGTCAGGTTGGAGAGAAAGTGACTGAAGCCAGGCCAGGATAAACTATATTAAAAGCTGTGGTTGGAAAAGTAAAAAAAAAAAAAAAAAAAAAAAAATGACTTCTCATAAAGTGAATATTTAACAACATTTTTCTTGCAAATATTTGCAATGGTTGAAGAGCAGATAATTAGAAGGGTATTAACAATGGCAGAGGCCAGCATTTTATGAGATCATATGGATATCATAGAGACTAAACTATCGCCCGGTTCACACTCCAGCCACGTCTATTGAATAGGCGAAGAGGCTCATCCCTTGTTCCCTGTTTAGGATGTGGTTTCTGGCTTTCTCTTTTCCAATCTTTTTACTCTTTTCTTTTTTTTTTTCAATTGGAGTAGATAGACTGAACTATCGCCCGGCTCACATTCCACCCACGTCTATTGAACAGGTGAAGAGGCTCATCCCTTGTTTCCTGTTTAGGATGTGGTTTCCGGCTTTCTCTTTTCCAATCTTTTTACTCTTTTCTTTTTTTTTTTCAATTGGAGTAGATAGACTAAACTATCGCCCGGCTCACATTCCACCCACATCTATTGAACAGGTGAAGAGGCTCATCCCTAGTTCCCTGTTTAGGATGTGGTTTCTGGCTTTCTCTTTTCCAATCTTTTTACTCTTTTCTTTTTTTTTTTCAATTGGAGTAGATAGACTGAACTATCGCCCGGCTCACATTCCACCCACGTCTATTGAACAGGTGAAGAGGCTCATCCCTTGTTTCCTGTTTAGGATGTGGTTTCCGGCTTTCTCTTTTCCAATCTTTTTACTCTTTTCTTTTTTTTTTCAATTGGAGTAGATAGACTAAACTATCGCCCGGCTCACATTCCACCCACATCTATTGAACAGGTGAAGAGGCTCATCCCTAGTTCCCTGTTTAGGATGTGGTTTCTGGCTTTCTCTTTTCCAATCTTTTTACTCTTTTCTTTTTTTTTTTTAATTGGAGTAGATAGACTAAACTATCGCCCGGCTCACATTCCACCCACATCTATTGAACAGGTGAAGAGGCTCATCCCTAGTTCCCTGTTTAGGATGTGGTTTCCGGCTTTCTCTTTTCCAATCTTTTCACTCTTACATCAGTGTTGTTACCGCCTTGCTCAGGGTGATATGATTAAAAAAAAAAAAAGTCGAGTGTGGGCTTTTCTGGTGAACGGGTTTTAAGAGCATAAGAGAGAGAGAATGAAATAAGAAAAGATTTAATTGTTGCCAAAGGTAACTAAAACTACATTGACCTTTCTTTGAATTTTCGTCAAGACTCTTAAGATAGGTAATAAGAACACCAGGCCAGACATGGTAGCAATATTCAATACACATATGAATGCTTGATTTATAAATGTGCATGGTGGATTCTGATGAGAAGACACGTTCATTCTTGCACGTTTATTTTAAATTCTTATCAATTTTGCTTGGATAAATACTGTCTTACAAAGAAACGACTGAATAAATTCCAATAAATGCATTATTTTTCAATTATCTTTCCATTAAAACTTAGAACTTTTCAGCTCTTTCTTTATTCCTGGCATTTGCATTTGTTTTATTCCTGAAAAATGTTAAAAACTAATGATTTAAGAATTTATTTCCATTTCAGAAGTCAGAAAAATATAGAGAGATGTACTAAACTTGTTTCAGACAAAATGTTGGCGCTGAAATACTGTTGCTGATATCAGCCTGACTGCTTTTTAAATTCTCAAAAGATATCAAAGATTTTACTTTGATTTTTTTTCAATGCATTTCAAGAAATATTTTAATTTTTGCAGAGTTCTTTCTTTTTCATATTCTTTTCATCTGTTTTTGTCCAAGATGAAGCATATCCACTCTAAAAATATTTTCTCTTTTAGTTTTGTCTTTTGGCTTTATTTTTTTAATTTTTTTTATATATGATCTTTGTATTTATTTTACCTTTTTTTTTTTTACAAGGCCAACATATAAAATTTAATTTGACACTAAGAAAATGAATACTCAGTTTCTTATCTAATATTCTATGTGCCTAAATAGAACTATTTTCTAACTGTAGAGATAAAATAATTACGTTTTCTTTCATTTTACAGCAAGTTCTACTTAGTTATTGTTGTATACCAAACTTTATACAGTATGTCCCGATCCTCTTAAACACATGGACATTATTAAAGTAAAGGGAAGAGTGGAGTGATTAGGATCTTCCTATCCTCTTAAACACATGGACACTATTAAAGTAAAGGGAAGAGTGGAGTGATTAGAATGTTCCTATCCTCTTAAACACATGGACACTATTAAAGTAAAGGGAAGAGTGGAGTGATTAGGATGTTCCTATCCTCTTAAACACATGGACACTATTAAAGTAAAGGGAAGAGTGGAGTGATTAGGATGTTCCTATCCTCTTAAACACATGGACACTATTAAAGTAAAGGGAAGAGTGGAGTGATTAGGATGTTCCTATCCTCTTAAACACATGGACACTATTAAAGTAAAGGGAAGAGTGGAGTGATTAGAATGTTCCTATTCTCTTAAACACATGGACACTATTAAAGTAAAGGGAAGAGTGGAGTGATTAGGATGTTCCTATCCTCTTAAACACATGGACACTATTAAAGTAAAGGGAAGAGTGGAGTGATTAGGATGTTCCTATCCTCTTAAACACATGGACACTATTAAAGTAAAGGGAAGAGTGGAGTGATTAGGATGTTCCTATCCTCTTAAACACATGGACACTATTAAAGTAAAGGGAAGAGTGGAGTGATTAGAATGTTCCTATTCTCTTAAACACATGGACATTATTAAAGTAAAGGGAAGAGGGGAGTGGTTAGAATGTTCCTATTCTCTTAAACACATGGACACTATTAAAGTAAAGGGAAGAGTGGAGTGATTAGAATGTTCCTATTCTCTTAAACACATGGACACTATTAAAGTAAAGGGAAGAGTGGAGTGATTAGGATGTTCCTATCCTCTTAAACACATGGACACTATTAAAGTAAAGGGAAGAGTGGAGTGATTAGAATGTTCCTATTCTCTTAAACACATGGACATTATTAAAGTAAAGGGAAGAGGGGAGTGATTAGAATGTTCCTATTCTCTTAAACACATGGACACTATTAAAGTAAAGGTAAGAGTGGAGTGATTAGAATGTTCCTATTCTCTTAAACACATGGACACTATTAAAGTAAAGGGAAGAGTGGAGTGATTAGAATGTTCCTATTCTCTTAAACACATGGACACTATTAAAGTAAAGGGAAGAGTGGAGTGATTAAAATGTTCCTATTCTCTTAAACACATGGACACTATTAAAGTAAACGGAAGAGTGGATTAGAATGTTCCTATTCTCTTAAACACATGGACACTATTAAAGTAAAGGGAAGAGTGGAGTGATTAGAATGTTCTTATGCTCTTAAACACATGGACACTATTAAAGTAAAGGGAAGAGTGGAGTGATTAGGATGTTCCTATCCTCTTAAACACATGGACACTATTAAAGTAAAGGGAAGAGTGGAGTGATTAGAATGTTCCTATTCTCTTAAACACATGGACACTATTAAAGTAAAGGGAAGAGTGAAGTGATTAGGATGTTCCCATCCTCTTAAACACATGGACACTATTGGAGTAAAGGGAAGAGTAGAGTGATTATACTGAGTAGCAGTTCACTAGCAGCATATCTACTTCATGTAGTGTGCGAATCTTGTATTTGTTGATATACTATTATTCCCAACCTCCATTTTAGTGATTACTCAAGCAGTAACTGTTAGGATGCTCCCATCATCTTAAACACGTGGGCACATAAAGAGAAGAGTAGAGTGATTATACTGACTAGCAGTTTGCTAGCAGCATATCTATCTTATGCAGTGTTTGAGTTTTGTATTTGTAGATATACTATTATTCCCAACCTCTGTTTTGGTGATTACTCACAGTAACTGTTAAGGGTTACAACAGCTATTTACCAAGGTGAATCAGAATAGATTACAAAAAACCCCATTATTTTTCAAATCTTTCTATTAAAAGATACAATATTTTAGTTAATAAGTATAAAATATTTAAATGTATACTTGGTGCGATTCATTTTTTCTCCTTGAAAAAATATTAATGACAAGAGATGATTTATGAGTATTAAGACTTCCTTTTGTCTCCATAAAAATTGGTCAGTGATTCCTGATGACAAATTCAAGATCTTTTTTCTTCAAGTTTATAAATCATGGGAGGCAAATGTTGAATGATTAAAAACGTTGTATGATTGTTTTTTTATCTTTAAAAGAAAATCTTAGTTAAATTTAGATTTTGTATAAAGCACCTGTCATTTAAGCACTGTTAAAATTATTGATTCTAGAGACAATTCAGATGTTTCTAATGTTTCTTTTTTCTTTCGTATCTTCTGAAAATGATTCTCTGATATTATTTTCATGCTGGGTAAGAGAAGACAATAAAAGTACTTAATGTTTGGGTTTCTTGTTTGAATAAAAAGCGAACAAGATCAAACTTAGCACAGTTTATGCACAATTTTGATTCTGATGGACATCTTATTCAAAAATTTGAAAAATAGGAAAAACTTAAAGAGACAGATATTGCCAGCTGAATTTCATAAAATCTGTCCAAACACACAGTCACACACATGTACATTACCGGCCATAATTATTAGACCACCCCAATTAAAAAGTGATGTATTTCGTACTATTTTTTAGTATTTATTACCAAGTGAATACTTGTAAATGAAAATATAATGGTTCTTTTGTTAATACTGCACAATAACATGAGCATGAAATGAGTTTATAAATATTTAATAATTACCTATATTGCAGTTTCATCAATGAAAGAATGAAGAAAATTTAGGGTGATTCTGACAAGTTCATCTTTGCTTCGTTGCCTTGTAAAATTTTGCAAAGTAATAATAATAAAAGAACCGTTCTATTTTCATTTAAAATAATCTACTTAGCAATAAATGCTAAAAATAGTATGAAATACATCACTTTTTTTAAAACTGGGTTGGCCTAATAGTTATGACCGGTAGTGTGTATGTAGACGCCTTAGTTGTATTCTATGCTGAATTAAGGTAATATAATTAAAAATTATAACTGTTCATTTTGTTTTTAACTGTCAGGTACATTACTTGATACTGTATTGGAAAGGCTCAGTTCAATCTTATTTTGCATGCTGAAAATTAAGGTTTCATTCTAATAGTCAATTGATGGACATTGCTTGATACTGTAATGGAATTGTGTATGTCCAACTTTATTTTGTATGACAAATAATAAGCCTTCACTTTAATAGTCAGCTGAGTTACATTTTTCATTTTAGCAGTCAATGAAGGTAAATTGGTGGTTAATGTGTTAGTGATATGCAATCCAACATTATTTTATGTGATAAATTGTAAGTTTTCATTTTTACATTCAACTGAGGTCGATTGCTGAATAATGAGTTGGTGATGCTCAGTACAGAATCATTTTGTTTGTCAAGTTTCATTTTTACAGAAGCTTATAAATGTGTATAGTTTAAGCAAGATCATCCTAGTTTACTTTGTGTTTTACTATTAAAATAATATAATCTCAGCTTTGCTATTTTGTCTGGCAACCAGATGAATTTTAATTTTTATATTCCTTTCATCTGTTTCTTTAAATCCTCCCCAACACCTTTCATTATTTCTGTTTGCAATCAAGCAATTCACTTTTACTTTCACTTTAAACCATGTCTATTGTTAAATCTGATAAGCGTAACATTAGTTCACTGCATTGAGAGAATATAAAACATTAGAGTAGAAATCTCTGCTTTTATTGAATGTCCTTGGATTTTTGTTTCTCGCAGTAAATATGCGCCAATTCCTACTAGGGAGCTTTCACATTAATGGAATGACAGTGACAATTTCTCTTATTACCATTTATTCTTTCAATTCCATTACCTTTAGAAAATGATGCTTTCTCAATCTCTGCATGTGTGTTCTGAGGAAATTTAGCATTCTCTGCTTTCAGTACATAAAGCTTTATTTGACTGAATTCAAATTAAATTATTGGCATGTAATATTCAGACCTACAGTAAAGAAAGTAAAATTGTATTGATTGAGAGCTGGGTATAAATTTGTCCTTACATTTAAATTCTATTTTGATGAAACAATTTCAGCTTCATTTTACTTCTGACTGTCACATGAAATCTCCCGTGTTTAACTTGGAAAATTCAACAGCTTTCTCATTTATTTGTCAGATAGAAGATTCAGCATAAGTTTGACTCGCAAACTAGCTCTTTCTCTTTTCAGAACAGATATACTTTATTAAACAAGTTGATTCTTCAGCAAATCAAAAATAATATAAAAATTAATAGTTTTTTACTTAAAAATCTAATTGCTGTTTCCATGGCAAATGTTTTGACAAGTTGTGTTCCTCAGTTTCACTGGCCCTGACCTTCACCTCCAAGACCTGCCATGCCATATACACTAGAATGAAGCATTGCTATTTCCTTCTTATTTGATTCGTTCTATTCTTCCCAAAAACCATTGCTTCAAGAAACAAACTCTTAAGAGGCTTCTTTCCCAATCACTAAAATTTTAACCTCCTTAAATCTATAGTTAACTGTTATCTTTCCTTCAAATTCTCATAAAGTGCTCATCTTATCTCCTTATGTGTACATATATATGATTCTTCTTCTTCTATGTGCCCTGTCCCTTCAGGACGTAGGCGATCATGGCTTTCCACGTTTCCCTATCCCTGGTGGCTCTGAGCACGCCTTCTCCTGTTACACCATGCAATCCTCGTTCCATCATCCACCTGATTAGGTCCTTCAAATATGTTATCCATTGCTTTCCCCTGTCTCTTTTCCCCTCTATCTGGCCTGTTAGTATCAGATTCTCCAGGCCCTCCTTCCTCATTGCATGTCCCAGTAACTTCAGCTGTCTCTTTCTGATGCTCAGTATTAATTTTCTTTTTGTTTCCATCATTTCTAAGACCTCATCATTGCTCACATGCTCGACTCTGTTTCTTCGTCATATTCTTTGCTTTGTTTTAATATTTTCCTTTCAGACTTAGTGAGCTGTTGTTGTTATTAGTATTATTTGTCACAGTTTTTAATATGTGTAATTTAAAATTTGAGATTCGAATATATATGATTACATTCAATAAAAATTGTAATGAGAATTTATATTTAAAATAATTATTTAGAGTGACAATTTAATTAGATCATCCATTTGCTTGAAAGAGCCCAAATCAGACATGTAGCACAGTGGATAAATTGCATTGGTTAAAGTAATCCAAAAGTGACCTGACCCAAAGAATTGTGAGTTCAATACCTAGCCACAGCAGAGATGAACAAAAAACTTTGACAGTTGAGTAGCTGAAGGAAATTAACTGAAAACTGAGATATCCAGAAAAGGCATGCCATGTGAAACTAGAACAATATATCCCTGTGGGATAAATAATGGGTCCAGCTTAAAATTCCAATGTATATCACTTCAAGAAGTCTGAGTTATTGTCGTCGTCCTGCAGCCTTGGCCGAGATAGAACTCACTACACTCCTCCAATATTCCCTGTGCATTTGGAACCCTGACGCAGTTGATAGCAAAATTCATAATCTTGTCAGATAGCTGAATACTTGATGCTTCGCCAAGGCTACCAAGGGTGTTTTTATTGTGACACCAACACTAGATGTTGCCTCCAAACCCCATCCTGTTATTTAACCCATAACTGGAGCGAAGTGAAAGATTAATATCTTTCCCAAGGGTACCAGTGCTTCAGTGAATGCAAAGTACTCAACTGGGATTCAAACTCGGCTCATCAATTTCTCTTTCCAAGCCAACATCCACTGCACCACAATCTGCGTTATACAACAACCAAAAAAATTGTCAATTTCACAGTAAAAATGAAGACAACAGACCAAACAATGTAATAGTGTAAATAGTTACAATAATTCATCTCAGTAATAGACATATCCTGAAGAAAGCAGAGTGTATGATAGTCAAGACATGAATATGACAATAAAGATGAAGACAACAGACCAAACAATGTAATAGTGTAAATAGTTACAATAAATCATTTCAGTAATAGACATATCCTGAAGAAAGCAGAGGGTATGATAGTCAAGACATGAATATGACAATAAAGATGAAGACAACAGACCAAACAATGTAATAGTGTAAATAGTTACAATAATTCATCTCAGTAATAGACATATCCTGAAGAAAGCAGAGTGTATGATAGTCAAGACATGAATATGACAATAAAGATGAAGCCAACAGACCAAACAATGTAATAGTGTAAATAGTTACAATAAATCATTTCAGTAATAGACATATCCTGAAGAAAGCAGAGGGTATGATAGTCAAGACATGAATATGACAATAAAGATGAAGACAACAGACCAAACAATGTAATAGTGTAAATAGTTACAATAATTCATTTCAGTAATAGACATATCCTGAAGAAAGCAGAGGGTATGATAGTCAAGACATGAATATGACAATAAAGATGAAGACAACAGACCAAACAATGTAATAGTGTAAATAGTTACAATAATTCATCTCAGTAATAGACATATCCTGAAGAAAGCAGAGTGTATGATAGTCAAGACATGAATATGACAATAAAGATGAAGACAACAGACCAAACAATGTAATAGTGTAAATAGTTACAATAAATCATTTCAGTAATAGACATATCCTGAAGAAAGCAGAGGGTATGATAGTCAAGACATGAATATGACAATAAAGATGAAGACAACAGACCAAACAATGTAATAGTGTAAATAGTTACAATAATTCATTTCAGTAATAGACATATCCTGAAGAAAGCAGAGGGTATGATAGTCAAGACATGAATATGACAATAAAGATGAAGACAACAGACCAAACAATGTAATAGTGTAAATAGTTACAATAATTCATCTCAGTAATAGACATATCCTGAAGAAAGCAGAGTGTATGATAGTCAAGACATGAATATGACAATAAAGATGAAGACAACAGACCAAACAATGTAATAGTGTAAATAGTTACAATAAATCATTTCAGTAATAGACATATCCTGAAGAAAGCAGAGGGTATGATAGTCAAGACATGAATATGACAATAAAGATGAAGACAACAGACCAAACAATGTAATAGTGTAAATAGTTACAATAATTCATTTCAGTAATAGACATATCCTGAAGAAAGCAGAGGGTATGATAGTCAAGACATGAATATGACAATAAAGATGAAGACAACAGACCAAACAATGTAATAGTGTAAATATTTACAATAATTCATCTCAGTAATAGACATATCCTGAAGAAAGCAGAGTGTATGATAGTCAAGACATGAATATGACAATAAAGATGAAGACAACAGACCAAACAATGTAATAGTGTAAATAGTTACAATAATTCATATCAGTAATAGACATATCCTGAAGAAAGCAGAGTGTATGATAGTCAAGACATGAATATGACAATAAAGATGAAGACAACAGACCAAACAATGTAATAGTGTAAATAGTTACAATAATTCATTTCAGTAATAGACATATCCTGAAGAAAGCAGGGTATGATAGTCAAGACATGAATATGACAATAAAGATGAAGACAACAGACCAAACAATGTAATAGTGTAAATAGTTACAATAATTCATCTCAGTAATAGACATATCAGAAAGCAGAGTGTATGATAGTCAAGACATGAATATGACAATAAAGATGAAGACAACAGACCAAACAATGTAATAGTGTAAATAGTTACAATAATTCATTTCAGTAATAGACATATCCTGAAGAAAGCAGAGGGTATGATAGTCAAGACATGAATATGACAATAAAGATGAAGACAACAGACCAAACAATGTAATAGTGTAAATAGTTACAATAATTCATCTCAGTAATAGACATATCCTGAAGAAAGCAGAGGGTATGATAGTCAAGACATGAATATGACAATAAAGATGAAGACAACAGACCAAACAATGTAATAGTGTAAATAGTTACAATAATTCATCTCAGTAATAGACATATCCTGAAGAAAGCAGGGTATGAAAGTCAAGACATGAATATGACAATAAAGATGAAGACAACAGACCAAACAATGTAATAGTGTAAATAGTTACAATAATTCATCTCAGTGTGGTATATCTCAGAAGAAAGCAGAGTGTATGATAGTCAAGACATGAATATGACAATAAAGATGAACAGACCAAACAATGTAATAGTGTAAATAGTTACAATAATTCATTTCAGTAATAGACATATCCTGAAGAAAGCAGAGGGTATGATAGTCAAGACATGAATATGACAATAAAGATGAGAACAACAGACCAAACAATGTAATAGTGTAAATAGTTACAATAATTCATTTCAGTAATAGATATGTCCACCAGAAAGCAGGGTATGATAGTCCAAGACATGAATATGACAATAAAGATGAAGACAACAGACCAAACAATGTAATAGTGTAAATAGTTACAATAATTCATTTCAGTAATAGACATATCCTGAAGAAAGCAGAGTGTATGATAGTCAAGACATGAATATGACAATAAAGATGAAGACAACAGACCAAACAATGTAATAGTGTAAATAGTTACAATAATTCATCTCAGTAATAGACTATCCTGAAGAAAGCAGAGTTTATGATAGTCAAGACATGAATATGACAATGAAGATGAAGACAACAGACCAAACAATGTAATAGTGTAAATAGTTACAATAATTCATCTCAGTAATAGACATATCCTGAAGAAAGCAGAGTGTATGAAAGTCAAGACATGAATATGACAATAAAGATGAAGACAACAGACCAAACAATGTAATAGTGTAAATAGTTACAATAATTCATTTCAGTAATAGATATATCCTGAAAGAAAGCAGAGGGTATGAAAGTCAAGACATGAATATGACAATAAAGATGAAGACAACAGACCAAACAATGTAATAGTGTAAATAGTTACAATAATTCATTTCAGTAATAGACATATCCTGAAGAAAGCAGAGGGTATGAAGATCAAGACATGAATATGACAATAAAGATGAAGACAACAGACCAAACAATGTAATAGTGTAAATAGTTACAATAATTCATCTCAGTAATAGACATATCCTGAAGAAAGCAGAGTGTATGAAAGTCAAGACATGAATATGACAATAAAGATGAAGACAACAGACCAAACAATGTAATAGTGTAAATAGTTACAATAATTCATCTCAGTAATAGACATATCTGAAGAAAGCAGAGTGTATGAAAGTCAAGACATGAATATGACAATAAAGATGAAGACAACAGACCAAACAATGTAATAGTGTAAATATTTACAATAATTCATCTCAGTAATGAACATATCCTGAAGAAAGCAGAGTGTATGATAGTCAAGACATGAATATGACAATAAAGATGAAGACAACAGACCAAACAATGTAATAGTGTAAATAGTTACAATAATTCATTTCAGTAATAGACATATCCTGAAGAAAGCAGAGGGTATGATAGTCAAGACATGAATATGACAATAAAGATGAAGACAACAGACCAAACAATGTAATAGTGTAAATAGTTACAATAATTCATCTCAGTAATAGACATATCCTGAAGAAAGCAGAGGGTATGAAAGTCAAGACTTATGAATATGACAATAAAGATGAAGACAACAGACCAAACAATGTAATAGTGTAAATAGTTACAATAATTCATCTCAGTAATAGACATATCCTGAAGAAAGCAGAGTGTATGATAGTCAAGACATGAATATGACAATAAAGATAAAGACAACAGACCAAACAATGTAATAGTGTAAATATTTACAATAATTCATCTCAGTAATAGACATATCTGAAGAAAGCAGGGTATGAAAGTCAAGACATGAATATGACAATAAAGATGAAGACAACAGACCAAACAATGTAATAGTGTAAATAGTTACAATAATTCATTTCAGTAATAGACATATCCTGAAGAAAGCAGAGGGTATGATAGTCAAGACATGAATATGACAATAAAGATGAAGACAACAGACCAAACAATGTAATAGTGTAAATAGTTACAATAATTCATTTCAGTAATAGACATATCCTGAAGAAAGCAGAGGGTATGAAAGTCAAGACATAGATATGACAATAAAGATGAAGACAACAGACCAAACAATGTAATAATAGTGTAAATAGTTACAATAATTCATCTTGGTAATAGACATATCCTGAAGAAAGCAGAGTGTATGAAAGTCAAGACATGAATATGACAATAAAGATGAAGACAACAGACCAAACAATGTAATAGTGTAAATATTTACAATAATTCATCTCAGTAATAGACATATCCTGAAGAAAGCAGAGTGTATGATAGTCAAGACATGAATATGACAATAAAGATGAAGACAACAGACCAAACAATGTAATAGTGTAAATAGTTACAATAATTCATCTCAGTAATAGACATATCCTGAAGAAAGCAGAGTGTATGAAAGTCAAGACATGAATATGACAATAAAGATGAAGACAACAGACCAAACAATGTAATAGTGTAAATAGTTACAATAATTCATCTCAGTAATAGACATATCCTGAAGAAAGCAGAGTGTATGAAAGTCAAGACATGAATATGACAATAAAGATGAAGACAGACCAAACAATGTAATAGTGTAAATATTTACAATAATTCATCTCAGTAATAGACATATCCTGAAGAAAGCAGAGTGTATGATAGTCAAGACATGAATATGACAATAAAGATGAAGACAACAGACCAAAACAATGTAATAGTGTAAATAGTTACAATAATTCATTTCAGTAATAGACATATCCTGAAGAAAGCAGAGGGTATGAAAGTCAAGACATGAATATGACAATAAAGATGAAGACAACAGACCAAACAATGTAATAGTGTAAATAGTTACAATAATTCATCTCAGTAATAGACATATCCTGAAGAAAGCAGAGTGTATGAGAGCCAAGACATGAATGACAATAAAGATGAAGACAACAGACCAAACAATGTAATAGTGTAAATATTTACAATAATTCATCTCAGTAATAGACATATCCTGAAGAAAGCAGAGTGTATGATAGTCAAGACATGAATATGACAATAAAGATGAAGACAACAGACCAAACAATGTAATAGTGTAAATAGTTACAATAATTCATTTCAGTAATAGACATATCCTGAAGAAAGCAGAGGGTATGATAGTCAAGACATGAATATGACAATAAAGATGAAGACAACAGAGCAAACAATGTAATAGTGTAAATAGTTACAATAATTCATTTCAGTAATAGACATATCCTGAAGAAAGCAGAGGGTATGATAGTCAAGACATGAATATGACAATAAAGATGAAGACAACAGACCAAACAATGTAATAGTGTAAATAGTTACAATAATTCATCTCAGTAATAGACATATCCTGAAGAAAGCAGAGGGTATGATAGTCAAGACATGAATATGACAATAAAGATGAAGACAACAGACCAAACAATGTAATAGTGTAAATAGTTACAATAATTCATCTCAGTAATAGACATATCTGAAAGCAGAGGGTATGATAGTCAAGACATGAATATGACAATAAAGATGAAGACAACAGACCAAACAATGTAATAGTGTAAATAGTTACAATAATTCATCTCAGTAATAGACATATCCTGAAGAAAGCAGGAGGTATGATAGTCAAGACATAGATATGACAATAAAGATGAAGACAACAGACCAAACAATGTAATAGTGTAAATAGTTACAATAATTCATTTCAGTAATAGACATATCCTGAAGAAAGCAGAGGTAGCGTGGTCAAGACATGAATATGACAATAAAGATGAAGACAACAGACCAAACAATGTAATAGTGTAAATAGTTACAATAATTCATCTCCCAGTAATAGACATATCCTGAAGAAAGCAGAGTGTATGATAGTCAAGACATGAATATGACAATAAAGATGAAGACAACAGACCAAACAATGTAATAGTGTAAATAGTTACAATAATTCATTTCAGTAATAGACATATCCTGAAGAAAGCAGAGAATATGAAAGTCAAGACATGAATATGACAATAAAGATGAAGACAACAGACCAAACAATGTAATAGTGTAAATAGTTACAATAATTCATCTCAGTAATAGACATATCCTGAAGAAAGCAGAGTGTATGATAGTCAAGACATGAATATGACAATAAAGATGAAGACAACAGACCAAACAATGTAATAGTGTAAATATTTACAATAATTCATCTCAGTAATAGACATATCCTGAAGAAAGCAGAGTGTATGATAGTCAAGACATGAATATGACAATAAAGATGAAGACAACAGACCAAACAATGTAATAGTGTAAATAGTTACAATAATTCATTTCAGTAATAGACATATCCTGAAGAAAGCAGAGGGTATGATAGTCAAGACATGAATATGACAATAAAGATGAAGACAACAGACCAAACAATGTAATAGTGTAAATAGTTACAATAATTCATTTCAGTAATAGACATATCCTGAAGAAAGCAGAGGGTATGATAGTCAAGACATGAATATGACAATAAAGATGAAGACAACAGACCAAACAATGTAATAGTGTAAATAGTTACAATAATTCATCTCAGTAATAGACATATCCTGAAGAAAGCAGAGGGTATGAAAGTCAAGACATGAATATGACAATAAAGATGAAGACAACAGACCAAACAATGTAATAGTGTAAATAGTTACAATAATTCATCTCAGTAATAGACATATCCTGAAGAAAGCAGTGGGTATGAAAGTCAAAACATGAATATGACAATAAAGATGAAAACAACAGTTCAAACAAAGTTAATAGTGTAAATAGTTACAATACCTCATTTCAGAAATATATAAGCAAATATTGAATTTAATATTTGATTTTTTTGTAATGTGAAAATTATAAAAAGATTCAGATACTCAGATTTTATATTATAAAATTGCGTTCTATAAATACCAGGAGAGACTGGAAACTATTCTATTAATTTCAGTGTCTTCATGACCTTTTTTGGTAAAATGGACCATAAATAGCCTTGCAGAATTTGTTGGAACATTGTTTTCAAGAACGTTCTCATTAGTTTAAAGCTTATTTGTGGTGTCCTGCATTTTTAAAAATGTTTTCTCAGAGAACTTAGAATAATTCTCTGCATTTATCTTAAAGGATCATCAAATTTGAAGGGGTTGCAGGAATAACGACTTTTCGTGTGTGGTGTGAACGTTTTTCAGTCAATATTTAATTGCTCCTGGCACATTTATCCTACAAAGAAAATTTGGTAAACTCATATGAGTCTGGTTAAAAATAAAACACAATAACATGGAGTTTTAAACAAGTATTAAAAAATATACTGAAGATGTTGGAAAAAGGAAAATGCTAAATGAAGTCTGTTATGAAGAGATGAAAGCAACCTTTGGTATGTGTCTCTGAGGTACTTGCATGCCAATCAAATGAGAATAGAGCATCTTGTCAGTACTAAAATAAGAAGAGAAAGAGGGGGATATGTTTGTCTTTTATAGACTTAAACGGCACTACCTGGTGGATGTTTTTGGTGAAATCAAGTTGAATAATTGACAAAGGTACTCATAATTTTACAGTTGATTCCCCTGTATCGTGCGAGAGAATTTTTCTCATCCGAATCTGTTTTACATTTTCATAAATCTGCCATTCATCTATGCATTGAATATTGTTGCCACATCTGGTTTAGTGTTTGAATGTATCCAGAGACTTATGAGAAAACCTTGAAAAGAATCTGCAATGTTATTAGTTCTGTCTATGCCTTTTCTGTAGATATTTTTATAGAAATTTTTCTGACGAGCTTTTGTCTTTGGTACTACACTTTATTAATTTTATACCAGTACTAGCTTGTCAATGAGGTTTCATCTTTTTACTGTTGAAATTGTTAAATATGACTCTAAGTTCTATTCTGAAAGTTTTTTCTTTCGCTATTTTCACCTGGAGAACTCTCTTCCATATTCTTGTTTTTTTTGTCAGGTACAATCTTGAAAAATTTGAATGCAATGTCAATCATCACCATATGTCTTCTTGAATTCTGTTTCTTTTTATTGTTCTTTCTCAATAGAGTTTTCTTAGTTTCTTCACTCTCAGTAAGCTCCTTGTGTTTTACTGGCTTCATCCCCTTACTTGGGGTAAAATGATTAAAAAAATATACAAACATGAATATTATTCCACCTCCTTAGTATTGACTTCTATGTTGTAGTGGTTGTTTAGTTTTTATAAAGGACACAACACCTTACCCTGTAATTAGTTGGATTTGATGTAGTGCTACTGTTTCAAAATCAGTTTTCATGTACTTCTTCACTCATATTTAATGTTCTTGATGTTTACTTAAAATGTAAAGTCACTTTTATGCCTTTTCTTAATATTCTACATCTTTTTCTGCATTCACTAGGTCACTTAATTAAATTGATTCAATCTTTACAATTTTATTTATATTCCTAAATTCGTATAAGCTGAATCAACTTTGAAACCATATTGCACAAATTTCTGTTTGAATTATTATTTACATCCTTTACCTTCAGACAAATGTCTTAATCTTTATTGTTACCATCACAATATTTAACCTGTTGTGGTTACTGGCCGTCTTCAGGTGTTTACTGATCTGGGTAACGTTCAGGTAATTTTGAACAAAACCCTTTATTTAATCTACAGGTGGACAGTGGGATAAGAACACTTTTACACCCATTGATTGAATAAAAGATTTAGTCTGAAATTCCTTGAAGATTACCTGAATTAACAGACACCCGAAGAAGGCTGAAGATCATAACAGTCAAAACCTAATCATAACAATAAGTACATTATACCAGTTGTAAATAATGCAAATAAAGTTACTCAATCTTACCAAATATTAATAACATTTACAAAATAGAAAGGTGTGTAAGACAGCAGACTTATTCTGAAAAAATTAGAAGTCCTATCAGGATTTACTATTTATCAGCCACAATTATAACAAGATAAGATCTATAGATGACACAGTGCTGGTAGCAGACTTGAAAATGAAATAACACGAACTCTTACAGAATGTAGTAGAGGAAAGAAAGAAAAAAGAACTAAATATGAATTGTAAGAAGGGATGTGCACTTTGGTGCAGGGGATATCTGCTCGGAATGAGAAATCGAGGAGCCAAGTTCGAATTACAGTTAAATTCCTTTCATTCACTTACGTGCAAATACCCTTGCTAAAGATATTAAGCTGTCTCTTCCCTCCAGTTATGGGTTAAATAACAGGACAGATTGGGTTCTGTAGCCTTGTTTGGGAACCAATCTACCACAGAAATTAAAGACAACCTACTGAAGGAAAATCTTCTGCCCAGTCTCTTTTGAGACATGATCACCCAAGCATGTATCACGTATAGCACTTAACTGACTGACTGACATTTAAGGACAGCTGTGTTTATTAGATGTTATTTTTGACCAAATGTAAAGAAATACTGCTAAAATATTCTATTCAATGTTATTGAGTTGGATTCCTTTGGGCAGATCAAGAACACGGTGCTAGCTTTGAGTTTTTACCATTCCATTTTTTTGAAAGCAGCATGAAAAATACTTTTAGCTTGAGTAAATCTATAGTATATCAGGGTTTGGAAGAAATAACAAAACGAAAAATACTAGAGACAGGAAGATGTGGAGGGCTATGATCATTTCAGATGTTTCTCTTTGTGTCATGATTGGTACAGACTAGACAGGGACTTTTGACAGAAATAGATGTATGCATGTATGTATGTATGTTATTGTTTGGTTGTTTTGTTTTATGGCATATCAACCTCGGCAGGTCATTTATTGCCAACTAAATTTTTTTATTTATTTATTTATTGCTGGTAATACTTTTTTCTTTCAACAATTTATTGTTGTTTTTGTGTCTTTTGTGTTTTTTTTTTCTTTTCAAGTATCAAGATTCATTGGGATTTGTTTTTAAGGGCAGGGTCCCCAAGTCCTACCCTGTTATTTAACCCATAAATGGAGGAAAGGGACAAATTAATACCTTTCTCAAGGGTACCAGTGCTTAAGTGAATGCAGTGTATTCAACTGGAATTCAAACTCGGCTCATCGCTTTCTCTTTTCGAGCCGATATCCACTGCACCACAATGCACATCCGTCACTAAATGCTTACAGCACCTGGTATTCCCAAGAGGTAACCCATCTAAGTACTGACCAGGCTCAACATTGCTTAACTTTTGTAATTAAGCGAGAACCAGTGTATTCAACATGATATGGCTGTAAGTTGTATGTTATTAATTGGCTACATTTTAAATTTGGTATTTCTTATCTTTTGTGATTGGTTGGAATTTACATAAATTATTTGAAAAATATGGGAGAAATTACTGTGTCCTTTCAATGGTAGGACAATGTGTTGCAAACTGAATAGGATAAACACAATTTTCCATATTCTTCAGGGATCATTTATCAAAATAATCAAAATGGTAGCTCATAATTTCTAGTTTGTTTTCTTTCCTTTTTTTTTTTATAATGTCATAAAGAGTCATTAAAAAAGAATTATTGTAATTTTTATCTATCAGGAGTAGATTTGGGAGAAAAATAATCACATCCTTAATTGAGTGAGTCCGTAAGTTGTCAGATATGTTTTATTTTTGTTTTTTGTAAAAGCAAAGCTGGAAAACTGCCTCTCAGCCTTTATTTATGATTGTATTTTTTTCTTTATAGAATCAGTCAAAAATATGCTGAATAATTTGTCTATAAAGTCAATTGGGTATTATATGAATTGGAAAAATGTCCATTCTTAATAGCACATCATTAAACAACAGCAGGATCATTGCCAAATGAAAATGTTTTGCGTATATCTAATGAAATTATTTTCCCAGAAGACAACAGACAGTGATTCCTGCTTAAAATTTACTTTTTATTTTCATGCAGTATTCAAATCTCTCAATGCTAAGGGAGATAACTGAATCAACTTATTGATTTATTTTATTTTATCTTGAAAACTAAAATAAATTTGGATATTAGTTCAGCACAACTGTTTTCATGGGATTCCTTTTTTTTTTAAAGTTTCAGTGTACTACTAAAGAAACCATTTTGTTCCAAAAGTTTAATCTGACTTAAAATGAACAAATTTGGTATGAAATGACTATCGATATGAGAGGAAATGTTGCCCATTTTCCTTTCTAGTTAGAACTTTTATTATATTTATTTACTTGAAAATTTAACCAACTATTTTTAACAGTTTGGCTTTCAAAACTCCTTCAATAGATAGTGCATGGTAACAGGTCTCTTCAGTTTACACCTATAAATGTTTATTTTAACTGGCTGATTAAATATAATCAAGAAGGTTGGTATTAATGTCTTGTACCTATAATATACTAGCAGTATATCCTGGTGTTGCTCGGGTGTAATGAAAGCTTTAAAACTAATCCATGGTCCTGGAGCTCAGACTCTTTGGATGTTTGCATGAAAGACTAAAAAGCAATAGTTGTTTACAGTTAAAACAAAACCGTATACTGAAAGAAAAATGAATGGATGTAAGTCAAATTTTGATTTTCTGGTATCAATATCAAATAAACTTTTTTCGTCGTAAACTGAATTTTGAAGGCTAAATAAGTCCTCTGAGTAAATGCTATCATGGATGAGACTAAGAACTACAATTATACCTACTTAGAGCCAAGCCTGAAGCAAAAACTAAAATAAAAGTGCTGAAAAAATACAGACATACAAGCAGATAAACAGACACACACACATGCATTTTGCCTTTTATATATATATATTATCAATTTTCTGCACTATTGTAAGAACTGCAACCTTGAAACTTCTGAATATTATTTCTTATGTCTTTGTCTATGAGTGTATCAAATTTGATTAAAATCGGACCACTCCTTCTATAACCTGATTTTTTTTCGATTATCGATTTTCGATATTTATCGGGGGTATCTCGACACAAAACCTAGCTAAGAACACTCGCAGATGTTTATAGTACAACTGTGTAAATTTTCAAGAAAATCAGTTTGGCCGTTTCATAGTAACAGGCACACACACACACACACACACACACAGACAAAGTTCCGTTTATAAATAAGTTTAGATCTATGGTGGACCAAGTATGTTTATTATTGGTTTGGATTTGATTTGGTTAGTTTAGTCCACCATAGAAAATATATAAATCATAAAAAACAATCATAAGAATACACAATCAAAATGTATTAAAATACCTTTTAATATAAACATTAAACAATTCTGTAATTTACCAAAGGAGTAATGTTCGTATGGTACAAGATTCATTAGAAAAGTCTAGTAATGTTGTTTGTCTGGTACAACATGGTAAGAAAGGTTTAGTAATGTTTTTGTGTGGCATAAGGTTGATTAGAAGAGTTTAAAAATGTTGAAGTACTAATAGATTGAATTTTGACAAGACAATTGTGTACTGAGTGGAGAAAAGTTGTAGTTGTAGTCGTTGATATCTTTGATGTAACCGCTCATTTAAATTGTTCATTTCCTGTGTCTTCAACTTCTGGCTTTATGAAATGTTGAAGGAGAAAAAAAATCAGCATTACAGAGAGAGGATGTGAGGGTAAATCAAAAGTCTTTGCCTGACATAGTCAAGGGATGTACAAAACGGGGTCCTCTGACTTCTATTATGTGCTTTGTTGTTTAAGGATGTAGGTGATCATGGCTTTCCACATCTTCCTATCCCTGTTGGCTCTTAGCACGCTTTCTTCTGTTGCATCATGCAACCCCTGTTCTGTCATCCACCTACTCAGGCCCTTCAAATATGTTATCCACTGCTTTCTTTTGTCTCTTTTTCCCTCTATCTGGCCTGTTAGTATCAGGTTCTCTAAGACCTCCTTCCTCATTGCATGTCCCAGAGACTTTGTTTCTTCCTGATGCTCATTATTAATTTCCTTTTTGTTTCCATTCTTTCCAACACCTCATCATTGCTCACATGCTTGATTTATATCTGCAGCATCTTTCTGTCGAACCACATTTCAGCTGCTTCAAGTTTTTCCTTCATCTTTGATGATATTGTCCAGCATTCATTGCTATATTGAAGAAATGATATCACACAGCAATCCACTACTCAAGACACTCAAAACCACTCGTATTTATATTTTATTTGCAAGTCAAAAGAAGATCACTTTTTATATATGTGTTTTTTTTTTCTGATTGCTCAATATGTGTATATTTCTTTTTACTCATTTTGTTAACTGGAAAATCTGTGTCCATTCTCATACACAGAACCGCATTTTCATTTTGTTTTAAATTGTTGAATTGATAACTTCCAGTTTACCACATATCTAACATAACAGTATCCAGTTAGTTTATTTTATATTAGTTCATTAATTGTTCTATTATCTATGCTATTCAACATAAAAAAAAAACTGGTGGTAACTTTCTAATAAGATTCCAATATGCTTAATGTATTAACCACTAGCAATTTTATTGATATTTTTTTTACCTCCTCTTCTTCTACAGGCTGTAAGCATTCATGGCCTTCCATATTTCTCTATCCCTTGTCCCTCTTAATACACCTTCTCTTGTGTCCCCCCACTCAAACCTTATTCTCCTATTCCTTTGTTCAAACCTATCAAGATCCTGGGTATGACAGTAAACTACATTCGGCAGCAAGGCCTCTTATTGGCAGGTTGTGAGGAACATAGAACCACCTCTTAATTGCTGTTGTTCCCAGGTCCACCCTCACCTGGAGTGGTAGCACCTGTTAGGGTCCCAGCTATGGACAAATAGTTAACCACCAACCTGAGGTAAAAAAAATACTATGAAAGTATAAAAATAGACTTTTATAGAAATATATACATTTTTGAGGTAAAAAAAAATATTACCAGCAATGCATTTTTGAATACAAAACTAGAAGACATCTTCAGTTTTCTAAAATTAAAAAAAAAGGTTTCATTAAAATCTGACTAAATCAACCTTCTCACTTATAACCAAACATTAAAAAAAAAAACTTAAAACTCCACCTTTTTGGCATTAAATAATCCACAGAAGTTGATATGTCTGAAAGTATGGGGTACCCAGTGAGGATTGAACTCATTACTCAGTTGTAATGTTAGCAAGACAAGCTTACTAACCATTACACAACACTGAAATGAACAAGGCTGTAATAAAGAGTGAATGAATCATTGTATTACCAACAAAACAAGCTCTTGTCTGACTTTTTACAACAAGGAATTATCACTATACATTATTTACAGTCAAACTAGTATCCTCATCTTAGTTGTTATTATCATAACATTTTGTCCATTGTGCCTTTCCTCAGTCGATCTGAGTAATCTTCAGGAAATTTCAAACTAAACCATTTATTTCAATTATTAGTTATCATTTCACTGTCCAAATACATGTACGATGGTCATTCAATAAATAAGGCGAATTTTTTGGTATTAGGACTTCTAATACAGATAGAAGCTTACCTTTTTTTTTTACTTTTCAGCATAGTCTCCCAGCAGTGTCACACACTTTTCCCATCTGTACACAAGCTTCCATGATGTCTCAGCCAATCGCTCACAGCACTTTTGACTTCATTGTTACTTTCAAACTTTGTGCCACTTGTGAACACTTTCAAGGGACCAAACAGGTGAAGGTCTGAAGGGGCAAGATCTGGGCTTTAAGTGGGATGAGTGAGCAGTTTGCAGCCCAGCTCGTTGATGGTCTGCATCGTTTGGGCTGCTGTGTGAAGCCTTGCATTGTCTTGATGCAAGACGACTCCATGTGACTGATGACCTCTGTGTTTGTTCTTTATGACTTTCTTGACTTGTCTCAGCAGTTCACAGTAGTTGGCACTGTCAGACTGAATGAGGTCATTGGCTGATTCATTCACCTCAGGAGACCTCACTTCTGTACGCCTCCCAGACCTGTCTTCATCCTCAACATTGCTCCGTCCTTCTTTAAACAATTTAGCCCACTTGTAGACATCTTTTGGCTGAAACATGTGGCACCATACACAGTTGACAATCTCCTATGAATTTCAACTGGTTTGCACCCTTAAGCAACCAAAAACTTGATAACTGACCTCTGTTCAATTCTGGAGTATGCTTCTTTGTCAGCCTTCTTTGTTAATCTCCAAAACTCTCAAAGTTTTTTTCAATCTGCAAAAAAAAAAAAAAATTAAATCCCTTTGGAAAAGAAGTAAAGGAAAATTTTTTTAAAAAGTAAGTTTTTTATCTGTATTAGAAGTCCTTATACCAAAAAATTTACCTTACTTATTGAATGACTCTCGTATATTTATTTTGTTCTTTTTGGGTTTCTTTTTAGTATGCTTGTCCAGTTTTTGCAGTGTCTTCTCAACCCAGTGCAGTAATTAAATTCACAATTAGTATATTACCAAATTTGCAAACCACTAACTTAATACTCAAAGCTGTTGTCAAATGAATCAGCCCACAGAAAGAGGACAATATGCAATGCCACCTTAAGTTAGGGTTGCCTTTGAAGTTTCTCCTCTCACATTTTAGTTGTCTCTCTCTCTCACTGATGCTGATTGAAGTCATTTATATATCCTTTAGATTTTTCACACTGGATCGTGAAGTCCTTTTTGGTCTTGCAAGTCACTTCCATTAGTCAGAAAATCAATTTAACATCTACTTGCAAAATCCGGTTTCGACTTTTTCTTTTAAACACATGGTCAATCTTTTTTCTATTTGGAAAAATCCAGGATTTCACATGTCATCGCGAATTTTTGTAAAAGTGAAGAAGAAGGTTGATTTTTAATTCTTAATTCTTGATTTCCTTTCCCACAAATTCATATATTCATATTTCTCATTTTCTGAATAACCCTTGAAGTCATGATGCTCTTTCTACAAACGCTAGTAAATATCATGGCTAACAACAAAAATATAAATTTTGAGCTTTCTTTGTAAATTTCTGTGATTAGAAATATTGTCTCAGTTTTCTCTATTTTTTTTTTTTTTTTTTTTACCAAATATGAATATGATTTCTCTTTCAGTCCCTCCCGAGATTTATTTGCCAACCAAAAGAATTGGACAAGCCTTAGCTAAAGAGACAATATTAGAATGTAAAATAACAGCTATGCCACAAGGAGTTACAGTTTGGAGAAAGAATGGCACAGAGCTACAAACAGGATGGAAATATCGTGTAGATGCCTATAGTGATGATGATTACACCATCACCTTGAGTTTGCGTATACGTCAGATATCCAAAGAAGATTATGGAGTGTACACATGTGTGGCTTCCAATCGATTAGGACACGATGAAGAAACTATGATCTTGTATGGTAAGTAAGCGTTTTGAATGTCTATCTTTACTTTTGGGATTTTAAGCATGTTTTTTCTAAATTTCCCATTTTTTTTATTGTTTCATGTAATCCGAGAAGTCAGTTACAACAGGATATGCATTGTGGTGCAATGGATATCGGCTCGGAACAAGAAATCGGGGAGCTGAGTTCAAATTCTAGTTGAATCCATTGCATTCACTTACGCACAAATACCCTTGGGAAAGGTATTAATCCATCTCTTCCTTCCAGTTATGGGTTAAATAACAGGACAGATTGGGTTCTATAACATTGGCTGGCAACCAGTCTACCGCAGAAAGCAATGGCAACCTACTGCGGGATAATCTTCTGCCCAGTCAATCATGTCTCTTTCGAAACATGATCGCCCAAGCGTGTATCACGTATGGCACTCAACTGACTGACTGAACCCGAGAAGTTTAATAAAATGTCCAGAGAAAAAATAATTTAATTTTAAAGAAATGGATTAATAATGGTAATATTAGCAGTTTCCTTATGAGGAAACATTCAGCAGTTATTGACTAAAATAAGCTAGTATGACTTTCAGTTGAGATTTATAAAGTTTTTCTCTTAAAACAGTTTTCAGGCAAATAGGTTTTTTAAGTTCACAAACTACTACCATGCTTTCCAATACTGTTAAAGACTGACATCCTAACCTTTGATTTGATGTAGCCTGAAATACCAACATTTTGTTTAAATACCGATTCAAATACCAAGTTACATGTGTTATTTATTTTCATTGTTGCTGTTGTGGATAGTCCTCAAATTTAGGTAAAAAAAAATATTTAAATGACAAAACGAAAAAACGTTTTGTCCTTTTTTTCTTTTTAAAATAAAAAAAATATTTAATAACAAATTTTGAGTGTTTTGCTAAGTAATTCTTCTGATCAAAGTGAGGATTTAATATGTTTTCCCTTGGTATTTACATTATTTATTTCATGTTTCAACCATTGTGTCCCCTGGCATTCATTGGATGCTTGTCAATCCAGGAAACCTCTGTGGATTAAATAAACTCCCAGAAGCTTACCTGGATTGACATACATCTGATGAAGGATGAAGATCACAATGAACTAAACAGGTTATGGTTGTAGCAATCAGAGAATTATCCTCTTGGCAGTCTGTTCAACAAACCAGTGGCTCTTGAGAAGAATCCACTCAAGTGGAATTTTCATCTCACCAAGGAAATACAAAGGGAATGAGGGTGGTTTGCTTTAATATTAATAGCATGGTGGGTCTTAGCCATGAAGGGTCCTGGGCATGATAGTAAACTGCCTCCGGCAGCAAAGCCTCTGATTGGGAGGTTGTGAGGAGCATGGAACCACCTCTTAATTGCATTGTTCCCATATCCACCCTGACCCGGCATGGTAGCACCTGTTAGGGTCCCAACTATGAGCAAATAGTTAATCCTCCAAACAGGGGTCAAAACACTATGAAAGTACAAAAACAGACTTTTATGATATATATGCATAAAATTTTTGAAGGAAACATATTACCAACAAAACATTTTTGAAAAAAAAAAAATATTACCAACAAAACATTTTTTGAGGAAAAAATATTACCAACAAAACGTGTTTGAAGGTAAAATATTACCAACAAAAATACGTGTTTGAAACAGAAATGGTACCAACAAAAGTACATTTATGAAGGAACTTATACTTCACAATTAAATGACCCCAAGTTGTTGAAATGCTGTAAAACAAACCAAACCAAGCCAAATTAGCCATGATGGTTATAACTTGTGGAACTAAGGAATGCAGTTTGTCTGAACATTTTCAATGGAAGTTGTGAGAGAGCAGCAAGATGCTTGCTATGTTTCATTTATAAGAAAGGGATTGTAAGGTGGAAAATAATTAATTACCTGTGAGATGTGGAGATGCTTTCATCATCTATCAAAAATGGAGAGTGGAAACTGGGCATCTCTTGCCCATATATTGCCACAGTACTCCATTTGATGTGTGTTGTGGTGCAGTGGATATCAACTCGGAACGAGAAATCAGGAAGTCAAGTTCGAATTCCAGTTGAAATCCTTGCATTCACTTATGCGCAAGTACCCTTGGGAAAGGTATTAATTCATCTCTTCCCTCTAGTTATGGATTTAACAACGGGAGAGATTGGGTTCTATAGCCTTGGCTGGCAACCAGTCTACCGCAGAAAGCAATGGCAACCTACTGCGAACTAATATTCTGTTCAGTCAGTCATGTCTCTTTCGAGACATGATCACCCAAGCGTGTTTTACGTATAGCATTTAACTAACTCCATTTTTGGCCTGATCTGGCCCCTTGTAGAATACATAAATAATAAGTTCCTTAGTCTTATGATTGTTATAAACTAGTGGGAGGTGTATATATATATATATATTAGGAGATAATATAATGTATAATAGGCTGCAGTCAGGGTAGTCTTTTTCAACACCACAAGATGCTGCAAGTCAAGGTATTAATTTAAGGACATACTCTTAAATAGAATTGATTTGTATGGCACAAGGCTTTAAGAGAAATTACTGAACATGGCGTTTCTAAATACCCATTCAAGTACAGACCAGGTTTGATGTTGTTTAATGTCAGATATCAAATGAGAATCAATGCTTTCAGTGTGGTGTGATCATAACCCACAAGTGGCTAATTTCACCTTTGCTAGCAAATTGTCTAAATACTGTCCATTCCCCCTCCTTACAGTTGCATCTTGAGGGACTGGTTCTTAAGATGGATCTTTTCTGTTAATCCACCTCAAAATCAGAAATTTATATTTACAAAAATTCAACCAAAATTCTCCCAGACAAAGGCTCTTTGATTGCCGTCTGGTTGGGTTGACTTTTGTGATTGCCCCAAATGTGAGCAACTTGTGTATTTCTCAGTGTGATGTCAGTGCTTATGCTCAACCCAATAGATAAGCCAAAAACAGATTTTTTTCTTTTTTTTTAATTGTAAAAAATTCTTTATAAGTACCTCAAATGTCATTTGCACTTACAAAATTTTAATAACTCCCTTAGTTTTGATAATTTTTTATTCTGAGTGTTAAAGTATTTACTGGACAAGCAGAACAAATTTTGATTTTAAATTTGTAATTTGAAAAGTGTGCCAAAGATTCAATAAAAAAAAAAACAAACTTTGATTTAAAATTTAAAATTTCTGTGGGTGAGTTAATCTTTGCATTAAGTAACTTTATATTTGCATCAAAAACTGTAGGAAAATTCCTTGGGCAAATAAAGCTGTAATTTCTAGTTTGCTGCAATTAAATTTTGTTTGAATCAAAACCAGACTATGGCTACTTCAGCTAGTATAAAGAAAGAAAAAAAAAATAAATACAGAACCTTTTCTTACCAGGGATACTATTCTGAGTAAAAAGTAAAGTTTTATCTGAAAAAAAAAAAAATGGCAATGATAATTTTAGCTTCTTTCTTACAAAAACTTTCTTTTTTATCATCTCAGGAAATGTTAAACAAATAATGTTGATTCAGTATTTAACTAAAAAGAATAGTTTTCTTTACAAGAAGCAAAGAAGATCATTTTTAACCATAGGCAACAAATCACGCAATAAAAATATTCCTGAATTACATTTTTTTCTTATTTTTGACTTTCCACTGTGTTCGTTTGTTGCTTTAAAAAGTAAATAAATAAAATTAACTTTGTCAATATGTAATGTCGGCAAATTGAAAAATCAGTCTTTTTTTTCAACACAGATAACAGTAATAATAGTCACTAATGAACCATTTTTTTTGTTGTTTGTTCTTTTTTTTAAGTAAACATAGGTTAGATCAGACATTTTTTTATTAGTAGTAGTAGTATCAGTTAAAATCGTCTATTTTGAATTTGTTTTTGTGTATTTTGAATTGGGAGTATTTAGAAGAAAGTAACTGGGTATCAAACAAAATGGCTGATATTAAGAACCTTATAATTTCTACTTTGCTGATAAAGGTTTGTAAATATACAATCAGGTTTACTGTTTAAGATTCTGATGTGAAATATAATAAAGTATTTGTTTTTGTTTTTTAACCCTTACTTTAATATCCTCATCTTTGTTGTTTTGATCTCCTAACCCTATTTTCTTTCTTAGATGGTAATCTTCAGTTTATTTGAATGTAATGGAATTTAATTCTTTCAAATCTTGCCATGATCGATTTGTCAGGAAAGTGATGTCTTGATGTTATTAATCGGTAGGAGTTGATCCCAGCATGCGACATATTTGAAAAGTGCCTGAAAACCATACTATGGGTGGACTCAAGCCTTGTGAGTGAAATTGGGTAGACTGAACCCTTTGACAGTCATTGATAGTTGTCCTAGCCTGAAATCACACATCATTGTGCCTGAGGGTTTGAGTGTCCATGCCTTGTTCAGACTGTTGTTCATGCTAAATAAAGCAATCTTTACCAGAAACTGTAACTAAGGTCTGCTCAGCATAGTTGCAGTATAAACCATAGGTATCTCTGTGCGTATTGAGCAAATATAAATGTGCCTGAGTAGGTGTCCGCAATGGGGATTAGCTAGTAAGGCAGCTATGAGTGGTCAGCCATACAATTATAGGAACATGAAGGGAATGAGAATGATTCACCCTTGTGTATGTGGTAAGGTGGTTATTAGTTGTAAAGGTCAGGGGAGGTGAGACAAAAGTATGTTTTTTTTTTTTTTAATCATTTCACCCCAAGCAAATTGGTACTGACACTGATGCACAGGGAGCTACATAAGAGTAAAAGTTCAGATAGGAGGAGAGTAAAGAGAAAGATGAACCAGTTACAGGAGGTGTCAGAGAAGGAAGCAAGAGAAGTATGGGAACACAGGTGTGAAGACAGTTGCAAAGGTAGAGAGAAAGATATACAGGGTGATGTAGAAAAAACTGGTGTCAAGTGGATAAGAGATGGTTATTGACATTCCATTTAAATTCCTGGAGGTTTTAGCCATCAGGAAAGCAAGTATATGGAAGGGAGTTCCACAGATGGGATGTGCAAGAAAATAAGCTGCTGGAAGCAGAATAGTCAGCTGCATTTGGTTGATCTAACTGTGAATGGGTGGGACCCAGTTGCCAGTCTGGTTGCATGAGTAAATTTCTGTGGCAGAGGCACCAGTGACTCAAGTTTGTTGGAGCAGAAGCCATGAAAATTTTTGTAGAATAGACAGAGTGAAGCCACATCCTGCCGATGAGAAAGTGGCTGGTTGTTGAGCCACCAAGTCGGCATCTACCACATTACAGATTTTCCTTTGGAGCTTGTCGAGAACACTGAGTTGAACAGCAGGGCCTGACCATATATGACAGCAGTATTTTATGCATGGATGGATTGGTTGATTGTAGCTCATCAGAATGTATACCATGGAAATAGTGATAGGAAAATGAAGGGCTTGCAACATTTTTTCTGTTGGGTAGAAGCAGGGTTGCAGAAGCGAAAATTAATCATCACCCATCAGGCAACATAGATTCTTTTGAACTCTATCAAGACAGGTAAGTGAGGACTATGCCACCCCAGCCAAGATATGACAGAAATGCTTCATATTGGTCTGACCTTGGCTCTTACCAAAGACTTATTTGTTACATCTGATATTTAATCACAATCATGAAATAATGATCTGAGAGTTGCAATAAAAAGCAACTGAAATTAAGATCAATGAAACATGTGTCAAAAATTAGAAATATTTATTAGAAATATTTAAGTCACTTCCAATATTTTACATTTCATTTTTAAATTACAAAAAATAATTTTTTCTTCTTTTAATTTTAGCTTTAAATATTAATTTATTTTTGGTCATAAGGACACATTTTCTATGGATGACAGTATAAGAGCTGTGCAAGTACTGTAATGGTTAGTCTGTTGCCTTCACATCTGTACTAACATCCTTGGAAAAGGCATGAATACATCTCTTTTCCTCCCACCTATAGTCAAAATAATAGAGTAGACTTGGCTCTCTAGCATTGAATAGCAGCCAGTACAACTCAGTTTAAAACCATGGGAAAACATTTCATTATCTTTACCAAGAAAGCCATGACATTTCACAGAGCATAAAGAGAAGGTGGAGAGTCATAATCAACCATGTTTCAAAGAGTCATGGCATTTAAAAAAGAAAGAAAAACTACCAGAAGACACAAATACATCTTGTGGTATGAAAAATCCCTGAGGAAAATGTCTCTGTATTTAATGGCTTTATTTGAAATACATTTTCCTATAAAGCTTTGCGTTTTCTTTTCCTTTACCTTTAACTGTAGTGATTTTTTTGGTGTTAAACATCCAACCAAAAACACCATTATGATGCAAAAATGCACCACTAGACACTTTGCAGAAAGAAGCAAAACCACTGCTAAAAGCACACATTAACTTCATCTCAATCTAAACTTATTTATAAATGAAACTTTGTCTCTGTGTCCATTACCTATAGATTCCAAAACAGCTGAACTGATTTTCTTGAAAATTTACAGAGTTTTACTATAAGCATCTGCAAGTGTTTTTAGCTAGGTTTTGTTTTGAGGTACCCCCAATAAATATCAAAAATCAATAATCAAAAAAAATTATAGAAAGAGTCGTCTGATTTTAATCAAAATTGATACACTCATAGACAAAGACATAAGAAACAATATTCAGAAGTTTCAAGGTTGCAGTTCTTACAATAGTGCAGAAAATCGATAATATATATATATATATATATATATATAAAAGGCAAGATGTTTGTGTGTGTGTCTGTTTATCTGCTTGTATGTCTGTATTTTTTTCAGCCTTTTTATTTTAGTTTTTGCTTCAGGTTTGGCTCTAAGTAGGTATAATTGTAGTTCTTAGTCTCATCCATGATAGCATTTACTCAGAGGACTTATTTAGCCTTCAAAATTCAGTTTACGATGAAAAAAGTTTATTTGATATCGATACCAGGAAATCAAAATTTGACTTACATCCATTCATTTTTCTTTCAGTATATGGTTTTGCTTTAACTGGAAACAACTATTGCTTTTTAGTCTTTCATGCCAATGTCCAAAGAGTCTGAGCTCCAGGACCATGGATTAGTTTTAAAGCTTTCATTACACTCGAGCAACGCCAGGCTAAACTGCTAGTGTTTTATAATTTAATAAGTTTTCTTTTATTTATCAAAATAAAGCATTAATTAATCTTCTATAGCAATTTCTAACAATAAAATAAAAATATAGATTATATTACATAATGGTTGAAATATCCAAGCTAGTACTGAATGTTTTAACATCATGTTACTTATCAAGATAAAACATTGGTCATCTCATATTTGTAGTTATAACTTAAACAAAAATATAAATGGCATTATGTAACAGTTCAAATATCCATGGTCACAGTGCATATGCTAATAAGATTTTATTTAGCAAAATAAAATGTGTTAGCTTACATAACAATTTTCATGGTATCTCTAACAAAATTATAGATGGCTTCATATAAGGGTTCAAATATCCAAGCTGGTAGTAACTGTTTTATAAAATACAAAAACTGTATTTTCCAACTTACTTTTTTCTTATTCTCATACTTCAAAACTGATTTAAAAATAATTTCAGTTGATTTACATTGGCTAGTTAAACTTATCTTCAACAATTTTATATTCTAAAAGAGTTACATAGAACTTTAAAAAATGAAAAAAAGATTTTGCATTGCATTTACAAATCTGAGCCAAATCTCCTGGGCTGTTAGTTTTACCATGTTTTGTATGAGTTGATCTCTAATGAGCTAATTCTGTCAGGAAATAGTTTTGCTTCACTGACTTATAGCCTGACCGACAGAGCAGTACATAATGCTACAAATATTATGTTTTGAAATCTGTGCTATGGTTGATTTCATACGGCAAGAAAGGCCCACCTCCTGTTGTGATTTTTCAATTAGTATATTTTTGTGCAATATCGTTGGGCATGCATTGTACATAATGGACAGGATGGTAGGCGGGACAAAGGCCATAGAAATTATATGATCATTCTTCTGTGTCCGTGTCTCGAAAGCCCCAAAAGATATCGCAAGGTGTCAGCCAAATTTTTATTAAGAGCAAGTAGGTGGTCCAGGATGTTTTTGATAGAGGAAACCGGAAAAAGGTATTGTGACTCTGAATAGAAAATGGTTGAACCTCGACAAACATTTTTCCTTTTAATATGAAAATGTTGCTTGTATACATGTCTGCCGGTAATAGTCTTGAGTAATAATTCACATCTATGTACATAAATAAAAAGCCTGGTTGTTAAAAAACAAAAACAAATTGGTTTGTAAAGGATTTGGTCTTTTCCTTTTGTCTCCCCTGCTGTGTTGGTGCAAATGAAATATTTGTGTATTACTTGGCTTAACAAAACATAACGGCCAATATCAGAAACAAATCCTATCAAGTGTGATGAAACTAGTTTTAATTTTTCAATTTTATGAGATTCCTGCAGCTTGGGGATTCATAAATAATTTAATTTCCTTATTTCATTCTAAATGGATTTTGTTTATGAAATAATTTTGTCAAATCAAGCTTTTAAAACCAGTTTAAGTTCTTAAATTTTCTTTCCAATATTAATAACTAGAGGAAGTGTTCTAACAGAAGATGGAAAGTGCGACACAGAGATCTGAAGGCGAATTGGCATGGCAAAAGACGCGTTCCAGCAGATGAGCAAAATACTAACACACAGGAAAATCTCAACAGAAACGAAGAAAAGAGTGCTAGACTGCTACGTGATGTCAGTTTTTCAATACGGCAGTGAATGCTGGACAATATCATCGAAAATGAGGACAAAACTGGGAGCGGCAGAAATGTGGTTCGAAAGGATGCTACGGATATTGTGGACTGAGCATGCAAGCAACGATGAGGTGTTAGAAAGAATGGCAACAAAAAGGAAATTGATGCTGAGCAAGAGGAAGAGACAACTGAAGTTCCTGGGACATGCAATGAGGAAAGAGAGCCTGGAGAACATGATACTGACTGGTCAGATAGAAGGAAGGAGAGACAGAGGAAGGCAGCGGATAACATATTTGCAGGGTCTGATCAGGTGGATGACGAAATGGGGGTTGCCAGGAGCAACAAGGAGCAAACATACTAAGAGCCACAAGGGATAGGGAGACGTGGAGAACCATGATCGCCCACGTCCTGAAGGGACAGGGCACATAGAAGAATATTAGAAGTTTTGGCTAAGGAGAGGTTGTAATTAATGCAAAGTTCTCAGCTCTACCATCATTCTAACATCCTTATGATGTTTGGTCATTGGAATACAGGAGTAAATTGGGTTGAAACTTCAGCAAACTCCATAGATTATTTGAGCAGAAAAATTGATAAAAATAAAAAGATAACCTTTGACTATTGTGCCTGCTAAAAAACAATGTATCAAAACTATAGGAAAGTTTTGTAATTTGCTTGAAGCATTGTGTATATTAGGTGTATGGGTTGGTCTTGAAGGCTATCACAATGCATTTAGTAAAATAAATCACTTTCACAAAGAAGCAAAAAAGCCAAATCCTACTATCAGTCAACACACATATATATAAATCATAAACACACACACACACACATACATGCTCAAACACGCTTACAGGTACACACATACTTAGTACAATTAATGACAGCTGTAGCAGTGAAGGATGACCATTCGTTGAAAGGCACGATCCACGAGCAGACGGATGTAAAAACAAGCTCCCCTACCTTTCTGAAAATGAGGTTTTGATCTCGAATATTAATGAATAATAAATAGTTATTACCCAACACCTTCATTACCTTCCTTTATTTTACTAAATGAATTGTGATAGCCTTTAAGACGTACCCGTATCAAATCTGCATTTTATTCTGCTGACATCAGTTATTTTAAATACCTTCATTACTTGGCAATGATTATTGTTTTAAAAAGTATTGATTATAATTGCAATAAAACCTAAATGTTATGAATGTGAATTATTGTATATTTTTCTTGATAATTTACAACAAAAATATTAATCACATTAGATTGTTTATTTACAAGAATAATTTTATATTTACAACATTCTAAAAACTGATATAATTAAAACTAATGCAAGGCAATATTCATCATTTACCAATTTACAAAGAAATAAATATGAAAGCAATCTTTATTCATTCTCTCTATTATAATAAAGACTGTTTTATATATATATATATATATATATATTCTAAACATATACTGTTAAATATAAGAGACAATGAATGTCTGTTATGTTTAATCATGAGTATGAGTGAGTATTTTTGTATTGTTGACTAAAATTTGTCTAATATTACCGACATGGCTATGTTTTTCTAAGAAATGTTGTTTAATTGAACTCTAATCAGAAAGGTGACAGGTAAGTCTACGGGAGAGCATGGTTGTAGTAAAACCAATACATGTAGTGGGTTTATTATTGGTACCAGATTATTATTGTATCTCATATATTGGTTTTACTTTACTTACACATCTAAGTGGTGCTTAAAAAATCAGCTATTTGATGTCTGAGATATTAACTGTGTCGACAGGCCTCTGTATTTGTCTTACAACTTAAAAACCTAGATTTAATCTTTTTTAGTAATAAAGTTCAGCATTTAGTAAATGAAAGGTTGAAGATTAAGTTTTTTAATTGAAGCACAACCATGTGAATATCTAGGAAAAGTTTTAATATAGGATGGAAATTGTGACACTGAAATCTGGTGGCACATTTGGATTGTGAAAGATGCCTTCCGTAAGCTAAGAAAATTGTTAACAAACAGGAAAATTTCATTAGAAACAAAGAAAAAATTACTGAACTGTTATGAATATCATTCCTCTTATATGGAACTGAATAGTGGACAATCTACTCACTGATGAAGTAGAAAAGTTTTTTTCAATTGGAATAGATAGACTCAACCCGGTTCACACTTCACCCATATTTATTGAACAGGTGAAGAGGCTCATCCCTTGTTCCCTGTTTAGGATGTGGTTCCCGCTTTTTCTTTTCCAATCTTTTCACTCTTACTTAGCCCTCTGCGCATCAGTGGCGTTGCCGCCTTGCTCGGGGTGATATGATTGAAAAAAAAAAGGAAGCAACAGAAATATGGTTCTACTGAAGGATGCTGAAAATACCATTGCTTGAGCAACGGAAAAGTTCTAGAGAAAATATAAACAAAAACGAATTATGTACTTCACATCAGAAAGAGTTCAAAATTTCTCGGATAGATAATTAGGAAAGAGGGCTTGGAAAATGTGATATTCACAGGACAGACTGAAGGCAAGTGAATCAAAGGAAAACAAAAATACAAGAAGTTTAGAGATGATAACAAAAACCATGAACAAAATTATGAATATCTTGACAGAGAAAATTTAATGCTGATAAATAAGTTTGTAAAATTACTAGTAAAAATGGTAAATATTATCTTAAAAAATTGAGCTCTTAATTTTTTTCCTACTACAATATCATGTTGAATACAGCGATTCTCACTCGATCACTGAAGTTAAGCAACATTGAGCCTGGTCAGTACTTAGATGGGTGACCACTCGGGAATACCAGGTGCTGTAAGCATATAGTGACGGATGTGCATTGTGGTGCAGTGGATATCGGCTCAGAAAGAGAAATCGGTGAGCCGAGTTTGAATTCCAGTTGAATACCGTGCATTCACTTAAGCACTGGTAGCCTTGGGAAAGGTATTAATCCATCACCTCCCTCCAGTTATGGGTTAAATAACAGGGTAGGACTTGTTGTATATATATATATGGTTAACTAAAATAAAGACAAGAGGAAAACTGTATTTTAAATCGCCTACATGTTTTGTCCGGATTGGACTTTTTCAAGGTAGAAATTACATATATATATATTTTTTTAATTGTATCACCCCAAGCAAGGCGGTAACGCCACTGATGTGTAGGGGGCTACGTAGTAGTGAGAAGATTGGAAAAGAGAAAGCTGGAAACCACATCCTAAACAGGGAACAAGGGATGAGCCTCTTAACCTGTTCAATAGACATGGGTGGAGTGTGAACCGGGTGATAGATAGATCTATCTACTCCAATTGAAAAAAAAAAACAAAGTGAGAAGATTGGAAAAGAGAAAGCCGGAAACCACATCCTAAACAGGAAACAAGGGATGAGCCTCTTAACCTGTTCAATAGACATGGGTGAAGTGTGAACTGGGCGATAGATCTATCTACTCCATATACATATATATATATATATATATATATATGAGTGCATGCTGAAATATTCACAGTCACACATAGAAGCCTTTTCCCAGATAATATAAAATGTTTGGTCAGTGCAAAGAAGATTTGAGCTCTTCATGGTATTTTGTTTACTTTAAACAATATTTTTAGTAGATAGTTGCATTTTCATAGATATTCTGTTTTGTTTTGTTTTATTAATATTGTTTGTTCCCTCTTCTAGTCTCTACAGTCAAGAAAATAAACTTAATAAATTCAATGTGCCCCCCCAGCATGAATTGAATCTGTGTCCCCCTTTTGCAGAAGGAACAGCATCTGATTCATCACACTTTGACCACTCAGCTATGGAGAGATTTGCAATCAAGCAAAGTTTTATTTGTTTTAACACTGTTCAGATTTTTCTTGAAAGCCACATCTGCTCAGCTTCATATCTGAAATGTAAATAAAGCAATTTCTAAAGAAAAATTAATTTAATTTTTTAATTCAACTTATTTTTATTATTTCAAAAATTATTTTTAATGGATCCCTGGATCTGAGAAGATCCTCCATTTTTTGACCAGTGTTTATTTCATCTACCACCCTGCACACACTAAATGAATTTCAATTTATTTGACTTTACTATGAGTACATATATTTTAACAAATACTTCTTCCATAAAAGTTAAAAATAATTGTTTATTTTGTAAATTGGCTTTAGTTTAATCTGTGTGTCAAGATGTAATTATCTTCATACCTGAACAGTAAAGTCATTTTTAAACAATGAATGTTTTAATCTGATGTTACTTCTTATTAATATAAACATTATTTTTCGCAGTACACTTATTTGAATAGACAAACCTATTTTTTTTGTTTTATTTAATTTTAACAAACAAATTAATAGTAAAAAACCTAGAAAAGAAATGCCCTACTAAGAGGAAATAGTCTCATAATTTCTACCAGAACATTTTTAGTAAAACTTTTCAAAATCTAGACTGGCTGACATTGGTTTTACTATTTAAAATGTGATGCAAACTCAAATAAGTGCACATACTATAAATAAAACTGATAGTTTTATATATATATATATATATATAGATATTTTCTAACCATATATAAGAGACAATGAATGTCTGTTATGTTTAATCATGAGCTGTTCTAAACATCGTATTTTGGCTTTAATTTCAGGTGAAAATAAAGACAAAAATTCTCCAACATTTGGATAATTTTTATTAAGTTGGTTCTAAGCTTTCAGCTCACATTAGCCATCTTCACGTGGTGTGACATCATAGAACCGCATTACAAACTTGCAAACTGCATTTGCTATTTTTGGTAACTGTTATCATTGCTTAGCAAAGTTTTATGTCAACACAAGATAAAATTGTCACTGATGGTGGATGTTTTTATGCTAACGTCCTTGTAACCTCTCCAAAGATGGCTCATATATATATGTATAGTAATTTTGTTATTACAATGGATTATAAAAGCATTATATCACTACACAAAATCTTTCAAATTTCAGAAAAATACTGTTCTTCTTGAGATGGTATGTTATATATATATATATATATATATAGTAATTTTTTTATTACAATGGTTTATAAAAGCATTATATCATTACACAAAAATGTTCATGCTTCAGAACAATATTGTTCTTCAAGTGATATGTTAAAATAAATAGTGAAAATGATATTTTTAAAATATATGATGAATTCATGGTTATTTGGAAAATTAGGGAGTGGTAGTTAGAGAAAATATTTTAGGTGTGTCAATATTGTTCAATCAAAAATGAGAATTATGTAACCATGGAGTTTTAACATTTGGGCCATGAAAGGAAGCAGGATGGCTGGGTGAAAATTTTTTTGTAGTGATATAATGCTTTCATAAACCATTGTAATAACAAAATTACAGTGTGTATGTGTATATATATATATATATATATATATGTATGTATTTTAATTGTTGTTTATACTTGAATCATTTTTTTTAGTAATTTTTGTATTTCGTTTCAGAAATAGGAGTGTCCAGTAAAAAACCAAGCACAGTAAGTTCTGTGAAACCAGAATACGGTCCTGATTTAAATGGCCATGGGCAGGACATTGATAATTCTAACAATGGTAGAAAAAGACCAGATGTTTCAATTGTATCATTCAATTCGTATCACACCAAGACCACTCCACATGGAAGTGGAAGTGCTCATAGTGAACGTAAGTAATTGATTTTATTGCTTTTGTTAATGTTGAAGGTTTCATTCACAATAAAGTATTTTCTTCTCAAATCAATCCTTGACAGCCAGTTAATTCTACAAATGAATTGCCCTCAACTTGGAAGAGGTTTTGTCTATGTTAGGTACTGATTAAGTTCTATAGCCTTGGTTGGCAACAAGATACTGCCACAGCCTATTTTTTTACATTAAGAAATGATAATAAAAACTTTTCCCCATACTTGAGTAGAGACAGTAGTTTGTGTATCCTAGTATCAGAGATGCAAATGAATTGTCACCAGCTTGTTTCTGTTCTTTTTTTTTTTTTTAAATCATCTCACCCCAAGCAAGGCATTCTACTGCCACTGTTGTGCAGGGAGTTATATAGGGGAAAGTGATGAGAAAGAGGGGTTAGTTATAGGAAGTGTCAGGAGGAGGGTAATAGACGGATGAGAATATTTGGGTAGTGTAGATGTAAAAAAAAGCTTGTGAGAATGAATGCAAGTTAGTGTGATAGATGTCTATTGACCATACATTTAAATTCCTGGAGATTGTAGCTGTCGGGGGAGCAAGTATATGCAAGGGAATTCCACAGGTGGGAAGTGCGAGAAAAGAAGCTGTTGGAGTAGAAATTGCAGTTACACTTTATCAGTTTCACTGTAAAAGGGTGGGACCTAGTTGCTAATCTAGTTGCTCGTGTAAATTCATACCTAGGAGGCACCAGTGATCCAAGTTCATTGGAGCAGAAGCCGTGAAATTATTTATAGAAGAGGCACAGGGAAGCCATGTCACACCAGTGAGAGAGAAACTGCAGCTGAGCTGCTAAGTCAATATCGATCACATTAATATTCTGAGCTTTTGAACAGATTCAGTCATTATCAAGAAAGAAAAAAATTAGATAAAATTCAAAATCCATGTCATAATTTGGAACTTTAGAATTATTTTGAATTTTGAATGTTTTTTTTGTTGTAACGTGTGTGTGTGTGTGTGTGTGTGTGAGAGATGTTACATTTTGTGCTTTGGAACTGATGTCATATTGCCAGAATGTAATGTAGTTTCTTAGAATGTTAATATATTTTGTGAGTTGTTGGTTGTTTTAACTCAAAATGGATAATTCATAAAATAAATAAAATGTGAAATCTTTGTTTATAGTTTTCTTTATTGTTATTATCATTATCATCATAGTGGGATTGCCAGTTTTTGAAGGAGGATATCATTTGGTATTGTGCATAAATTATAAGTGTACTATTTAGCATGTAGAGATTTCCCAGTTTGTTGTTGTATTATTAATTGCTTAAGAGATATATTTTATTGTTATATCTGCTGGTGATGAAAAAATGAGACCCATCCAGCTCCTATCACATCCTGAGAGTTAAAAATGAGACCCATCCAGAACCTATCACATCCTGAGAGTTAAAAATGAGACCCATCCAGAACCTATCACATCCTGAGAGTTAAAAATGAGACCCATCCAGCTCCTATCACATCCTGAGAGTTAAAAATGAGACCCATCCAGCTCCTATCACATCCTGAGAGTTAAAAATGAGACCCATCCAGAACCTATCACATCCTGAGAGTTAAAAATGAGACCCATCCAGCTCCTATCACATCCTGAGAGTTAAAAATGAGACCCATCCAGCTCCTATCACATCCTGAGAGTTAAAAATGAGACCCATCCAGCTCCTATCACATCCTGAGAGTTAAAAATGAGACCCATCCAGAACCTATCACATCCTGAGAGTTAAAAATGAGACCCATCCAGAACCTATCACATCCTGAGAGTTAAAAATGAGACCCATCCAGCTCCTATCACATCCTGAGAGTTAAAAATGAGACCCATCCAGCTCCTATCACATCCTGAGAGTTAAAAATGAGACCCATCCAGAACCTATCACATCCTGAGAGTTAAAAATGAGACCCATCCAGCTCCTATCACATCCTGAGAGTTAAAAATGAGACCCATCCAGCTCCTATCACATCCTGAGAGTTAAAAATGAGACCCATCCAGCTCCTATCACATCCTGAGAGTTAAAAATGAGACCCATCCAGCTCCTATCACATCCTGAGAGTTAAAAATGAGACCCATCCAGCTCCTATCACATCCTGAGAGTTAAAAATGAGACCCATCCAGCTCCTATCACATCCTGAGAGTTAAAAATGAGACCCATCCAGCTCCTATCACATCCTGAGAGTTAAAAATGAGACCCATCCAGCTCCTATCACATCCTGAGAGTTAAAAATGAGACCCATCCAACTCCTATCACATCCTGAGAGTTAAAAATGAGACCCATCCAACTCCTATCACATCCTGAGAGTTAAAAATGAGACCCATCCAGCTCCTATCACATCCTGAGAGTTAAAAATGAGACCCATCCAGCTCCTATCACATCCTGAGAGTTAAAAATGAGACCCATCCAGAACCTATCACACCTGAGAGTTAAAAATGAGACCCATCCAGCTCCTATCACATCCTGAGAGTTAAAAATGAGACCCATCCAGCTCCTATCACATCCTGAGAGTTAAAAATGAGACCCATCCAGAACCTATCACATCCTGAGAGTTAAAAATGAGACCCATCCAGCTCCTATCACATCCTGAGAGTTAAAAATGAGACCCATCCAGAACCTATCACATCCTGAGAGTTAAAAATGAGACCCATCCAGAACCTATCACATCCTGAGAGTTAAAAATGAGACCCATCCAGCTCCTATCACATCCTGAGAGTTAAAAATGAGACCCATCCAGCTCCTATCACATCCTGAGAGTTAAAAATGAGACCCATCCAGCTCCTATCACATCCTGAGAGTTAAAAATGAGACCCATCCAGCTCCTATCACATCCTGAGAGTTAAAAATGAGACCCATCCAGAACCTATCACATCCTGAGAGTTAAAAATGAGACCCATCCAGCTCCTATCACATCCTGAGAGTTAAAAATGAGACCCATCCAGAACCTATCACATCCTGAGAGTTAAAAATGAGACCCATCCAGCTCCTATCACATCCTGAGAGTTAAAAATGAGACCCATCCAACTCCTATCACATCCTGAGAGTTAAAAATGAGACCCATCCAGAACCTATCACATCCTGAGAGTTAAAAATGAGACCCATCCAGCTCCTATCACATCCTGAGAGTTAAAAATGAGACCCATCCAGCTCCTATCACATCCTGAGAGTTAAAAATGAGACCCATCCAGAACCTATCACATCCTGAGAGTTAAAAATGAGACCCATCCAGCTCCTATCACATCCTGAGAGTTACAAATGAGACCCATCCAACTCCTATCACATCCTGAGAGTTAAAAATGAGACCCATCCAGAACCTATCACATCCTGAGAGTTAAAAATGAGACCCATCCAGAACCTATCACATCCTGAGAGTTAAAAATGAGACAAAAAAGAAAGATGCTTTGGCTCCTTTATTTATATAATTTTCGGCAATGCCATCTAACAAGCATTAGAATAAATTACGCAGCTCTCTTCACACTAATGTACCCGTTATTCTCTTACCCATTCTCTGACACCTACTGTGACCTGTTCTCTTCACTCTCCTGTTATGTAACCCTGAGTGCACCAGTGGCAGTACTGCCTTGCTTGGAGTGAGATGATTATAAAAAACAATTACCTATCAGACAACTGGGGTGATCCCACATTGTGTTATTTACAAATAACTATCTTATATTATTGTAATATTATGTTACTGCATCAGGTATTACCTTATGACACTAATGTCAGAATCATGACATGTGAGTTTGTGAGAGAGAGTTGTGGTTGTATATTCTATGTATGATGTAATTTTCTTACTTTCATTTATACACTCTCCAATAGTGCAAGTGAATTTGTGAACAGTTTAGTCTCATCTAGTCTATTTGTTTTTAATATGTTATGTAACTGCTAAAGTAACAACTTAAACTTTGTAATAATGAATCATAGATGTATATTATGATCTGTGCAATTTGTAGTCTGAAGGCATCTGTTTATGATAAAATAGAATTCAAGACAGAATAATAATGTTAATAAATATCCTGAACACATTAGAGAAAAATAACATCTATTTGTCATAATCAGATGCCTTCATCCTAAAACAAACGATGATAATTCACCTTTTCAAAGTTGACTTGACAAAGGCAAATATGCTATGTGTGCCAATAATTTTTCAGTGGCCATTCACATGTAAAAGAAGTTGTTGGCATGTTGCTGATGGGGATGAACACTTTCAAAATGAATGAATTCAACATGTGGTTGGTTCTGGGCATTGACAGTAAACTGCATCTGGCAGTAAGGCCTCTGATTGGGAGGATGTGAGGAGCATGGAACCACCTTTTAATTGCTGTTGTTCTCAGGTACACCCTGACCCAGAGTAGTAGCACCTGTTAGGGTCCCAGCTATGGACAAATAGTTAACCCCCAAACTAGTTCAAAACACTATGAAAGTATAAAAATAGATTTTTATAGAAATATATACATAAAAATAGACTTTTATAGAAAAATAAACATTTTTGAAGAAAAAATATTACCAACAATACATTTTTGAAAAAAAAATTATTACCATAACACATTTTGACAGAAAAAAATATTCTCAGAAAAACATTTTTGAATACAAGACTAGAAGACATTTTCATTTTTCTAAAATAAAAAAGAATAAAAACAAAAGATTTCCATTAAAATCAGACTAAATCAATCTTCTCACTACAAGCAGATATTTTTAAAAAAATACCATTAAACCCTACCTTTTTTGGCATTAAATAACCCACAGAGGTTGATATGCCGTTAAACAAAACTCAAACTCAACATGTGGAGGACTTTGTAAAATTTTTTAAATAAAGAACAACACGGTTTAAAAGAGGAAAGAAAGAAAATTGTGTTTATGTATATGCATATAAACCCCCCCCCCCCACCACCACCAAAAAAAAAAAAACGTTTATGTACTTAGCCCTCATGTGTGTGTGTGCATGCTGTGTTATAAAGTAATCTAAAATTAAGCAGTTAGATTTCCTGGGGAATGTCTTTTTGAATGTCTTCAATACTACATCTGTGAGCAAAACGGGATAGGATGAGGACTTTACCTTTCGTAGTAGTGAGTACAGCCCTACCTAAGTGAAGTTCATTGTTTGACAAGTTGGGGTAATTCCCATGTGGGCTTTCTGAAAATTTCTCATTTAATCCGTTTCCCAAAATGAATATTTCAATAAGCAAATGACAGGATAAACTAATTTTTTTATTTTCAATCTATCAAGCCAAGAAATTTCCAACATCCTCTTGTGCATGCATTTCTTTTATCCGATGCAAGGCCACAAGTTATAGTCAGTCACTAAGATTCAATCTCATGATGGTAGTAATCGTTTGTGAGCCCATGATTGTTTCCTTTCGATCAAAACAGTAAACCCAGAAATAAATTCTCTTTTGATGATTGCTGAAAAGCTAATTAAAATAGAATTCCTGTGTTTAGATTCTTTTCAGTGGTTATGATAAACATTCATTTTTGAATAACATGTTTTCTTTTGAAAATGACAAGTGTTTAAATGACAGGAAACATTATAAAAGAATAAATAAAGTGAAAGAGTTTACCTTTTGAATGCATTTGAAGAAAACACTTTTTTTTCACATTCGATACTGTAACAAAACTTAATTATAAGCAGGATTATTTTTGAAAAATTGCATAATCTTCTTTAGATGTGAATGCTTAAATTTAAATGAATACGATATTCATGAGCATATTTGATTAGTCGCTTTATAATGAATTCTCAAACTGAACGTTTTTTTCAGGTTTATTAAAATAACAAAGTCTTTAAAGCCTAAAATTATATTTTTTATAATTTCAATTTCTACATCTTTCTTGATTAGTTTCTCAAGGAAATTAATAAATTCTGTACATTGTTGTCTGAGTTCCTGGGATTTAATTTAATTTTTGGTTTTTAAATCAAGTTCACCCCAAGCAAGATATTAAAGTCACTGAGATGCAAAGAGTTAATAGGTGTGGAAAAATTAAAAACAAACACCACCAAGGAGTAAGCACAGAAGAATAAAAATCAGGAGGACAGTGACTGACATTGCATTTAAATTCACAATGATAAAAGTTGGCAGGAAAACATGGAGCCAGAAGAGAATCCCACAAGCAAGAAATATAAGAATGGCCAACACAACTATATATCAATGAGACTTTGTGGCTAGTCTCATACTGCGCTTATATTTAAGTGCTCATCCAAATAATTACCATGAAAGTATTTATAGAAAAGGCACAGAGAGACAACTTTAAAATATTGGGAAAGTGACTGAATCTGAGATGCCAGAGCAGAACCAATGATATTGCTGATTCTTCTTTGGATTTTATCAAGGATCTCTAGATATATAGCATGAGCACCAAACCATAAGTGACATGCATTCTAAGCATGGATGAAGTCTAGATATACAGTAATGGAAGATAGATTCTGGAGAGAAAAATTGTCTTGCTCTATTCAGTGAACAAAAATTTTTAGCATTTGAGGTCACAACTTTCATACAGAGAGTGCTGTGTTGCTAGTTTTCTGGATGTTAGATTTTGACTGGCAGTTAGGTGCCTGAACTTCTTCGTTAATGCTTAAAGAAGCTGCCCTACTCAACAGGTGTATAATATCAGAGGTCTTGTAGTGATATGTCATGCATGGAAGGTGTCAGTGCAAGCACTTTTGATTAGCAACCCTGAAACCACACTATTCTGTAGTCTGTGCCACCTTTCATCAAGTTTGTATTGCCTTAGACAACTGACAGTGACTATTATTATTGTTATGGGGAAACACACCTATTCCTCAGTTAATGGACTATCCCTCCTATATTAATAAGCGTTAACAGGAAGATAACGAGAGTTCTTGAGAAATTTATAGGAGTTCTATTGGAGTTCAATATAACTGCTAGGCAGCTGATATTAGTCGGTACTGATATTTAGCCGAGTACTAAGGAGTTCAGCTTTCAGTGGAAGATTACCAAGTTCCTAATATTTTTGGTGCATTAAGTTGATTAGCAATCGACATAGCATGATTATAGCCTTCAGTGCGAAAACTACTCCACAACAATTATTGACCTCTTCCTCCTTAAAACTGTATCATGACTAAAACAATTAAACAAAACAAAATGAAATGATACGTCTATACTTCTGAGATGAGGTACTGTTTACACTATTTGTACTGTCGTCCTTATTTTTATGGTCATGTTTATGACATGATAAAAATAAAGGATTCAGCTCAAAATTCTTAGCACCTGATGAAGGCTGAAGCGTACAACGGCCTAAACATTGTAACCAATGGCAAGAGAACTCTCTCTTGATCCTTAGCATTGGTTTTATATCTACTTCCACAATTCACAATTGAACTCTGCTAATTCCAATAATTTCTTTTCTTACACTTTTCATCTGTGGAACTCTCTTCTAGTTTCCCTGACACTTATAATCTTCAGTAATTTAAATGAAGTGTCAATTACCATTTTCTGTCTTTCTGAATCCTGTCCTTTTATTGTTCTTTCTCTTCACTAGTGTTATTCTATTACACTCCTAGTCACCCCTTGCATTCTATTATCAGTTTCTTCTTCTTCTATGTGCCCTGTCCTTTCAGGGCGTAGGTGATCATGGATTTCCACATCTCCCTATCCCTAGTCACTCTTAGCACGCCTTCTCCTGTGACACCATGCAACCCTCGCCCCATCATCCACCTGATTAGATCCTTCAAATATGTTATCCGTTGCTTTCCTGTGTCTCTTTTTCCCTTTATCTGGCCTGTTAGTATCAGTTTCTCCAAGCCCTCCTTCCTCATTGCATGTCCCAGGAACTTCAACTGTCTCTTCCTGATTCCCAGTATTAATTCCCTTTTTGTTGCTATCATTTCCAAGACCTCATCATTGCTCACATGCTCAATCCATGATATTCACAGCATCTTTCTGTAGAACTGCATTTCAGTTGCTTTAAGTTTTGCCTTCATCTTTGATGATATTGTCCAGCATTCACTGCCATATTGAAGAACTGACAACACATAGCTATCCAGTACTCTCTCCTTTGTTTCTAGCGAAATTGTGCTGTTCACCTTACTTGGGTTAAAATGATTAGAAAACAAAAGAGATGTATATTTATGTGATAGGTTATAGTAGAGAAATTATTATAGTTTTTTTCAAACAGATGTTGTAGCAATAGTATTATGTTGTATATGACACTTGTTTTACTAAAGACTAAGAAGTCTTATGGAAGGGAAATGAGACAGATTCTGTTCCTATGGGTTCCTGTCATCAAAATATGAGAGAAGATTGAATCTGCACTGCACATGCTTTGGTTCTTCATATATATCCATCTAGCCAAACAATGTGTGCAGCAACTGTGACAGTGTTGAAGACAACCCTAAAATCTATGAGAATTTGCCTTTGTTATATGCATTGTGGTGCAGTGGTTATCTGCTCAGAACGGGATATCAGAAAGCTGAGTTCGAATACCAGTTAAATTGTCACATTCAGTTATACACAAATAACCTTATGAATGGTATTAATATGTCACTTCTTCCTCCAGCTATGAGTTAAATAGCACTACTGATTGGGCTTTACAACCTTGGTTGGTAACAAGTCTACCGCAGAAAGTAATGGCAACCTATTGCAGGAAAATCTTCTGCCCAGTCAGTAATGTCTCTTAATCGCCCAAGCATGTATCCCATATGGCACTGAACTGATCGAATGGGAGGGAGCTATGGAAGAAAGATTTATTCTCCCATAATTATTTCCCCCATTATGGGCTTTCTTATATCTGTGATATAGTAATATAATAATCCACAGACAGACCAAAATGTTTGAAAAGAAAAAAAAATGACAAACATTTTTTCTCAGAGATTTTTTCATACCACTAAGACTTACACAAAATTATCTATCTATCTATCTATCTATCTATCTATCTATCTATCTATCTATCTATAATAAAATATATATAATATATAATAAAAAAAGAGCTTATATATATATATGGAAATTCTTCTGTATCTGGAGAAGCCATGTTTAGTCATGTTTAGGACTTCAGATTCACCAGATTTTATTTACTATGTCCCAGGTGAAGACATATTCCATGACTGAAGAAACAGTAAGTCTTGGGTTTTCACAAATTGAGGACTGTAAGCTGGAGGTTTTTTTTTTCTATATCTGGGAAAGTCATATTCCTAAAAGGAAATAGCCCCATGGATTTGTAAGCTGCTGGGATGGCAGATTTAGCCTCTGCCCAAGCCATGGGTAGAATTGGGTTAAAGTAAGCAACCTTTCAGCTTTGGTTGTTGTGAATAAACAGAATGACAGGCCACTCGCATCATTGTATGGTGTGACATCATTAAACATTTGTCATGTGACCCATATGACTAATCTGCACTAAAGGGAGATAATTGACTTCTGTATTTTTACACTTTCATCTTCAGGGTTGAACCTGGCAGTAATAATGGCTGTTTATTAAACAGGCCATAGTTTGGTAAAATCTCACCATGATTGAGTGCTCAACGTAGATTGAGTCCTAATGGTTTGTTAAACTAACTTGCTTAACCTTACTAGGTTCTAATTGCACTAAAATAAAACTGTTAAGAGAAAGCTGTTTAATCTTTGGCCATTTAACTGGCTTTCTAGAAAATACTTTTACAGAGGGTGGAAAGCATGGCACTTTGAAGACGCAATGGAATAGTGAAAGCTGCCTTCCTAAATCTAAATTATTAAAAAAACTGTAATATCAGTCTTCCTATATAGCAGTGAATGCTGAACAATTTCCTCACACATGAAGGAACTTGAAGCAACAGATATGTTTCTACAGAAGGATGTTGAGAATACTATGGACAGAACATGTAACCAAGAAAGAAAATTAAAGGAAAATGCAAACAAAAAAGATGAACTTAAAATTAGAAAGAGACGATTGAAATTTCTGGGACAGACAATGAGGAAATAGGGCTTAAAATATTTGATACTCACAGGCAGGATATATTGAAGGCAAGGAAGGAAGAAATGAGTAATATAATAATGAGCTTGTCTAAATGGTTGGCAGAACATCAACCACACATGTGAGTGTTATTGAAGTTTTAGAAAAAATGGAAACAAATATCAGAAAGAGTTTAAATTTTTAGAGTGCATAATGAGGAAAGAAGGTTTAGAAAATCTAACTGATATTGTGTAGCAATATCAGTCAGATGAGGTTTTGTTAAATTGAAAATGTGTTCTTTTATGGCCCCTATCATGCCATTATAAATGAAACTTTCATTGTCTTTCTGGTCATTGATGGCAATTGTGATACACAATGATATTCTAATGAAACATTCAGCATTAATTGACCAAGCAGCCAGTATTCATTTTGGTTGAAATTTATAAAATCTTTCTATTAAAACAATTTTTAAAGTCCAGTAACTGTTATTGCTCTTTCCAGTACTGACATGGCCTTCATTCCTAACATTTTATTTGAACTAGTGTAAAACATCTTGATTATGCCATTATTTTCTCTCTTCAAATTATAGTGCTATCCATTTTAGTTGTTGCTGCTGTTGAAAGTCATCAATTGATGTGGTTTCTGTTATTTAGCACACGACTTTAAGCTAGCCAGCATACTGAAAGAGGAAAATCTCATTAGAAACAAAGGAAAGATAGCTGGATTGCTATGTGATATCTGTCCTTCTGTATAGAAGTGAATGTTGAACGATCTCATCAAAGATGAAGGAGAGGCTTGAGGCAGCAGAAATGTGGTTTTACAGAAGGATGATGAGGATACCATGGACGGAGCACTTGTGCAACGATGTGTTGGAAAGGAAGCAAAAGAAAAGAAAACTGATAATAAATACCAGGAAAAGACAAATGTGGTTCCTGGAACATATGATGAAAAGGAAGGCCTGGAGAACTTGATACTCACAGGTCAGATAAATGGAAGAAGAGACAGGGGAAAGCAGCATGAGACATATTTGTTAGGTCTGGGCAAATGGTTGACAGAGCGGGGCTTGGAAGAGATACCAAGATACCAAATTATTGAGAGCAACAAGAGACAGAGCCAAGTAGAAGTACATGATCACCTACACCCTGAAGAGACACGGCACATGAAGATTTTCTGATTCTGTAGTACCAGTACATGAGACTTACTTTTAATCCATGGCTCAAGAAAATAGTTGTATAAAACTGACAGTTGAGATATTTCTGAATAGATTGAGTATTATGCATGACAGCTCAATGAAAGTATTGACCTGACAAGTCTATTTAAAAACATATTTGGGTTTCTAAGTTAATATTTTGAATGTGTAGCAATTTGCGGTGTTGGGAAAAACTAGTTCAGCCCACATCTTTATTACTGACCACAGCTTGGGTTGCTGAACATGTAGATATTCTTTCTGCTAGTAAATTTGATCAGGATAAAATCATCCAACATTCAGTTATCTTTTATTAAATGATAAAATCTCTCAACTCAACATAGTTTACTGCCACATCACATTGAAACACTGGTTTCTATACAATCACTAAAGTTAAGCAATGTTGAGCTTGGTCAGTACCTAGATGGGTGGCCACTTGAAAATATCGAGTACTGTAATGGATAATGGCTTGGAAATTTTAATTGGAGAGCAGTATTTGAATGCACATTGTGTTCGTTATATTCCCTTACATGCAAATACTATTGGGTAAAGTATGAATCCACTTCTTCTCCCAGCTATGGGTTAATTAGTAAGACTTGTATCACTAAATCATAAATTTTATTTTCTCTCTTTAAATAACCCGAAAAGGGTTGAGAAGCCATAGAAAATGAACCAATCAATTCAACATGACTACTTTCTAGAAAGTTGCCTTGGCAAGCACTGATCTCAAACTGACCTATTTTTTTTCACCTGTCACATCTTCTAAACACTGTGAGGATGCCAAAAAGATGATGTGTTAAAAAAATTTGTTATGAATTTTGCAGGATCTGAGTATGTTCCGTGTCTGAAATCCAGATTTGTCTATTTGTTGACAGCCAAGCTTTTTGTTTGTAAAATTGCCAGGCTAATTTGTATAAGAAAATAATTTGTAGGCAAGAATTATTTTAGAAAACACAATTTCCAACATTCTCATGATAAGTTTAAAGTTAACTAAGTTTTGTTTGTTATGTCAACCAACTTAATAACATAAATAATTGTAAAATGAGTGGGATTGGGGATTTACTTAGTTTCAAACGGTTTAATATGTTGTAGTGGACGAAGCGTCCACTTACTAATTTATGTTTACGAGTCGACTCGACGTAACATGGGTGGTGAAATAAAACAGACAATAAGAAAGAACGAGTAAGGCGAAAGTAACCAAAAAATCAATATATTAACAAAGGTTACATATGGTTGACAGCATGCATAAAATTAAGGAAAGAGAAGTTCTTTTTCTAGCTGAAAGAAAGGTTTGTAACAATTGTTAAGATTATCGTCAAGAGTTTGAAGTTCACATCCTTGATGAAATTATTCAGACAGAAAACAAGGTTCTGTGTCTGTGTATGCGTTTAGGCAAGAAAGTCAGACAGAAGACAAAGTTCTGTGTCTGTGTGTGCGTTGAGTAGAGAGAGAGACTTACATGCGAATGTAGTAGTCTTAGGCAGTCTGTGGATTTCTACTGACGAAGGTTGGAAAAATTGTGAATTTATGTGTAGAAAGTTATTTTATGTAAGGTCCAGTTTGAATGAAAGTTAATGTGCATAGTGTTAATGTCGGTGAGAAGAAAAATAAAAAAAATTTGCGCCACTAATTGCTACCCGCAATTAGTGCGCGTGTGTTTGTGTGAGTTAGGGAGACATGTCTGCTCTTGCCCCAGGACAAAATCCTAACTGGCATACCACGTGATGTTCCCCGCTTTTATTAGCATCGTTTAGGCGGGAAACAAGTCATCATGTGGACGCCGAGTGACCATGTGTGTGTGTGTGTGTGTGTCTGTGTGTGGGTGTCAATGTATCAAACCCCACAATGTTTTATTAATCTCTCTGCTGGTTTAAACCTCACTTTGGTCCTCATCTTATTCGCCATGGAATTCACTGTTTTTTCAACAATTCCTCTCTATTCAGATTTAGTTTTCCATTTAGCTTTCTCCTGACCTCACATCTCCAAAAGAAGACCTTAGATTTTATCCCGGAATTGTGAATGATTAGCAGTATGTGTTTCTCTGTACTTTTTATGGTTTTTGAAGACCAGAAACAAGTTACACCATTTTTGTTAATGCTATTTGATGGATTGTAGAGCATTTTAAGCAAGATGTGCATTGTGGTGCAGTGGATATTGGCTCGGAACAACAATTTGGGAAGAGGAGTTCGAATTCCAGGGGAATTCCTTTCATTCACTTAAGCACAAATACCCTTGTGAAAGGAATTAATCCATCTCTTCCCTCCAGTTATGGGTTAAATAGGAGGACAGATTGGGTTCTATAGCCTTGGCTGGCAACCAGTTTATTGCAGAAAGCAATGGCAACCTACTGCAGGATAATCTTCTGCCAAGTCAGTCATGTCTCTTTCGAGACATGATTGTCCAAAGCATGTATCCTGTATGGCACTTAACTGACTGATGTTGAAAAAAGGTTATGCAGAAATAGTTGGCCACCAGTGATAAATTTACCTTTCAGCTCATTTCGTAAGCTGAAAAGTATATCTCTTTTTTAAAAAGCAACATTTATTATTATAGAAAGTCAAAAACGCCAAAGAATGCAGTTAGTAATTAATGACAATTTTAACAACATAAGATATGCAGATGATACAGTGCTGATAGCAGATTCAGAAAGGAAACTACAAGACCTCCTACAGAAGGTAGCTGAAGAAAGTGACAAGAAAGAACTACAAATAAACTGCAAGAAAACTGAATGCATGGTCATCAGCAAAAAGAGCAGCCCAAAATGCCAAATACAAATGGGGGATATTAAATCAAACCAGTACAAAAATTTAAATTCCTGGGAAGTTTTCTAACAGAAGACGGAAAATGCGACACAGAGATCCAAAGACGAATTGGCATGGTGAACAACACATTCCAGAAGTTGCGTAAAGTATTAAGAGACAGGAAAATTTTGCTAGAAACAAAGAAAAGCATACTGGATTCCTATGTGATATCAGTTCTATAATATGGCAGTGAATGCTGGACAATATCATCAAAGATGAAGGAAGAACTTGAAGTAGCAGAAATGTGGTTCTACAGAAGGATGCTGCAGATATCATGGATCAAGCATGTGAGCAATGATGAGGTTTTGGAAAGAATGGAAACAAAAAAGTAATTAATACTGAGCATCAGGAAAAGACAGTTAAAGTTCTTGGGACAGGCAATGAGGAACGGGGGCTTGGAGAACCTGATACTAACAGGCCAGATAGAGGGAAAAAGAAATAGAGGAAAGCAGCAGATAATATATTTGAAAGGCCTGATCAGGTAGATGACAGAACAGGTTTTGTGTGGTGTAACAGAAGAAAGCATGCTAAGAGTCACCAGGGATAGAGAGACGTGGAAAGCTAAGATCGCCTATATCCTGAAAGGGCAAGGTACATAGAAGAAGAAGAAGAATTAGTGCTGTTGCCTTTAGTTTGAATAATTGTCTAAATTTGATGTGGCATTGAATGGAACAAGGTTCATGTTTACTCACTGGGAATTTTTACCCATTCTGCTTGGCTGTAATCCCAAAGCTCTTGTTGAAGATTATATAGTTTTCGTTGAAGCATTTGTTTTATCAGTTTCTACTACATTGATGCAGTGATATAAAAATCAGTACTTCTTGTTTGAGTGTTAACATTTTACTCTTAATGAATGAAGTTCAAATCTAGATTCAAATTCAGATTCATAAATATCACATTTTAACAAACTGAAAATGTTTAAAAAAAACATGAGCTCAAATGTAATAAAAATGTCAAAGATGAAAATATTAGACTGAATACCTTAAGAATTAAGGCAAGTATTTAACGTCAAAACTTCTGCCAATAATTATCTTTGTGTTGCATTTTCTAACATTTGTTCAACTCAATGTGTGTTGTGGTTCAGTGGATATTTACTTAGAATGAGAAATTAGGAAGCTGAGTTCGAATTCCAGTTGAATTTATTGCATTCACTTTCATGCAAATACCCTTGGGAAAGGTATGAGTCCGTCTCTTCTCTCCCTATCTATGGGTTAAATAGATGGACAGTTTGGATTCTATATACTCATTTGGCAACCAGTCTACTGCAAAAAGTAATGACAACCTACTGTGGGAAAATTGTCTGCCAGTCAGTCATGTCTCTTTCAAGACATGATCACCCAAGCAGATACCATATATGACACTTAACTGACTGACTGTTCTACTAGAAAAATAAAAAAAAAATAAAGTTTTCTCTCATATATCTATATATATATCCAGATGAATGAGGAATGAAGAAAATAATTGCAATGTTCAAAACATTAATTTAAAACAGTGCTCAATATAAAAATAGAGCAATTGATATTTATTATTAATTATACTTTAAACCATGTACAAACTACTACAAAATTGTACATTTTGTTTTGACATTGAAAGAACAATGTCTCATCAGATAGCTAATAATGATGCTAATAAATGTTTTTTGAAAAAAAAAATATATATATATATGTGTGTGTGTGTGTAATTTTTTTAAAGATGTTTATGATAGAGCTACAGATTACTTAATTCAAGTACATTTTTCAAATTTCTCTTCAAACAGAAATTTTATGAAAACATAAAATTGTTCTATTTTGTAATGATTTAAAAAAAAATATGCAAAAAGGTTTTATTTAATTCCAAATACTTTTGCCAAAATTTGCCAATACAAAAATGAAATTTCATTGTTACTATAAACTTTGTTCATAAAACGTAGTCCAAAATTTTTTAAACCTTCAGGTAAAAGGAAAGAAAAGATTGATGTGTCACGATATAAAATGGCATGAAGTACTGCAACCAATGCTTATTTCAAGTTAAACTTTAACTTCTGTAAAACAACAGAATATGTTCAATAAATACTAAGAGTTTCAATGGTAGCTTTTCCAATATGTTAGGCAAAATCTTAGAAGTGTTTTCTTGTTTACTCAGTGATGTACACTACTGGCCATAATTATTAGTCCACCCTAGTTTTAAAAGAAAATGATGCATTTCATACTATTTTTAGTATTTATTGCCAAGTGGATAATTCTAAATGAAAATAGAATGGTTGTCGGAGGATTATTCTAAAAAAACTTGTAGAAAGGATGCCAAGAGTGTGTGCAGCTGTTGTGAAGGCAAAGGGAGCTTATTTTGATGAAACAGCAATATATTACAATATATGTAATTATTACATATTTATAAATTCATTTGATGCCCATGTTATTGTGCAGTATTAAAAAAAGAACCATTTTATTTTCATTTACAATTATTCATTGGCAATAAATACTAAAAATAGTATGAAATGCATCATTTTGTTTTAAAACAGGGGTGGCCTAATAATTATGGCCAATAGTGTATATTTTGTGCAATTGATGGTTTTGAAGCCTTAGAAATAATTCCAAAGTTCAGAAAATTGGCTCCATAAGGACATAAAGGGACTTTTCTTACTCTCCTTGGTGAACACAAGAATTTAATTCTTTGGATAAGAGGGAATGAACATGGATTTGTTGTTAACTAAATATCAAATGATAAGATTGGTGGAAGGAGGTCAGTTTCCAGTATCACAATCTAAATCTGTTTGGTCTAAATGAGGCTTCAAAGAGATTTTTCATGGTGAAGTGGATATCAACTTGGCACGAGAAATCAGAGAGCTGTGTTTGAATTCCAGTTGAATTCATTGCATTCACTTACACGCAAATACTCTTAGGAAAGGTATTAATCCATCTCTTCTCCCTCCATCTATAGGTTAAGTACCAAGACAGATTGGGTTCTATAGCCTTGATTAGCAACCAGTCTACCACAGAAAGTAATGGCAACCTACTGCAGGAAAATATTCAGCCTCGTCAGTCATGTCCCTTTTGAGACATGATCGCTCAAGTCTGTATCACATATAGCACTTAACTGACTGTTCAGAAAAGAAAATACTTTTTAGAATGTAAGGAAATAAATTAATAGGTTTTGCTACATGACAGTGTACATTCTTCTGTTGACTATGAAGTTTGGATGGGAAGTTTTTTTTCGCGGACAACATATTCTGTAGATCTGTAATTTTTAGATTATCATTTATTTGGATCACTTTAACACTAATATGATTTTAGGCAAGTGTGAACTTACTTATTTTAAAATTTTGTCTCCAAAATGGTTTTCATTAGACTTATATGTGAACCACCTTCGTTTCTTTCACGTTTCATTCTTAAATATAAGTTCCACTTTAGCAGCTTTTTCTCACAAACCGTAGCTTTGCGTAACTGACTCTCACAAGTTATCGTCTCTGATCACTACAATCTTAATCTGTTCAAGTTGAGGATTAATCATTATCTTCCCCACATATCACCATAAACTGTGGCTCTTACATTGTAATACTCTACCTTGAGTGGCTATTGGACTTTGTACAGGTAAAACATCATTGTAAAAAAAAAAATATTGTTCAAGGTACAAAATTATAATTACTGGATTTATAATGCTAAAGAGTATTTTTTATTTTGTTGCCAACTTAAAGATTGAATGTAAAAAGTGTTGAAGCAAGATTGTGGTTTTGCTCTTATCAGGTAAAGCTGTGGGATCTTCAAAATGCTCTCTTCTTGATCAAATAAAAAGTCAATTCATAAATATGGGCAATTTTTCAAGCATTTTCAATAATTTACCAATTTAATTGACTGTGTGATGTGAGCGACATAAATCAAACCACTCAACTTCTCAAGAAGAGAATTTAGCCAACATGTAGCAGCTTGTATTAGAAAAGATTGACTGCTAAATTTGTATAAGTGCTCTGTTACACCAAAGTCTGTTGTCTCAGAACAACATATTAAAAATTGGGAATGGGAATTGTCCTTCCATGAGAATTTTGTTCTTAGTTGGATCACATATTAACTATCACTTGAAAGTTCTCAAGACAATTCATGATAAAACAAGACAACCATACTTAAGCATAGAAAAGAACTTTTTTGTTAGGACTTATATAGAAAAACCAAATGACATTACACCAATGCCAAAGTTGGCATGACTGAAATAACACTGCTCAGATAAATGACAAGATTTTTTACAATAATTCTATTAATACTCTAGCCTTATCTTTGTGAAATCAAGCACTTTGCCAAAAAAAGTCTGCTTGCCCAAAATGCCTTTCCACCAGTAGACTACTGAAAAAAACAGCAATTTTGGCATTAAATACCATTACAATTTTACACACACACACACACATATGTATATTCCCATGTTCATATATCATAAATACATGTATGTTTTCTTTCCTCATATTTCCCTTTTTTAGTAAGTGTGCTGGAAATCCAGTCATCCAGTTTTTTTTTTTATATTAAAAATCCAAATATCCATATTCCAAACAATAAAAAAAAAGTTAAAAAAAACATATCAGTTAAATAAATTATTTATATTCAAAACATGTACATGGAATTCAAGAAAGTAAAGTAGTATTAAAAATAGTCTTTAGTTAAGTTAAAGTCCCTGGGTTGTTGGTACACAGAACAGTTGTAGTTTTAAAAAAAACTTATTTGATCCACTGAATAAGCTTTAGTTGAAAAAAGTTTTTATCATTAGCAAAAATTTGCCTTCTTTGTTGTTAGAGATGATTTATTTGAAGTCACCAACTAACCATCAATAAAGATTCACTGACCATCCAAGCTGTTGTTAGAGCTGATATGTTTGAATTCACCAACACATTTCTTTCAGCATGCACTGAGAAAAAAAAAAGGCTATGTAACCTCAGCAATGAGACTATCACATATATCTACTCCTCAAAAGTCGAAATTGAAATAGAAATTCAAGAACAATGGCACTTTTTTGTTCATGAAGGTTTCTCTTTTCTTCTTCTCTCTCTTCTATGTGCCATGTCCTTTCAGGACGTAGGCGATCATAGCTTTCCACATCTCCCTATTGCTGGTAGCTCTTAGCAGGCTTTCTCCTGTTACTCCACAAAACCCTCGTTCCATCATCCACCTGCTCAGGCCCTTCAAATATGTTATCCACTGCTTTCTCCTCTCTCTTTTTCCTTCTATCTGGCCTGTTAGTATCAGGTTCTCCAAGCACTTCTTTTTTATTGCATATTCTAGGAACTTTAGCTGTCTCTTCCTGATGCTCAGTATTAATTTCCTTTTTATTTCTATCCTTTCTTCTATAAATACTTTCACGGCTTCTGCTCCGATGAACTTAGATCACTGGTGCCCCCTAAATATGAATTTGCACGAGATACTAGATTAGCAACTAGATCCCACCCTTTTACAGTGAAACCGATAAAATGTAGCCGTAACTTCTACTCCAACAGTTTCTTTCCTCGCACTTCCCGACTGTGGAATTCTCTTCCAAACGATTGCTTCCCCGACGGCTACAATCTCCAGGGGTTTAAATGTAAGGTCAATACACACCTCCTAACACACTAGCCTGCCCCCATTCTATCAAGCACTCTTCCCATCTGCCCAACCCTCATCCTCGCTATCCTTACTCATCTGTCACCTTTCTCCTGACATTCCCTATGTCTATCCACTCCTTCTCTTTACCTTCCCCTATGTAGCCCCATGCGCAATAGTGGCAGTGGAATGCCTTGCTTGGGGTGAGATGATAAAAAAAAAAAAATAATTGCTCACATGCTTGATCCATGATATCTGCAGCATCCTTCTGTAGAACCACATTTCAGTTGCTTCAAGTTTTTCCTTCATCTTTGAAGATATTGTCCAACATTCATTGAAGAACCAACATCACATAGCAATCCAGTACTCTCCTCTTCGTTTCTAGAAAAATTGTCCTGTTTTTTAATACTTTACTCAACTTCTGGAATGCTTCCTTTGCCATGCCAATTCATGAAGGTTTAGTTGAATTAAAAATAGGATCTTATCTCTTTGTAGAAGCTGGTTATAGGATAAATAAAGTGTCAAGTAAAGAGTTAGATGACAGGAAGTTGACTAATGATCAGTCAATCAGTCAGTTAAGTGTTATACGTGATACACGCTTGAATAATCATGTCTTGAAAGAGACATGACTGACTGGGTAGAAGATTTTCCCACAATAGGTTGCCATTACTTTCTGTGGTAGACTGGTTGACAACCAAGGCTTTAGAATCCAATCTCTTCTGCTATTAAATCTATAGCTGGAGGGAAGAGACAGATTAATACCTTTCTCAAGGGTGTTTGTGTGTATGTAACAAATATCGACTGGAATTACAACTTGGCTCTTCAGTTTCTTGTTTCAAGCCAATATACACGACACCAAAATGCACAAAATGCAGGAGATTTCGAAGCTGTCTTGGTATCATGGCTGAAGCCAATGGCAATTATATTGAAGAAATTTAGCATCTTTAGTATTTCAAGATACTTTTGGTAATTTTGGTCTATTAAAATGAGATGTCAGTGCTATTTTTTTTTTGCCTAATATAGATGACGATTATCCATTACACGTTCTGTGTGTGTTTAATTCATGCCTGATGATTGCAATATGCATTAAACTTCAAGTAGCAGCAAACAATGAGAAATAAGTATATGATTATCTGTAATATATATATATATATATATATATATATATATATATTTTATTATAAGTTTATAATAAGAATATAGTATACTGCAACACAAGAGCCATTGTGTTTCGCTACTATCTTATTAGCACTTTGTCAGGCAGTCTGACAAGTTGCTAATTAGATAGACCTGAAACACAATAGCTCTTGTGTTGCAGTAAACTATGTATACATATATATTCAGCTATTAGTATTTGATGGGACATCTTAATTACGTCTATTTTAAAAAATATTGTTTTGCCATCTAAACCTACAGTAAATTCATTGATGTATGAGAGTGAATATCACTCCAGAGTAGTTATTGCATTGTCAACAAAAATACCCTCATGTACTACAATATGAAATGTTTGGTTTAGGGAGCGTTTGCAAAAGTGATGACCAAGCTCATTTTGAAGATTCAATTAAGCTGCCTTTAAAAAGAATGTGCAGTGGATATCAGCTCGGAACAAGAAATAGAACAGCCAAGTTTGAAGCCAAGTCAAATTCGTTGCATTCACTTCCACACTAATACCCTTGGAAAAGGTAGTAATCTGCCACTTCTCTTTCCAGCTATAGGTTAAATAACAGGACAGATTGGGTTATATAGCCTTGGTTGGCAACCAGTCTATTGCAGAAAGCAATGGCAACCTACTGCAAGAAATCTTCAGCCCAGTCAGTCTTGTCTCTTTTGGGACATGATCAGCCAAGCGTGTATCACATATGGCACTTAACTGTTAAAAAGCTGCTGTAAATTCTAGACCTTATTTTGATTTTTGTTGATGTGTGATGTAATTTGAAATGGGTCACCAAGAAATATTTTGCTTTCACTAAGAATCTGATAATTTTTTATTTTTTTTTGACAGATATTTCATGAAAGTTGGTACCCAAAACAGACACCCAAACTTTCTTCTTTATGTGAACCATCCTTTCAGTACATAGTCAATCATGGACATCTACTTACCTCTATCGCTTGTCACTCTTAATGTTTTTCACTCTGTATCTGTTGTGGATCTGGGGTTAGATCTGGAGTTAGATCTGGGATTAGATCTGGGGTTAGATCCAAATTATAATACAATGCAAGGTAATTCGGTATAAACGCAATATATTGTAGAAGAGAAATATGTACATAGAATACAGTTAGTTGAATATGAGAGAATGCGAGATAATGAGACGTGAGACTTAGCAATGCGATAACCTCAGGACTAGATCTCCTGTAATACACTGTAGTCCTCCCATGTAGTAGTATGACTACTACTATAAATAGTCTGTGGAAGAGTTCATCTTTAAAGTAATAAGAAAGGTGCCCCAGCAGTATCTCTTTTGAACGATGAACTGTCATTTACTTACTCAAGCCATCAAGTATGTTTTGCATTGCTTTCCCTTGTTTCTTTCCCTCTATCCATCCTGTGAGTATTAGATTATCCAAGCCTTCCTTCCTCGTTAAGTGTCCCAGAAACTTAAGCTGTCTCTTCTTTCTGAGTTTCTTTTTTATTTCTATCCTCTGCAAAACCTTCCTTTTGCTCACATGTTTGCTCCATGGTATACTCAGTATCCTTCTAAAAAATCATATTTCTGTTGCTTCACGTCCCTCCTCTGAGATTTTCCAGCATTCACTGCCAGCCAGGAGGACAGATATTATATAACAGTCCAATACTCTTTCTTTTATTTTCAATGAAATCTTCCTTTCTCTCAATACTCTGCATAGCTTTTGAAATGTGTCCTTGGCTATGCCAATGCACCTATGGGTCCCAGTGTTACACTTTCCGTCCACCATCAGAACACTTCCCAGATATTTAAATTTATGTACCTGCTTAATTTTAGTATTCCTGACATGAAGTTTGCATTTTGAACTTCTCTTTTTGCTGCAGTCCTGGGTATGACAGTAAACTGCATCTGGCAGCAAGCTTTTGATTGAGAGGTTGTGAAGAGCATGGAACTACTTCTTAATTGCTGTTGTTTCCAGGTTCACTCTGACCCGGAGTTGTAGCACCTGTTAGGGTCTCAGCTATGAGCAAATAGCTAACCCCCAAACTGAGATCAAAATGCGATGAATGTATAAAAATACACTTTTATAGAAAATATGCATTTTTTAAGGAAAAATACGACCTTCAATACATTTTCAAAGGAAAAAAATTATTACCATAACACATTTTTGAAAGAAAAAAATATTGCCCTAAGAGATTTTTGAAGGAAAAATTATTACCAGAAATACATTTTTCAATACAAACCTAGAAGACATCTTTAGTTTTCTAAAATAGAAACAAAAAAAAATTCCATCAAAATCTGACTAAATTAACCTTCTCTCTATGACCATACATTAAAATAAATACACTGAAACCCTACCTTTTGGGCATTAAATAACCCACAGAGGTTGATATGCTGTTAAATAAAACTCAAATTATTTTTGTTGATGACTAACTTTTATTAAAAATTTCTATGCAAGCCATAAGCTAAATGTTTTGAAATTTTGATGCAAATGGTTGCTTTTAGCATGAAGTTTCTTCATATTGGACGTGTTTGGTGGGGCTGCACTTTCTTCAGCTCTAGTGTCTAGTAGAAATTTTACTCACTCTGTTTTTCTATGATATAAAAGAGAAAGTTTTAGAGACATTTTTCCAGTAAATGTGGCCATTTGTACCTGATAAAAAATTAATTTCTCAAGTCTTAAAATTGAAATGTATAAAATTTGTACAATTTTTAACTTTCCTGATACTAGCCTGCCACAAACTATTCATCGTCAACTCATGCTACATCGACTACTGAAACTATTTCCACATCGAAATCGGATGAATGTTTTTTTTGTATGTGGCTAGAAGCCACTGAAGTCGTCTTAAATGCTCATGGTTTTGTTTGGGTTCTTTAAGGTTTGCTTGGATATTGTCAAAAATGTTTTATAGTTTATCTGGAGTAATATCACGTGTTAACAAAGTCAGGATGTGTGTTGTACGCATTTGTAATTTATCTCCTCATAAAATATTTTCTTTTATGTATTTCAGTCTGAAGCAACTTTGCTTATAACTGAATAGCCCCTCAGTTCTACTCTCTTTCCACTTTATATAAATGATTTGCCTAAGAACATAGTCAGATCATTAATAAGTATCTAAGCAGAGGATACCATAATTGATGGATCAGTCAGTTAAGTGCCATACGTGATACACGCTTGGGCGATCATATCTCGAAAGAGACATGACTGACTTGGCAGAAGATTATCCCGCAGTAGGTTGCCATTACTTTCAGCAATAGGCTGGTTGCCAGCCTAAGGCTATAGAACCCAGTCTATCCTGTTATTTAACCCATAACTGGAAGGAAGAGACAGATTAATACCTTTCCCAAGGGTAGTGAATGCAAGGAATTCAACTGGAATTCGAACTGGGCTCGTTCTGAGCCAATATCCGCTGCACCACAATGTACATCTAACAACAGACAACTTGTGTATAAAAAATATATCCACTTATTCAATTTATTTTTCGCAGTGATGATTGTATGTACAGGGGTAGCCAGAGGAAGCATACACATATGAGGGAGTGACAGGTGGATTTGAGTTTTCTTTGCATCGTGAGCTTATCTGTCCTCTTGGCTCTTGTCTACCTGGGAAAACCTGGCCTATATATAAGTCAAGGCTCTGTTGAGTTTCACCGAATTACATCATTCCCAATCAGACCGAATAACCAAATGTTATCTTTGGCCAGTTGCATTTTGACATAACCACATTATTGTTTATTTCATTGTTCAAATTTTGTTTCAACTTTGACATGCTGATGCAATGCCTGTTTATTTCATTGTTTCTGACAACCAAAGGCTTACGGCCTATCACGTTGAATACACCAGTTCTCACTCGATCACCGAAGTTAAGCTACATTGAGCCTGGTCAGTACTTAGATGGGTGACCACTTAGGAAAACCAAGTGCTGTACGCGTTTAGTGATGGATGTGTGTGCTTATGACCTATCACGTTGAATACACCGGTTCTCACTCGATCATCGAAGTTAAGCAATGTTGAGCCTGGTCAGTACTTAGATGGGTGACCGCTTGGGAATACCAGGTGCTGTAAGCATTTAGTGACGGATGTGGTGCAGTGGATATCAGCTCGGAAAGAGAAATCCGTGAGCCGAGTTTGAATTCCAGTTGAATACCTTGCATTCACTTAAGCACTGGTACCCTTGGGAAAGGTATTAATTTGTCCCTTCCCTCCAGTTATGGGTTAAATAACAAGGGTAGGTCTTGGGGACCCTGCCCTTAAAAAAAACAAATTCTAATGAATCTTGATACTCAAAAAGAAAAAAGTATTACTAGACACAAAACTTATATAAAAACAATAAATTGTTGAAAGAAAAAGGTATTATTAGCAATAAAATAAATAAAATTTAGTTGGCAATAAATAATCCACCGAGCTTGATATGCCATAAAAACAAAACAACCAACCAATTGACAACCAAAACATATTTCTTGTCAGCTTACTAAAATATAATTTATTTTATTATTTAACTCAAAATAATTTAATGTAAATTATATTCACTTCTGACCAAATAATTAAATTATATTCCATTGTTTATATTTTATGACCTTGAAAACCAGTGTTTTTGACACAATACACTGTTTAATTTTTTATGCATTCCAGCTTCAACTGAAATCATTGTGTTTTCTTTTTGTCCTTCAACAGGAATAAATTCTTTTCAAGTTTAATTATATTTTGTTGGTCTCTATAATATATAACAATGTTTCGTCATCATCGAGCAGACCAGGAAGGTTCTACTGTTACAATGACAGAATGTACCCTCAATGTGGCTCCGTCATTCAAACATCTACGGAGACTTGTTTCCTCCCAAACTTCCAAAAGTGGAATATAAATACAATCTGTCACTAAGATGATTTTCTAAGCACAGCTTAGATGTGGCACAAGACCAAAAGTATGGGACACCCAGTGAGGATCAAACTCACTACTTCTTTGTAATGATGCTAGCAAGAAAAGCTTCCATGCTGTTACACCATGTGAAAGTGCCACAATCTACTGCTGAATAAGATGGAAAAATAGCACCCTAGAAATTATTTGACTCTACCTCCTATGCTTTATTCTTAGAAGAGTTAAATATAACCATAAAGGAAGTATGGCTGCTATATCTCAACTGGAGATGCTCAATCCTCATTTTCCAGCCTTGACAGAGTTCAAAAGCATCAATGCGGCATCGTGGGCATCGTTTTCCACCATACCACCCCTTTTCCCACAGACAAAAGGATATGAGTTACTCTATCATTATTTCCATGACAAATGATCTAACGAACTACATTCCTTAGTTCCATCAGCTCAGACCTTTACCACTAAAACTAATCCTAATCATCTTTGCATTTCATTAATAAAGTTCCATTCAGGCAGTTTCTTCTCAAGAACTGCTAATTTGTGGAACAAACTCTCTATCAGATGCTTTCTCAATTGCTGCAATTTTTATCTCTATGTTTCACGTCTAATATCTACTTTCAACAACTTCATTTAGTAAGGCTCTATTTTGAGTGGCTCTTCAACTTTGTATGAGGTGAAAAATAGTTCTATGTTTACAGTGGTGAGAAGTAGTGGAACTGAAGCCAAGATGCCAGGTCTAAACTGATAAAATACAAAGAAGAATCTGTAATGTTATCAAGAATCTATTAATACATAGCAGAAGCACTAGACCAGATGTGGTAGCAATATTCAATGCATGGATGAATGGTCGACTTATAACTGTAAGATAACTGGCAAGAACAACTCTCTAGCATTTCACAGCAAACCAATTTTCTAGCAACGTTAATTCTTAATGCTGTACTTAGCTTTTAGAAGGCTTCTTTAGCTATTCCAATGTATAGAATTTGCACAATTTTTAACTTAAATTATTTTTTGTGTCACATTTTCTGTCATTTGTTATAAGACTTCTCACATGATTTTTCCCTAACCATATGAATTTAAGCATACTACTTGATTGGCATCTACGTCTCATCCTTTTACCTCTGAAATAGTTAACATAACCACCATTTCTGTTCCAAAAGTTTCATTTTTCACACTTCCCATCTGTGGAATTCCCTTTTATTTACTTGCTTCCCTGATATCAGCAATCTCTAAAAAATTTAAATGCAACATCAGATTCTATCTTCTTGAATCCTGTTCATCTTTTATCTTTTCCTCAATAGCCCTTTTACCCAGTCTTTTCTCCACTGTAGCACTCTGCACAATAGTGGTGGTCTCATCTTGCTTGGGGTGAAATGACTAAAAAAAAATTTAAATGCACACACACTTTTAATGTTTTGTGCTTTCTGTGTTTAATTTTTTGAGAGAGATATTTTATAAAACAAATTCTTTCATATATTTTTTATATTTACACTGATATTCAATCTGTACAAGGCTCAAGAGTCACTTAAGGTAGAGGGATACAGAGGAAGAGGCACAGTGTATTGGATATGTGAGGAAGACCTAGACTTGAACAGATTAAGATTGTAGTGATGAGGGAAAATTTTCTTGGTAGTCAGTTCCACAAGGTTGCAGTTTGTGGAAAGAATCTGCTAAGATGAAAAGTGTGATACAGAGATTCAAAGGCAAATTGGCATAGCGAAGGATGTGTTCCAGAAGCTTAGTAAAGTATTAAGAAACTGGAAACTTTCACTAGAAACAAAGAAGAGAGTACTGGATTGCTATGTGATGTCAGTTCTTCAATATGGTAGTGAATGCTGGACAATATCATCAAAGATGAAGGAAAAACTTGAAGCAGTTGAAATGTGGTTCTACAGAAGGATGCTGCGGATATCGTGGATCAAGCATGGGAGTAATGACAAGGTTTTGGAAAGGATGAAAAAAAAAAGAAAATTAATATTGAGCATCAGGAAGATACAATTAAAGTTTCTGGGACATGCAATGGGGAAAGAGGGCTTGGAGAAACTGATACTAACAGGCCAGATAGAGGGGAAAAAGAGATAAAGGAAAGCAGTGAGTAAGATATCTGAAGGGCCTGAGCAGGTGAATGATAGAACAGGGGTTGCGTGGTGTTACAGAGAAAGTGTGCTAAGAGTCACCAGGAATAAGAAGACATGGAGGGCCATGATCGCTTACGTCTGAAAGGACAAGGCACTTAGAAGAAGAAGAACTTACATCTCACAAATAGAATATGAAGGAATTTAGGGTGGTTCATTACAATGTGCATGGCATGGTGTGTTTTATCTGTGCAGAGTAGTAGAATTAGTTAAAATGATCAGCTCTTTGTACTGTTCCAGTAAGTACCTGACTCCACATGATATCCTCTATCATTATATGAGCCAGATCAGACCAAAAATGGACTACTGTTGACATATTTGGGTGGGAGCTGCCCAGTCCTAGATTTCCAGGCTTGGTATAGTTCAAAAGTTTTTCCAAGTCCTTGTTGAAGAAAAATTATTTTTCACACTCCAACCTCTCTTTGGTCCTGGGCATAACTGTAAACTGTATCCAGCAGTAAGGCCTCTGATTGGGAGGTTGTGAGGAGCATGGAACCACCTCTTAATTGCTGTTGTTCTCAGGTTCACCGTGACCCCTGAGTGATAGCAACTGTTAGGGTCCCAGCTGTAGGCAAATAATTAACCCTCCAAATTAGCATCAAAACACTATGAAAGTATAAAAATAAATTTTTATAGAAATACATACATAAAAATAGACTTTTATAGAAAAGTATTGTGGTCCAGTGAATATCGACTCGGAACGAGAAATCGGAGAGCCGAGTTTGAATTCCAGTTGAATTCATTGCAATCATATACACGCAAATACCCTTGGGAAAGGTATCAATCCATCACTTCCCTCCAGTTATGGGTCAAATAACAGGATGGATTGGGTTCTATAGGCTTGGTTGGCAACCAGTCTACCGCAGAAAGCAATGGCAACCTACTGCAGGATAATCTTCTGCCCAGTCAGTCATGTCTCTTTGGAGACATGATCGCCCAAGCATGTATCACGTATGGCACTTAACTGACTGACTGATTACCAACAATACATTTTTGAAAAATAAATTATTACCAAAACCCATTTTTGACAGAAAAAAAGGGATTCTCAGCAAGACATTTTAAAATACAAAACTAGAAGACATTTTTAGTTTTCTAAAATAAAAAAGAACAGAAACAAAAGATTTTCATTAAAATCTGACTAAATCAACCTTCTCACTATAACCGAATATTTAAAAAAATGCCTTAAAACCTCACCTTTTTTTGGCCTTAAATAACCCACAGAGGCTGATATGCCATTGAACAAAACTCAAACCAACCTCTCTTTCACAGGTGAGTCTTTCACTGTTCTGCTGCTACTACCATATAAGGTGCTTGAATGAACTACATTTTTTGATTCTGTTAGATTAATCTTCACAGCTCAGACACACCATGCCACTTTCATAATAGCAAACTATGCACATTACCTCAGTATTCAATTGGCAAGAAGTACGTTCTACTCAGACAGCTTCTTCCCAAGAACCACTGCCATCTGGAACAATCCCAAACTACTAATCTATTAAAGTCTAGAATTAACTGTGATCATTTTCTCTTATCCATATAAATTACTCCTTAATGGATTTCCTACCTTGAGTGGCCCCAAAGCTTAGTACATGGTCAAGTTAAAATGATCAGCTCTTTTTAGTCAGTTAAGTGCCATACATGATACACACTTTGGACGATCATGTCTCAAAAGAGACATGGCTGACTGAGCTGAAGATTATTCCACAATAGGTTGTCATTGTTTTCTGCAGTAGACTGGTTGCCAGCCAAGGCTATAGAACCCAATCTGTCCTACTATTTAACCCATAACTGGAGGGACGAGATGGATTAATATCTTTCCCAAGGGTATTTGCGCATAAATGAATGCAAGGAATTTAACTAGAATATAGTCAGTTAGTCAGTTAAGTGCCATAGGTGTTACATGCTTTGGATGATCATGTCTCAAAAGAGACATGACTGACTGGGCTGAAGATTATCCCACAGTAGGTTGCCATTGCTTTCTTCCAGCCAAGGCTATAGAACCTAATCTGTCCTATTACAGGGAAGAGATGGATTAATACCTTTCCCAAGGGTATTTGTGCATAAGTTAATGCAAGGAATTCAACTGGAGATCAAACTCAGCTCCCCGATTTCTTGTTCTGAGCTGATATCCACTGCACCTACAACGCACATAAACTTACTGAAAAAAAAAAAACAACAATTTCATGAAAACAGTGATAAAACAGTGAGAGATCTATGATGGTTTGATTACATTTTTACAAACATATTTAACTACTTTTTGTTTAAACTTTGTCTCAATATTAATAGTTAATGATTTAATACAGATATTTTTATTTTTTTTATTTTTTCAGAAAGTTTATATACAGATAGAGCGGCTGAATCCTGTTTCACAGTGTCGTCGTCCATTTTGACCGTGATTGCCCTGTTATCGACATTTGACCTGCTTTCTGTTGCGTGATATTTTCAGTCGGCTGGAAATGCATTTCAGCCCATTTTTTCCATTGCTGCTGCTGTTGCAAACCAGTGCTGCCAAAAGGAAAAATTAACAAAACACGCCAAACTGTGCTGTGTCAAAGGTTAACAGTTGCTGTTGGTGCATGGCTGCCCTCTGAACTTTGTGAGAGAAACATAAAAAAAAGAACTAAAAAAAAAAACACATTGACTAGTTTTATTTTTTTCATTTCGTTTCTTTTTTTTTTTTTTTAACTGCTGCTGCTGCTGCTTGGATTGATTCTTGTGAATAACTTTCCAATGTTTTTCTGCCCATGATAATTGGAGGTTTTTAACAGATGCAAAATAATGAAGTTGAGAGACGTTAACCAATTACCAACAACAACAACAACAAAAATATGAAAACAAAACAAAAGCAAAAAAAAAAAATTTAAAAACCGCTGAAATTGTCTGTAAAACCTGATATTTTTGTTGTTGTTTAACCTGATAAAAATCAAAAAGAAAAAAAATATCATAATGGAACTCTTCTCAAAAAAAGTTTAAAAAATATTCATTGCAAATGAAAAAGTAACAAGGAAAATATTCATTTTGTACATTAAAATCCTTTCACTTCTTCAACTTTAGGAAGTGCAATATTGTTCAATGAGAAACACATTCACGCTATTCTGTATGTCAGTGCAAGAGATTTCTTGCTTACAGTAGAAACATGCAGGAACAAATGAAAATAACAATAATAATAATAATAATACTCATCTTGGTTTTCTTTTCTGTAGAAAGTCAAAATGTCTAATAAGTATTTCTGTTCAGTTTTTGTTTCCTCTGAGGATTTCTCTCAAAAAGATTTTAATGGAAACTGAGTAAAACAATGTTGTTGAATGAAATGAATATTTTAAGGTTTGCTTGCAAAATTTGCTTTGAGAAGAAAAACTGCATGCCAAAAAATGTATTAAAATTATCTAAATATTGCTTGAATAGCCACATAAAAACTCTCTTACACACACACAAGTCAGTTTAAAAAAAAAAAAAGAAAAGTTAAACATGATCTGAAATTGTTACATACAAAAATACGGTGTAAGATAAAATTACTACAAGAGCTCAGAAGTGCCCAACCAAAATTCTGACTTTTTTCTCCCTCCTCTAAATTTTTCCCCCTCTTTATGTCTTTACTTTTTTTTTCTATCTCTCTTCCTCTCTCTTGCTTCTTCTGATTTTTCTCTTCGTGCTCCAAAAGCAGGAATTGCTAGATGTCTGCAGATATACCATATGCATGAATAGTAATAGTTATGTGGAATTTTTCTATTAAAAATTCTAAAACTGAAAGAAATTTAAATTGAATTGACCGTTAAAAGAGACACCCACAAAAACGACCAAGGAAAAAAAAATTGTTTTGATCTTCAGAAAGTAGGAAAATCATCTGGAGATATTTATTTTTCTTTTCTTTTTTTTTTTTTTAGGGGAGGGAAAATTTCGTGTCTTCATAAATTGGGGAAAAAAGGATTTTTTTCTTATTGACCAAAGCAATTGATAGAAATTGATATTTTAAAGAATTTCTAATTATTTTCAGAAAAACAAAAATAATCTGATGAAGGATTTTTAAGAATTTCAGTCTAGAAAACCTTTAAGATATAAAAACAAAAGACTGATTAAAATGTTGATATTTGGTGAAATTTGTATCAATAAGTAAAGAGAGAATAAAATAAGCTAGACTTCATAATTACATGGATAATACCTCCCCACACCCCAAATAAATTTTTAGTTTAACTAGCCATTCATTTTTAATTATCACTCTTTTAGCAGTTTACTTATTAAGTAAATATTTAGAGAACTAAGAATATAAGTAGGTAAGTTTTTTAAGTAATCAATATTGTTTAAAATCTATAAAAACAAAAATAGTTCTTTCATCTTTTTTCTAAGGTTGTTTAAATAATTTTAAAACTATTATCTATATTTTTCTTGTTTTAATGTTTTGGCTGATACATTTTTTTAGCTCCCTTCAAGTCTATGTTAGATTGTGTAGCCTTGGGAACTCTCCAAGAAAAGAAGGTAAAGAAAAGTATTTTGTGTTTTCTGAAGGCCACAAAGTGTAACAGACACTTGGAAACAACTAAAGAATGTTTTAGCTGAAACATTGTATTAAGCACAAAAAAGATGAAGGAAAGAGTTAGACAAAAATATTGAATTGCTTCACCTTACTTAGGTGACACATATCAGTCACTGAAAGAGTAGAACTCCATAGAAGTTATCAGCATTGCAATCATGACTGTCACTCCTTTATAGGTCCTGTCTCTCATTCTCTTCATTCTTCTGTCTGTCTTTATATTCCAATATTTGTGATCAGGATGACAAATGATAAGCATTTACAAAAAATGCTCAGCCTTTGACTCTTTGACTTTTATTCTCTCCTGATGACTGATTTCTTGGAAATAATAAATAAATAAAAGAAAATCCATAAACTTTGAAAGACAGGAATTAATTGCTTCTTTGGGTACATTTCAACACCCACTAAAAAAAAAAAAAAAAAATTCTACTTCAGACCAAGATGATGGAAAGTAAAGATAAAAAATAAAAAAAAGAATAATAACAACAACAACAACAAAACTGACTCACAGAAAATTCTTTTGAGGATTGAGAAAAATTTTTGCCGTTTAATAAGTAAGACTATGTATCAAGCATGTGTGTTGGGGGAAATGTTCTTTTGAAAATACATTGTTTTGCTGTCTAAGATACTCGTTCATTTATTTATTCACTATTTTTTTCTTTTCCTTCTTGTTCTTTATTTTTTTAATATAAAAATGGTATAAGAATACTTAAAATGATTTCTTTCTTGTCTGACATGGTTTTCCATGTATTTAGTTAGGTCAAATTGCTTTTAATCTGCTCAAAACCATTTCATAAGCTTCTTGTTCTTATACTTTTTTCTTTCTTTTTTGTCTTTCAACAAATTTATATTTGCCTCTTTCATACATGCTTTACAAGATACTTTTAGGTGTTAATATTTTTTTTTCAGTCAAATTGTACCATAGTTTGATGCCTCAACTTATTTTCTGGGCTCAATAACTTCCTTATTTTTTCTTATTTTTAACTGAACCTAATTCAATGATGTCCTTTTTCTGCAAGATGAGAAAAACCTGTGATAATATTGCTTTTATTTAAAAAAAAAAAAAAGAAATAGCTTATAATGTTTTAACTTCCTGGAATTAATTATTATTGTAGAAGAAATCAATTTATGATGAAAAAGTCTAAATATTTGCTTCTTTTCAAACTGCAATGAAAGTTATTGTAAATATGTTAAACATGCAATTTGTCAAAGACTATTAAATTTGAATTTGTTAATATTTTTGTTGATGATGATAAATGCAAATAATTAAAACAAAGAAATGTAATTATTAATTAATATAAATGCAAATAATGTAGTGGCAGCAATGAGGAATAAAAAATCACAACAAACAAAGGAATCCATTTTCTGTATGTAATACTGCTAAAAATAATAATTATATAATCAGGAAAGAGAATCAACCTTTCAAAAAAAAAAAAAAAAAACTCCAACAAACATTCAGATGCCTAAAATTTTTCTTGCAATAATCTGTAATTAAAGAATGCATTAAGCCAACATGCCTGATCTTGTGAGTAGTGAAACGATCGTAATTCTCACTTTGCCTTTCTGATTGTTCACAAAATTGGTGATCAAGAGAGACTGATCATTTTATGACTAAGAGATGTGAACAAAGAAAATACAGATTTAATGAAACTGATTAATTCTCTATTTTGTGCAAATCTTTATTTAAAAAAAAAATCTCTTCAAATATTTCAGTCGTGCCATTTCACTCGCCATTAGATGTTTTCTGTGACAATTTTTGGCAAACAGCTACGAAATAGTCTCCATCGAATGAAAAAGTGATGGATAACAACTTTATCTTATAGACAATCAGTTTTTGTGCTTTTTATTCGGGCGCCCAAGTCAGTTAATTTTTAACTTTTGCTCATTGTTTTTAAATTTAAAAAAAAAATTCTTTACATAATAAGCTTTCTTTAACTCAGAAAATATGCCAAAAAATATTTTAAACTTTACTAATTAATAACTGTTTTAACTTTTTGCTAGAAAGAAAGAAAATTCTCTATAAAATGCTTAGTGGAGTCCAAAATAAAACCTAAAAGAAAATTTTTTTTCTGAATTTCTGAAATGAGGAGTTATCATTATTTATATTATTTATATCCGGACTATTGATAACAACAAAGATGATAATAACAGTTCAAATATAAATGATATAACTGACAAAAACATAAAAGATCAATAATTGCATTTTTTTCTGAATTTCTGAGATGAAGGAGTTATCAGTATTTATATTATTTATATTCAGACTATTGCTAACAACAATGAAAATGATAACAGTTCAAATATAAATGATATAACTGATAGAAACATAAAAGATCAATAATTCCATTTTTTCTGAATTTCTGAAATAAGGAGTTATCATTATTTATGTCTGGACTATTGATAACAACAAAGATGATAATAACAGTTCAAATATAAATGATATAACTGATAGAAACATAAAAGATCAATAATTCCATTTTTTCTGAATTTCTGAAATAAGGAGTTATCATTATTTATATCCGGACTATTGATAACAACAAAGATGATAATAACAGTTCAAATATAAATGAACTGATAGAAACATAAAAGATCAATAATTCCATTTTTTCTGAATTTCTGAAATAAGGAGTTATCATTATTTATATCCGGACTATTGATAACAACAAAGATGATAATAACAGTTCAAATATAAATGATATAACTGATAGAAACATAAAAGATCAATAATTCCATTTTTTCTGAATTTCTGAAATAAGGAGTTATCATTATTTATATCCGGACTATTGATAACAACAAAGATGATAATAACAGTTCAAATATAAATGAACTGATAGAAACATAAAAGATCAATAATTCAAATATAAATGAACTGATAGAAACATAAAAGATCAATAATTCCATTTTTTCTGAATTTCTGAAATAAGGAGTTATCATTATTTATGTCTGAACTATTGATAACAACAAAGATGATAATAACAGTTCAAATATAAATGAACTGATAGAAACATAAAAGATCAATAATTCAAATATAAATGAACTGATAGAAACATAAAAGATCAATAATTCCATTTTTTCTGAATTTCTGAAATAAGGAGTTATCATTATTTATATCCGGACTATTGATAACAACAAAGATGATAATAACAGTTCAAATATAAATGATATAACTGACAAAAACATAAAAGATCAATAATTGCATTTTTTTCTGAATTTCTGAGATGAGGAGTTATCAGTATTTATATTATTTATATCCGGACTATTGATAACAACAAAGATGATAATAACAGTTAAAATATAAATGATATAACTGACAGAAATATAAAAGATTGATAATTCCATTTTATTAGAACCTTTAGCAATATTAGCAAGTGTTGAAAAACTCGCACTACCTGAGTAATGCAACCCTTCTGGCAAGACCATTAGTCCTTCTATTTTTTCTGTCGCTGATCTATGTCTCGCACAGGTTCATGCCTTGCAGTGGCTATTGAAATCATCGGCAAGTTTTTCATTTTTCATTGCCCACTGTGGTCAGTACCAACATGTACTTGTAAAATCCACCCTACTTAACAAGTTCAACCTGTTTTAATCTTACATATGCTAAATGAAGGAGAGGAGGAAAGGACAAAATTTGTTTAGATAACAGCTTTCAACTATCTCTGCAGATGTGTATTTGAAAATTCTCAGAGGCTACTAGGCCGAGAGTCTTGCCTCAACCACCTTGAAATTTCCGAGCCATTACTGCCTCTTTGTTACAAGCAATATCTCAATCATTACAATAATCAAAGAAATATCTTCTATAGGGGCCTGCCTATTGGCTGGGGGGAAGCATGATTTTCAATGATTCTAGTGATTATATCTTGAACCCTGGGGATTTCAAAACTGATTTTCAAAGTCAAACAAGTTCTATTCTCTTGGATGGTTCCTGCAACCCTGTCTTCATGTCTCGCATTTATTTCTCTTACCATATTAAGCTAACTTTAGTAAATATGTCATAAGAGCCTGCCTTATAGGTTTGGTATTGTGTATTTTCACTGGTATTTTTGGATGGTGCTCAAGTCCATTTGAAAGTTAAGGCCAGCATTTTGAAAGCCGATTTTCAAGTCAGGCATGTGTTTCCCGCTGCTTGGAAGACTGACATGACACAATCTTCCTACTTCCATTTACTGTTTTAGTTTTGTGGTGCATCCAGCTAAGATTAGTAAATACGAATATCTTTCTTATGGTTAGCATAGCTCAGTTTTCCCATTGGGGCTAGTGGTCAATATTCATCCCCCATATAAATGCCAAGATTCAGAAAGATGATTTTCAAAATAAGCAGGCCCTCTTCTCTTGGAAGATTAGTGCAACACAATCTTCCCTTCTTTATTCCTGTTTGTGCCAGACTAAGCAATGCTTGGCAAATTATATACTTTGAAGCAATGGTTACTGGCTTTCAAAGTCAAAGATTTTGTTGGCTGAATTGCCTCCCAGAGAAAGCAAAGATCAAATCAGTAATATCCAATTACCAAATATTTTTTATAGGTGTGAATATGTTAGAATAGTTTTTAATGAATAGTTTGATGACTCATCTAACATAATTAGAAATAAAACTCAATTGTAGCCAAAGTAAACTGCTTCAGTTTACCGTTTCTCAAGAGTTATGCAGACGTTTCACTGATGAAGCATACTGTTTAGAATGGAAAAAAGAGTCTAAAAGCTCTCAGTGTGTGTGTGTGTGTGTGTGTGTGAGTAACTGTTATGTTTAAACTATCTGTACCTGTCTAAGATGTGTACTTTTATTTTTATTTTTTTCTCTATCAGATCAAATTCTGTAAAATTTGCCAATGACATCTTTCTCTGTTTTTCTCTTTCTTTTGCTCCATATAATATTTTGTTTTATTTTCCCTGTCTTGGATCATTTTGTCTACATTTTTTTTTTACTTTATTTTAAAAATTTCTTCACATGATTGTGCATTTTTGTTTGTAAAATCTTATTTAATCTTTTTTTTATGTTAAATTGCCAAAAAATGTTACCAATGCTTACTATTGTTAATAATTATATACAAATAAGAAATGTTGTCTGAAACTCTGAGATGAGTCATTATTCCACAAGTTATTCAGACTAATATCCTTATCCTTGGTGTCTTTTGATCATTATGCTTCAGTCAATTATTTCTTGAGCCTTCTTTCAGTTTATCATTTCTCACTGTTTTTTTTTTTTTTTTTTTTTACTACCTTTTCAGTTATGGATGATTTTAGATCTGGGCATGAAATCTTCCTGCAGACAACAGTAGATTTGTCAAAATGAGTCATTCTAAATGGATGTGCAGGTGGTGCAATTATTAGTGATTTAGAACAAGAAATCCGTGTGATGGGTTCAAATTCTGGTCAAGTTCATTACATTTCACTATTGTATAAATACCCTTGAGAAAGGCATGAATCTATCTCCTCTGCCTCCATCAAACTTTGGCTTAAACAGCAGGTCAGACAGGGTGCTCTAGTTATGGTTGGTAATTAGTTTAGGAGAAAGAAAAAGTCAAATGTGAATGTAGTCCTGTTAAAATTATGCAGTCAAAAAAAAAAAAATACTGTTGAGTTTATAACAATACCATAGTCACAACTAGAGATGATCTGATAGACAGATTCTAAATAGCTTAAACTAATTTTTCCAATGTTCAGCATAATAAATAAAAATCTGGGGGGAGTGACAGGGGCTGTCTCACTGTCAACAGCAAGTTAATCTTACAAACCATTGCTGCTGTAGTGAGTTTGATCCTTACTAAGTGCCTCACATTTGTGGCCGTGTGCCAAACAAAGCTAAGTAGATACTTATATAGGTGCCTTTTTATGGAGCTAGTTAGAATAATTTTGCAAATATTTCCCATTTTACCATGTTGTATCCTCCCTGCAAGCTCTACACTTTTTGCCCTGTGCCATACTATGCTCAGGTTAGGAGTACCGCAGTCAAGAGTGACAAATGGCTGCAAACCTGTCTGATCAAAGTCTACATACCCATTATAAAATTCAACAGAATTATCAGAATCTCACCAGTTCAGTATATTAAGCTTGGAGTTTGTTTGTTTTTCTTTTTGTTGACTTGTATATTTGCAATAATTTTTGATGCCCAGGATCTAGAACCATTTACAAGAGTATTAAAGACACAAAAAATATAAATTGTACAGCTGAGAGAAGCTGAAGAACTTGTTGACCGAAATGCTGATTAAAAGCAGTAATGATGAGTTATTAGTCTAAATGATATGTGAAACAATAACCAGGAAAGTATAATAATTTTAAAACTAATTGTAAATTGTGTATTTGGAAAAGAAATCGTGAAACTATACCATTTATGCTTCACGGGGTAATTTATCAACATTTTACTAATTTTATAAAAGATCTTTCACAAATGAAATAAACTTTATTCACAATAAACACATTTTCTTGGGTAATACTTAAACTATATTTTTTTTCTTTTTATAATGTTTTAGTTTTGTGTCACTGTTCCAGATTTAAAGAAATTAGAACAATTCCAGTCACACATACAAACTTTTTTTTTTTTTTTTTTTTTATTTTGAATGATTTTAGGTAATGCCTAACCTGAATTATTTTTGCATTTTTTTTTTCAAGTCAATTTTTTTTTGTAAGATTCTAACAATTTCACAACATCTGAACCTTTAAACATATTTTCCAATTTTATTTTATATTTGAAGTGGGGAATTTAAAAGTTAATGTGCTTGGATATTTAAAGTAATGTTTTTATTTATTTTATTTGATTTTGGTTGTATCTGAGAATTTAAAGGATTATATATAAAGTGGTAAGCACCAAAACTTCTACGGAAGGATCAAGTATAACATACCAATTAATGTAATGTTAACAATATGCCGTATACCTATTTTCATAGATTACATCCCAAGTTTTTTTCAGTATTGATGAATAGTTACACTTGCAAAGAGATACAGCCCTTTCAGTCACTCGATCCTAAAGTTCATTCCAGAAACCAAGTTGAATTCACATAAACAATCCATTGCCAAAGATGCTGTAAGAAAAAGCTCAGATCATTCTATTGCTCCAGGAAGTAAATGAATCCTTCTGACATGCTTTATTTTACTTTTTTTTTAATGAGTTTAGATAAAAAATTGTTTTGGCTGGAGATGCTCAATCCTTGAATTCCAGCCTTGACAGATTCAAAATTGTTTGTGAATGTTGACTAGTTTTCCACTCTGCAACCTCTTTCTCCACAGACACAAGTTTGAAACATGTTGCTATTCTGTCACCATTTCTATAGCAAATGTTCAGAAGACCACCAGTTTTTCATAACACTAATTCAGACCTTTAAAACTAGGACACCATGTGCTACATCAACAAAGTCAAATTACCCTTATTTCCTGTGTTCGAAAAATAAGAATTCCTCTCAGATAACGTCTTCTCAGGAACTGCCACTTTGTGAAATGAACTCTAGTGGGTGTGCTTCACTGAACACTTTAATCCTGACCTTTTCAAGTGAAGTGTCTATCATCATCTTTATTTCCTCATCCTTATCTTCATTTCCTACCACCTTCTTTTCCATAATCTCATACTTTTTATTCAGCATTACTGATTTGACTATAACCCTCAAGTTTGAGGGGCTCTTGAGCCTTGCTTTGAATGAAAATTATTATCAAAACATTTATATTATTTGCTAATGATTCAAATAAGATGTACATTTCTCAAAAAAGTTAATTGAACTTTGTGAGAGTTTTCTATGGTTGAGTGGTGTACTCTGTAATTAATGATGGTTTTTCCTGCAAGGGGGACGTATGATTGATCTCCTTCTGGATGACAATTTATATAAGACACTTGAATGCAGAGGCCAGTAGACATGAAATTAAACTGCTTAAAAACAGGCATTTCTACTCAAACTAATATATCATTTATAGTTTTTTGTGTGTATGTATGTATATATATATATATAAATGAAAACTTACCACTATACTCGTTTTGAAAAACCCTCAGCATATATACACAGAAGGAAAAAATGGCTGTAAAAAAAGAAAGAGCTAAGCATGCGATTTGGACCAAGCCAGTATGTAGCCCAAAGAAAAAAGCTGAAACGAGTAATCATCAATATCTAAAAAGCGCTCAATATGTAAGCAGAGCAGAATAAGTAAATTAACTAGCCAACCTTCCCTGAAGATGCGTTTAGGTGAAACCTGGGTAGGTTTGTTGGCTCACTAGGTTAATTCACTTATATATATATACACACGCGCACACACACACACACAGAAGATGCAGCAGAAATACCTTCCACAGAATGGTAAGATATTAGCTATCTGAAGACACCATTGCAACTAATTTCTTTTTTTATTATCATTTGACCTCAAGCAAGGTAGAACTGCTACTTGTGCACAGAGGGGGTTACACTGAGAGAAAAAAACAAGGTACAGAGGATGTCGAAGAAATGATAAGAAATGGATGGGAATCAAGTAGATAGAAGATGGCAATTGATGTAACATTTAAACTTTTGAAGATTGTAGCTATCAGGGATACACGAAGGGAGTTCCATAAATGAGAAGTGTGAGAAAAGAAACTGTTAGAGTAGATGAGGTTGTTACATTTAACTATTTCAATGATAAATGGGTGGGACCTAGATGTCAATCTAATAGCACAAGCAAATATATGTGGTTGGGGAACCAGGGAAAAAAGCTTGTCAGAGTAGTTGCCATGAAAATACTTGTAAAAAAGACAGAGGGAAGCCACATCACATCAGTGAGAAAGTGACTGAAGGTGAGCTGCTTAGGATTGATTATACTGCAGATCCTCTTCTGGGTTTTGTTGGGAACCTCAAGTTGAATAGCAAAAGAATCTGAAATAGATATAGCAACAATATTTAATGCATGAATGAATGGCAGATATATAAATGTGCAAAATAGATTCTGGCAAGAAAATTTTGCTGGCCCAACACAGTAACCCAAACTTCCTAGCAGTAGATGCAGCTAGAGATTTCATGCAGTCATTCTATTTGAGATCATTTTAGAGAATAAAGCCAATGAGGCTAAGTGTGCTGCTCTCTAGGAGACTAGCAGCATCCATTCTGATGGTAGGTAGAAAAGTTTCTCTAGGGTGGTTAAAAGAGAACAGATTCATTTTGGAAGGACTAAAATTTACTACCCCATTCAATCACAGATTCTAGGTTCTTTTAAAAGGCAGCTGCCAAGTTTACTTTGTCAGACTTGGCAGTTTTCCTATTGAGATTGGAGTAAATGGTGGTGTCATCTGTATAGATGCCTACTTGAGAACTGCTGACATCAGGAAGATTATTGATGAAGATCAGAAAAATCATAGAACCTAGGCTAGATTCTTGAGAGATGCCTATGTTTGAATGAAAGGCTTTTGAAGTTTGCCCATTCAAGACAACCTTCATTTTATGATTTGAGAGGAATGACTGGATTAAATCAAACAATTATCCAGAAATACCTTATCTCTGGAGCTTGATCAAGAGCAACAGCTCAGTCTTCATTCTTATCACAAGTCCAGTACATATATTCAATGATGGTAGACCTGGCAAAGTAGAAGCCATACTGTTTCTCAGAGAGAAGGTTATGAGATGTGAGACGCCTAACTATTTCAGCATTGTTAATAACCTTAAATACCTTGCCAAAAAGAGTTCAGATGCTAATAGGGTGATAGTCAAAGTGCTTCTCAGAGTTCTTAAAAACAGGAATTGCAGAGAACTTTCAACAAGCAGGAAGCAGTGAGGCAATATTTATAGTTTGGAGAGGACCTGAGCCATCACAGGAGCATATTTCTTTAGAACGACTAGAATTCCAGCACCTTCATTTGCCTTATCAGAGTCAAGCTTAGAAATTATATGTTAGAGACCAGGGTTATATATATATATATATATATATATATATATATATGAGTCAAGTGTGGAGTTGGACAAGAATTTACAAGTGCATGATAATCCGAGTCATGATATTGGCATATATATACTCAAAGACACACACACACACATATACATATCTATATGTATATATATATATATATATATATATATTTTTTTTTGCCTTATCTATATATATATATATATATATATATATATATATACTTATTAGCTATTAACTATCCACATATCAAATATTAATAACTCACACTAGATTAAAAGTGTTTAGCATTTCAAAAAGAGATTTTGCAAGGAAGATGAAAACTAAAAATAATAAATCAATATAGATAGTACCAGAGATCAGTGTTCAAACTCAGGTAAAATCCGGGATAATTACTCTATCCCAGGTAGATTATTTAAAAGTTGTAAAAAGTGGGTGGGGATTTTTTGGCTACACAATTTTAAAATGTCACAGAGCTCCAAACAATGGTGTAAACTTTTTGAAACTTAGCAGGATTATTCTTTCAGCTTTTATTTTTGAATTTTCATTTGTTCTGCAACTTGTTACGCCATCTTGACTTTGGATGACAAAACCACTAGTATATAATCTTTTTTTTTTTTTTTTTGCAAAGATACTTCTTATTCAAATTTCATTTATAACATAATTGTCTGTGAACAATATGAATAAATATGAATAAAAAAGGCATTTATCTTTCTTATACATGTAGAATTAAAATATCTGTGAAATTCAATGTTTTTTTTTGTGTGTGAAATGTTGCTAGTAGTTGTTTGATTCTAATATATGTACTTATAACTTAGGCCAATTTTTCACTACAAACTATTTTTACTAACATATTTGGAGTTTCAAATCGATACCTCAATTATAAAAGTCATATCATTTGAAAGGCAAAATGTGAAAAGTCTCCCACTTCCTCAGATAGTGTTAAATGCTGATTTTGATGAGCATACTAGCTTGTCTTTCAATTTAGAAGATAAGTTAACAATATCTTTTAACGCAAATTTCCCTGGGTCTTTGCCACTTCAACATGGGCTAATGGTTAGCAAACGTGCCTCACTAAATGAATTATGACTGAGTAGAGAGTCCAATCCTCTCTGCATGCTACATACATTAGGCCTTGTGATAGATCTAAGCTATGCTAAGGAAATTATTTGGGCATCTCTATATGATGTAATAGTCAGCAAGTTTATCTCACTAGATCAGTTACAACTGAATAGTGAGGTTTGTCATCACTGGGTGTGGCATTTTTTTGGCTTTGTGCCACATCTTAGCTATGCTAAGGAAATTATTTGGGCATCTCTATATGATGTCATGATCAGCAAGCTCGTCTCACTAGATCAATTACAACTGAATAGTGAGGTTTGTCATCACTGGGTGTGGCATTTTCTTGGCTTTGTGCCATATCTAAGCTACACATAGAAAATCATTTGGGCACTATGACATGGTGTAATGGTTAGCAAGTATGTGTTGCTAGATGAATTACAACTAAAAATCCTCATAGGATTGGCATTCTGTTACATCAAAGCTATGCTTAGAAAATCACCATATTTCCTTGGGACAGGTTTACAAAATTTCAGACAATAAGAATAGCAAAAGCAAAAATTTGTTTTTGACAACTCTCTGACTCATAAGATTAAATATAATTTAATTTTTAAAAATTTATTTCTCTGAAGTTTTTTTAAAAGTAAAACAGATCTTAAGTTTCTTTTTCTGATGAGAATATGATAAACATTAAAATATTTAGTATAAATTGTCTACTACTCTAGTTACTTAATCAAATTCCTTCAGTTAATTTCTTCCAACTTGTAAAAAAAAAAAAAAAAGTATTTTTTTTTTTTTACTGGACATCGTTCACTTCCAAAAGAAACTTGAAGATTTATTTTGCATTTGCAGTTTTGCCTCACTCATATATTTAAAACAAAAAAATATATATATAGTTGAGTCATGTATTTTGGGTGCTGGAGTTTATTTTGTAGAAAGACACAGATTGTTAACAAAAAAAAAAAAGATAATTGAAAATTTTGGCTTAGAGGTATTCAGTTTTTAATCAGGCATTTTTAAATATCTTGAATTGCAGTATATTTGTTTGCTGTTAATATGAAGAAAAATTTCTAATACCTTGTTATCTGAGCAGCAATAAACAGATGTAAACATTTTCTGATTAAATTGACATTATTTGTCAAAGTTGAGAAAGTTTCTATTTGCTTATTTGATTTTTAAATATTTTGGGTTTCAATACAAAAAAAATTTGTAATAAGGAAATTTACAGCAACAGTAGTAAGAACTTTATTACTTTATCAGATGTATATAAATATACTAGCAGTATAGTCCGGCATTGCTCGGGTGTAATGAAAGCGTTAAAACTAATCCTTGGTCCTGGAGCTCAGACTCAGCCTAAAGAATATTTGTGTGAAGTTTGGTGAGAATTGGATAAAAAATGTGGATTTGTATAAAGAACATACAGACAGATAAACAGACACACACACACAAACATCTTGCCTTTTATATATATATATATTATTGATTTTCTGCACTATTGTAAGCAACCGTGAAACTTCTGAATATCATTTCTTATGTCTTTGTCTATGAGTGTATCAAAGTTGATTAAAATCGGACCGCTCCTTCTATAACCTGATTTTTTCGATTATCAATTTTCAATATTTATCGAGGGTACCTCAACACAAAACCTAGCCAAGAACACTCACAGACGCTTATAGTACAACTGTGTAAATTTTCAAGAAAATCGGTTCAGCCATTTTGGAGTCTATAGGTAACGGACACACACACACACAAAGTTCCATTTATAAATAAGTTTAGATATTAGCTTGGCATTGTAAATGTTTATTCAGCTTTGTTTAAAACTGAACCAAAATAAGGCTTATGACCTTGTTACATTGAAACCCTGGTTTCCATATGTTCACCTAAGTTAAGCAACATTGCTACCTAGATGAGTGACTGCTTGGAAATATCACATGCTTCAAACTTAGATGTGCAGTTGGTATAATGGATACTGGCTCATTATATTCAATTACACATAAATAATCTTGAGAAAAGTATGAATCTACTTCTTCCCTTCTCAGCTATGGGTGGTTAATTAGTAAAAATTGTATCACTAAACCTTTATTATCTTCTAAAAACAAAATTATGTACAAAATATTTAAATTTTGGTATTAAATAACCCATAGAGGTTCATATGCTATTAAACAAAGCTACCAACCAACATGAACCAAAATAGTGACATCTTCAATGACCATGCCAATAAAAGACTAATTCACTAACCCTCTCTGCAGTTGTCAGTCAACTAAACTTAAATTAGTCTGACATAAGGCAAAAGTTTTCTAGTAAGAATTGCACAGCGAGCTGTTGTGTTTATGAAAGAAGGATTCATATTTGGTATAACAAGCATTTCTTTTACCAAATGCCCCAGAAAATAGGACTTCAAATAAACCTTTAAAAAAATAGAAACTATGATCTGGAAATGGAAAAAGTGTTAGGAAGGCATTTACTCTTGAATCCTTCGTAAAAATTCAGAATGTGAAATTGATAAATTATAATCACTTGAAATACATATGGAGAGAAAAGAACTGAACATAGGAAACGTGAGCTAGGTGTACTTTTGCCCATCAACTTTAGTCATGTTTTAAATAGTTTCTCAGATCTAGACTTTTGTATGGATGCCATGCATGGTATCAAACTCATTCAGAAATGTCTAAGCTATCATTGATATACAACAGATTTTTGATAAAAATAGCTTCAAGCAAATGAATCCTTTAGGTCTTAAAGAAGACAATCCTTAGAAGTAGAAGTTTTCTAGACAAAGAGGAAACAAAAGAAAATCCCCATCACTTGAAGACTCCTAACTACAGCAACAACTAAAATATATGGCACATGTAACTAGAAGGGAAAAAATATTAGAACCTTGAATAAGTTTTCCAACAGATAGTGTTCCCAGAACCGAGTGCATGTAGTTTCTGATGGTAATGCATCTAAAACTATGTACAATAAGCAAACTTGAAATTCAGAGTAGGTCATTTCACAGAAGTGTAAATAATTTTGTTTTACATAGCATCGAACATGTCACATCTCATGCCAAAGAAATTTTCAGGGAATTTTACTGCACTACTTTATTCAAAAGAAATCTGCAGCTGAAGCACTCAATATTCTTGTTGAGACTTATAGCCACCATTTTCTGTTAAAAACCGCATTCAGAAATTGGTTTACATGCTTCAAAAATAATGATTTTGATGTTGAAGATAAAGAACACTCTGGCACACCAAAAAAGTTTGAAAATGAAGAATTACAGGCAGTATTTCATGAAAACTCATAGCAAGTGCAAACTAAACTTGCAGAATCATTAGGAGTTAATCACACAATAGTTTCAAGACATTTAAAAGCATTAGGAATGATTCAAAAGCAAGGACATTGGGTGTGTATGCCTTGAAGCTGAGAGATGTTGAACAGCATCTTGTCATGGGTGAACAGCTGCTTCAAAAGCAGTAAGGATTTTTTGCACCATATTGTGACCAGCGATGAAAAGTGGATCCACTATGATAACCCTAAGTATAGAAGATTGTGGGGTAAGCCTGGTCATGCCTCAACACTGGCAGCAAAACTGAATATCCATGATTTGAAGCTTCTGCTCTGTATTTGGTAGGATCATCTGAGTGTAATTTATTACAAGCTGCTTAAACCAACAGAAACCATCATGAGAGATCCCTATTGACTACAACTGATGTGTTTGAGCCAAGCATTGAAGAAAAATGTCCATATTATCAGCAGAGACATGACAAAGTGTTTTGCAACATGACATCACTAGGCCCCATGTTGCAAAATGGGTGAAAATGTATATGGAAACACTTAAATGGGAAGTCCTACACAACTCGCTGTATTCACCAGACACTGCCTTGCCCAATTATCACTTGTTCCAATCAATAGCACGTGGCCTGGCTGAGCAACACTTTCATTCTTATGATGCCAAAAAATGGGTTGATTCATAGTTAGCCTCAAAAGATGTCATTTTTTTCAGTATGAAATTCAAATACTGCCAGAAACATGGGAAAAGTTGTGGCTATTAATGGACAAAAATTTCAGTGATATGTTTCTTACTAATTTTTGTAAAAAAAAGATTACTTTTCATTAAGTCAGTGAGAACTTATTTGGGGTCCTCATAATTCAAATGTAAACTTTCCACATTAAACAAAAGGTTAGGAAATAACAATAATAGTACACTTTTTTTAAAATCGTTTCACCTCAAGCATGGCAGTACTGCCACTGTTGCACAGTGGGCTACATAAGAGTAAAAGTTTAGTCAGGAGGAGAGTAAAGAGAAAGACAAACAAAAGTTACAGGGGTGGGGGTCAGAGAAAGGGCAAGAGAAGGATGGGAACACAGGTGTGAAGACAGTTGCGAAGGTAGAAAGAAAGGAAAAGAACAAGATATACGGGGTGATCTAGAAAGAATTGGAGTCAAGTGGATAAGAGATGGGTATTGACATTGCATTTAAATTCATGGAGGTTGTAGTTATCAGGAAAGCAAGTATATGGAAGGGAGTTCCACAGGTAGGAAGTGCAAGAAAAGAAGCTGATGGAGTAGAATTGTTGGCTGTATTTGGTTAATCTAATTGTAAATGGGTGGGATCTCATTGCCAGTCTGATTGCACAAGTAAATTCTTGTGGCAGGGACATCAGTGACTTAAGTTCATTGAAGCAGAAGCCATGAAAAAATTTGTAGAATAGAGAGAAGCTACACCCCGCCAGTGAGAAAGTGGCTAGAGTTGAGCTACCAAGTTGGAACCTATCACATTACAAATTCTCTTTTGTTGGTTGATTTGTATATGTGCAAGATGAATTCAGTGATTCAACCATCTTTGCAGTGGATTTAGCTATTGACTCAATGTAATGATTCCACTTGAGGTCGGAAGATAGTGTAGGGCTGAGGAGATACAGTATATTGCTTTCAGGGAGACTCACATGGCCCATGTTTATGGGGAGGAGGAGAGGTTGCTTGTGCTGGCTGACGGATAGCAGTTTCATTTTGGAAACATTGAAATTTACAAGCCATTTCTTACCCCAGTCCACCACTCAGCAGCGAGATCATGTTTGTGCGTCTCACCAGATTTCTTCCTGATATGGGAGTAAATTGTGTTGTCATCTGTGTAGATGCCTACTTGGGATTTGATCATATCTGGGAGATTATTTCTGAAAATCAGAAAGAGCGTCTGGCCTAGGATAGAGCTCTGGGGGACCCCAGTGTTCGTGCAGTAGGATGACCTTCATTATGCAGTTAGATAGGAAAGATTGAATCAGATCAAGCAAGTGTCCAGTGATACCCTAGCCCTGTAGTTTACATAGAAGGCAAGCATGCCAAACACAATCAAAAGCCTTGGAGAGATTCAGAGCAACAGTACAAGACTTACTAAGGGCCTGGTATATGTAATATGGTATATTACAATTGATAGAATAGACTTCCTGGTATATATAATATGGTATATTACAATTGATAGGATAGATTTCCTGAGAAAAACTGTTTTAAGGAATAAATTTGGCAAACTTGGACCAATGTCTCTGCAAAAAACAAAGTTAAAAGTATGGTTTTTCTATTGACACTGCTATTATTTCAACTACCTTCCATCCTTGGCAATATTCATTGTTTCAAAAGTTGATGAGTAGAATTAGAATAAATCTTAAACGTATGATGAAAGTGAATTTATAAATGTTTTTTGCTTTTGAGTATTTACTGCACAAATATTAAACTATTTATTTCTTAGATTGTTTATTTACAAGAATAATTTTTGGGGCGAGGATATGGAGCATAGACCTGGTTTAAAGTGTATGCAGCATATGAAAAGGTAAATATATGAAAAGTTCAAACAAAACTCAAAAGTTTTCATATAAGAAAAAATTCATTTATATGTATTTTACATTCAAAACTCTTAATACAAGGTTTACATATATGTACTTGCAAGAAACTGGGTACCAAAACCAATAAAAAGTTTTTATCTATCTAGTTCTTCTTCTTCTTCTTCTTCTTCTTCTTCTTCTATGTGCCCTGTCCTTTCAGGACTTGGGCGTTTATGGCTTTCCACATCTCCCTATCCCTGGTGGCTCTTAGCATGCCTTCTCCTGTTATACCATGCAACCCTCATTTCATCATCCAATTGCCCAAGTCCTTCAAATATGCTATCTGCTGCTTTTCCCGGTCTCTTTTTCCCACTATCTGGCCTGTTAGTATCAGGTTCTCCAAGCCCTCTTTCCTCATTGCCTGTCCCAGGAACTTCAGCTGTTTCTTCCTGATGCTCAGTATTAATTTCCTTTTCGTTTCCATCTTTTCCAAAATCTCATCATTGCTCACATGCTCGATCCATGATATTCACAGCATCCTTCTGTAGAACCACATTTCAGTTGCTCCAAGATTTTCCTTCATCTTTGATGATATTGTCCTGCATTCACTGCCATACTGAAGGACAGACATCACGTAGCAATCAAAATCTCTCTTCTTTGTTTCTAGCAAATTGTCCTGTTTCTTAATACTTTACTCAACTTCTGGAATGCTTCCTTCACCATGCCAGTTCAGCTTCGGATCTCTGTGTCACAATTTCGGTCATTTGTTATAATACTTCCCAGAAATTTAAATTTTTGTACCTGCTTAATTTTAGTATCCCTGACTTGTATTTGGCATATTGGGCTGCCTTTTTTACTGATGACAATGTATTCGGTTTTCTTGGAGTTTATTTGTAGTCCTTTCTTGTCACTCTCATCAGCTACCTTCTGTAGGAGGTCTTGTAGTTTTTTTTCTGTGTCTGCTAACAGCACTTTATCATCTGCATACCTTAGGTTGTTTAAATTGTGGCCTCCGATGATGTATCCAGACATAACTTCTAGGGTCCTCAAAATATTCTTGCTGTACAAGTTGAACAGATCTGGTGAAAAGACACATCCTTGTCTCATGCCCCTTTCTATCTTTGTATATCTGCTGAATTCGTTACCTGTCCGTATACAAGCGGTTTACTGCCAGTAAAGATTCTTGATTACTCTTAAGTCTTTCTCAAATATGTCAAGGCTGCCGAGCATTCTTTGTGGCGTATTTTGTCAAATGCCTTCACATAATCATTAAAGCACAGGTATAAGTGCTTCTTCCTTTGTATTGCCCTTTCAGAGAGCATCCTAATCATAAATATGGCATTCCTTGTTCCAGTGTCTTTGACAAAACCACACTGTTCTTGCCCTATCTCTGGCCTGATTCTGCTTCTCTCTCTATTCATCAGGATTCAGACGATCAGTTTTGTTATATAGCTCATTAAACTGATAGTTCTATGAAGCTCGCACTTATTTGCTCCTGGCTTCTTAGGCAGTACTATGAAGATCAACTCACTGAGGTCATCTGGTATTACACCACTATTATAAATTTGATTTATTATTTCAGTAATTTTCTCTATGCCAAATTCTTTCCAGAGCTATCAGCAGCACTATGATTATGCCATCTGGTCCAGCTGCTTTGTTTCTATTCTGTTTGGCTATTGCAGATTACATTTCAGACTTTAATATTTCCAGGTTGTCCTCATCTTTGTGTATTATCGGTTGCTCTCTCTTGTGGAAAAGATCTTTTATATATTCTTCCCAATGTTGGAGTATTTTCTCTTTCTCCAATATGATTTTTCCATCCTTGGATTTTATACATCCTGTTGAAGAGCAGGTTTTTTGTACTGTCAGTTCTTTTATTTCTGCACATTTGTCATTGAGCCATTTCTCTTTAGCCTTTCTGCATTTTCTCCTTATTTCCTTGCGTAGTTCCCTGTACTCCATTCCATGTTTTGATATCATTTTCTGCTTTCTTTGCATCATGTCAAGAATCTCTTCAGTCATCCACTCGTTTTTTCCTTCTGCACCTGATTTCCTTTGGGGCAATGTTGTTTGCTGATGTCACTACTGCTTCCTTTAGTGAATCCCATTTTGAGTGTTCTTTTCCAATTTGTTCTTCATATTTGATTTTCATACAGTTATTGTTTTCTTTCTGTAGGTTGAGGTCATTCATAAGCATGTTGTACTTCAGTTTTGGTGCCGCACTAGGCTTCTTCAATCTCTTGAGTTTCACCTTCAGTTTACAGATGACTGGGATGTGGTTGCTTCCAAAGTCGGCACCTGGATAGGCTTTGCTTTGAACCACTGCATTTCTGAATCTCCTGTTTATGGTTATGTAGTCTATCTGGTTTTTTTTGTGTCACCTCCTGGGCTTTTCCATGTCCACAGACACTGTGGGTATTCTTGAAACCAGGTGTTATTTATTACCTGGTCATTTGCTATGCAACACTGGACCCATTTTTCTCCTCGTCCGTTGTGGATTCCTAAACCGAAGTTGCAAGTTGTCATACCTTCCCTCTCCTTGTCTACTTTGGCAGTCAAATCTCCCATGATGATTCTAATTTCTTGGCTTTTACATTGAGCCTTGGCATTGTCTAGAGAGGAGTAAAAAGATTATATTTTTTCCTCAGTGCTTTGTGTTGTTGGTGCATAGACGACTTGCAACCTTCCCGTACTGAAAAGCGGAAGATTGATTTTCCTGCCAAACAATATTTCATGTGGGTCTCACCAGATCACATGAATGTTTTCTATTCTTGTAAATATTTATAATTAATTTTATAGCTGTTTTCAGATTTGGTAAAGGAGAGATGACCATGCATTTGGTTTTCTTGCAGTTGCATGGTCATCAGTGTAAAAAAGGCAGCCCAATATGTCAAATACAGGTCGGAGATACTAGAATCAAGCAGGTACAAAAATTTAAATACCTGGGAAGTGTTATAACAGAAGATGGAAAGTGCAATACAGAGATTCGAAGGCGAATTGGTATGGCGAAGGAAGCATTCCAGAAGTTGAGTAAAGTATTAAGAAACAGGACAATTTCACTAGAAACAAGGAAGAGAGTACTGAATTGCTATGTGTTGTCAGTTCTTCAATATGGCAGTGAATGCTGGACAATATCATCAAAGATGAAGGAAGAACTTGGAGCAACTGAAATGAGGTTTTACAGAAGGATGCTGTGAATATCATGGCTCGAGCATGTGAGCAATGATGAGGTTCTGGAACTGATGGAAACAAAAAGGAAATTAATACTGAGCATCAGGAAGAGACAGCTCGGATGTGAAATGAGGAGGGAGGAATTGGAGAACCTCATACTAACAGGCCAGATAGAGGGAAAAGAGACTGGGAAAGGCAATGGATAACATATTTGAAGGACCTAATCAGGTGGATGATGGAAGGAGGGTTGCATGGTGTAACAGGAGAAGGCATGCTAAGAGCCACTAGGGATAGGGAGACATGAAAAGCCATGATCGCCTGTGTCCTGAAGGGACAGGGCACATAGAAGAAGAAAGGAGAGATAATTTTTCGTCTTTTGCTACAAACCTTCCCACCTAGTAGCAGATATTGGTTTTCCAAGAAACTTTCCTGCCTGCTTTCATATGACTAGGCTTACTGCCTATGTTTTCTGTATTCATTATTAAATCATCACTATGAGGTATCTTTTCTGTTATTACACATCATTTTTAACTGCCTCCAGCAGTAAGACCACTGATTGGGAGGTTGTGAGGACCATGGAACCACCTCTTAATTGCTGTTGTTCTCAGGTCCACCCTGGCCCAGAGTGGTAGCACTTAAGGTCCCAGCTATGGACAAATAGCTAACACCCAACTTGGGGTCAAAACACTATGAAAGTATAAAAATACACTTTTACAGAAATATATATATATATAAAAATAGACTTTTGTAGAAAAATATACATTTTTGAAGAAAAAATTATTACCATAACACATTTTTGGAGAAAAAAAAAGTTATTCTTGGCAAAACATTTTTGAATATGAAACTAGAAGACATTTTCAGTTTTCTAAAATAAAAAAGAATAAAACAAAATAATTTCATTAAAATCGAACTAAATCAACCTTCTCACTATAACCAAAACATTAAAACAAAATAACCCACGGAGGCTGATATGCCATTAAACAAAACTCAAACTTATCATTTTTAGGTTCAGCATGTGATTTTAATCTATTTATTGATACCATGTGCGTTGTGGTGCATTGGATATTGGCTCGGAACGAGAAGCCGGGGAGCCGAGTTCAAATTCCAGCTGAATTCATTGCATTCACTTACATGCAAATACCCTTGGAAAAGGTATTAATCCATCTATTTTTTCCCATTATGGGTTAAATAACAGGACAGATTGGGTTCTATAGCCTTGGTCAGCAACCAGTCTACCGCAGAAAGCAATGGCAACCTACTGCGGAATAATCTTTTGCTCAGTCAGTCATGTCTCTTTTGAGACATGATCGCCCAAAGCATGTTTCATGTATGGCACTTGACTGACTGACTGACTAATTGATACCATTGACTATCTCATTGTTCATTCTGATTACAAAATATTTGTCATTTCTTCTTAACACATGGAAAGGTCTAACGTAAGGGGCTTCCAGAGGCTTGTAAACTCTGTCTACTCTTAACCATACACTTTTACATGTCTTAAGCTTGTCATTAACATATTGATGTAATTTATTTACTGAGCTATAATCTTTGTCGAATGTAAGCAGTTTAAGGTATATTGTAACTTCTTAGCAAACTTCAGATTATCTACGTTATCATTTGTATCATTTACAAGCAACAGAAGAATCATTACATGCATTCCTATAACAGTAAAGAAGAGTGAAGTATTTGAAGAATTAGGTGTGGCACGGATACCCATTAGTATTATTGGAACAGCATTCAGGCATGATTACTTTCTAACTATTAATGCTGTCTTAATTGTTCTGTGCATGCTTGATCATTCCGTTCATTTGCGAATGGTATCTAGTCATGCGCAATCTGTAGAAGACAACTATTGAGGGTATCACTGAAAACAATTCACACTCAAACTGAGTACCACTATTGGTTATCACCAGAAGTAGAACACCCCTACATGTGATCTCTACATGAACAAATGAATTAGCCACAGATTGTTCTGTTATACCTACTTCGAACCACTCAGACTTGGTGAGCTGAAGACAGAAATTCACTCATTCTGCTTTTAATATTATTAATGTAATATGTTCAAACTTGGCAGATCGACTCCAGCCACTTTCTCACTGGCGGGATGTCTATTCTACAAATATTTTCATGGTTTCTGCTCCAATGAACTTAAGTCACTAGTACCCTGCAACAAAAATTTACTTGTGCAACCAGACTAGCAACAAGGTCCCACCCATTTACAGTTAGATCAACCAAATGCAGCCAGCAATTCTACTCCAGTAGCTTCTTTTCTTGCACTTCCTGCCTGTGAAACTTCCTTCCATATACTTGATTTCTTGACAGCTAAAATGAATTTAAATGCAATGTCAATACCCATCTCTTACCCACTTGACTCCAGTTCTTTATACATAACTCCGTGTATCTTGTTCTTTTCCTTTCTCTCTACCTTTGCAACTGTCTTCACACATGTGTTTTCATCCTTCTCTTGCCCTTTCTCTGACACCTCTGTAACTGGTTTGTCTTTCCCTTCACTATCTTTCTCTCTAACCCTTTTAATCTTATGTAGACCCCTGCACATCAGTGGTGGTACCGCCTTGCTTGGGGTGAAACGATAAAAAAAAAGGATTGTGATTCCAAGTCATTTAACATAAAAGTAGTGTTATTGCATAAATGTATTTTTTTCCGTTAGCTGATATGTGGTTTTACAGAAGGATGCTCTGGATATTATGGACCGAGCATGTGAGCAATGATGAGGTTTTGGAAAGAAAGGAAATGAAAAGGAAATTAATATTGAGCATCAGGAAGAGACAACTGAAGTTCCTGGGACATGCAATGAGGAAGGAGGGCTTGGAGAACCTGATACTAACAGGCAAGATAGAGGCAAAAAGAAACAGAGGAAAGCTGCAGGTAACATATTTGAAGGGCCTGAGCAGATGGATGATAGAAAGGAGGTTGCAAGATGTTACATTAGAAAGCATGCTAAGAGCCACTAAGGGATAGAGAGATGTGGAAGGCCATGATCGCCAATATCCTGAAAGAAAAAGGCACATAGAAGAAGAAAGAAGTTATGATTAAGAAATAAAGCCTTAAGTATGGCTTTTTTTATTTTATTATAAATGAATTGGTGATTTTGAGCAGTCATGCAGGAAATGACTTCAATGCCTCAAAATTTTTTTCTTCAATTGGAGTAGATAGACTAAGCTATCGCCCGGTTCACACTCCACCCACGTCTATTGAACAGGTGTAGAGGCTCATCCCTTGTTTCCTGTTTAGGATGTGGTTTCCGGTTTTCTTTCCCAATTTTCACTTTTTTTTTTTTTTTTCTTCAATTGGAGTAGATAGACTAAACTATCGTCCGGTTCACACTTCACCCACGTCTATTGAACAGGTGAAGGGGCTCATCCCTTGTTTCCTGTTTAGGATGTGGTTTCCTGTTTTCTCTTCCAATCTTCACTTTTTATTTTTTTCTTCAATTGGAGTAGATAGACTAAACTTTCGCCCAGTTCACACTCCACCCACGTCTATTGAACAGGTGTAAAGGCTCATCCCTTGTTCCCTGTTTAGGATGTGGTTTCCGGCTTTCTCTCTTCTAATCTTTTCACTCTTATGTAGCCCCCAGCACATCAGTGGCGTTACTGCCTTGCTCGGGGTGATATGATTAAAAAAAAAATATATATTTTTTGTAGCACTATTAAAATCTACAGCAAAATAATAAAGAAAGAAACAAAAATAAGCACTAATAGTAATAACATCTCAAAACTGACAACCGTTTGCAATACAAAATTTAAATTTCACTTATCTTATTACAGCGGATAACATATTTGAAATGACTGAGCAGGTGGATGACAGAACAGGGGCTGCGTGGTGTTACAGTAGAAACCATGCTAAGAGCCACCAGGGATAGGAAGACGTGGAGAGCCATGATCACCTATATCCTGAAAGGACAAGGCACATAGAAGAAGAAGAAATGATGAAAGTCCTTTTTGATCCTTAGGAGGAGGAAAATTCTGTAATGCATTAACATTATTTTGTGTAGGTCTATGTGCGTTGTGGTACAGTGGATTTTCGGCTCGGTACGAGAATCCGGGGAGCCGAGTTCAAATTCCAGTTGAATCCATTGTATTCACTTACGCGCAAATACCCTTGGGAAAGGTATTAATCCATCTCTTCCTTCCAGTTATGGGTTAAATAGCAGGACAGATTGGGTTCTATAGCCTTGGTCGGCAACCAGTCCACCGCAGAAAGCAATGGCAACCTACTGCGGGATAATATTCTGCCCAGTCAGTCATGTTTCTTTCGAGACATGATCGCCCAAGCGTGTATCACGTATGGCACTTAACTGAACATGCCTTCAGTGCTAATATTATAAACCCAAAATTTGATGGAAGTCACATCAAATATTGAATTTGTTATTGAATTTTTTCATGTAGGATTTTCATAACAGTTTCAACATCTCTTATGTGTCCTGAAGAATCATAGTTGAAAATAAGAATATTGTTAATGCACGTAAATACACAGTCAATAGGTTTAAAGTTCTTACCCATTTATCTTTGGAAAGTGGATCCTGCACTCTTTAGCCCAAATGACATGTAATTGTATTCATGTAATCCGAAAGAAGAAATGTGTTATTGTTTATATCATCCAGGTTCATTTGGGTTTGATGGTATGCTGATACCAGATTGATGTTGCTAAATCTTATTTTGCTGATGAGTTTATCAATAACTGAATTAATGTTCGAGATTTATTTATCACTTTTTGTAATGCTATTTAATCTAAACTTATTTATAAATGGAACTTTGACTGTGTGGGTGTGTGTGTGTGTCTCCGTTACCTATAGACTCCAAAATGGCTGAACAGATTTTCTTGAAAATTTACACAGTTGTACGATAAGCATCTGCGAGTGTTCTTAGCTAGGTTTTGTGTTGAGGTACCCTTGATAAATATCGAAAATCGATAATCGAAAAAATCGGGTTATAGGAGGAGTGGTTTGATTTTAATCAAATTTGATACACTCATAGACAAAGACATAAGAAATGATATTCAGAAGTTTCAATGTTGCAGTTCTTACAATAGTGCAGAAAATCAATAATATATATATATATATATATATATATACAGACAGATAAACCGGTATAAACCGATATAAATATATATATATATATATATATATATATATATACAGACAGATAAACCGACACACACACAAACATCTTGCCTTTTATATATATATATATATATATATATAATAAAAGGCAAGATGTTTGTGTGTGTGTCTGTTTATCTGTCTGTATGTCCGTTATACAAATCCACAATTTTTATCCAATTCTTACCAAACTTCACACAAATATTCTTTAGGCTGAGTCTGAGCTCCAGGACCATGGATTAGTTTTAAAGCTTTTGTTACACCCGAGCAATGCCGGGCTATACTGCTAGTGTATGATAATCACAAATTTGAAGTTGCAATCTGGATTTTTACAACATGTCGGGGGCTAGCCCATTTACTTTTGAAAGATGTAATGACACCTTTACTGCCTGAGATTTTTTTCTGATAGACATTTTGCCTTGGCAAAAGTAGAAGCATGTATCAGTTCGATGGTATACTCTTGCATATGTGCTTGTTGGGTTGGTATATGGGCATATAATGTTGGAATATATTTTGATAAAGCTTTTAATGAAATCAGGCTTATTATTATTTATAACTAAATTGATAGTCATTGATTGTTTGTAGTTTCTTTGAACATGAATTGTTTAGGAAATCCTAGTAGGGGGTGTTGAATGTTTGCTACTATGAACATATATGGAAAAAATTGTTGAAGTGTCAGTAGGTTTATCTCGGCTTTAATTTGCCTGTAGCAGCATATGTCCAAATTTGTAGCTGTGGTTAGAGAAGCCCATGTTAGTTCCATTGATAAACTGTTGATGTAGCTATGTAGAATGAGAGATAAGCTGGCATTGGTATCTTTTCTGAATGAACACTTTTTGTCCTATACCTGTAATAATGGCGGACTCAGGAAGTGATGTCTGTGGAATTAGTTTTCCTGTTTCATTTGGTGATGGTGAAGATGGTCACAAACTTGGCTGTTATATTAAGTCTCTTTTTTTTTTTAAATTTTTGAAGGCCATTTGCCTGAGTGTTTACTTGAAGGAGCCACATTCACATGATAAATATGTGTTCTACATTTTTTTTGTAATTGAGCCTTTTGGAAAAGTTTTAGACTGTAAGGTTTTGCTGAAGTTTTAGTAAGCATTTCTTTCATCTGAATTTGGTTAAACATGCTTATTTTAGCAGTATTAAATGAATTAATTCATCAACCAATTATCTGAGCCTGGCCAGGTTTAAATCTATTTTGTGTTTCTAACGCAGGGGGTGATAGAAGACAGTAATTATTGTAGACATCTGAGTAAAAATTGTGTTATTGCTTATCTCCAATCTTTTTGCAATCAACAAAATTTCCTGAAGATAAATTAATAGTCAACTTGAAACAATAGAGATGGGTAATCATTTATCTAGCAGTTTGTTTCTGCATTTCATTTAAAGTCTTTTCTAAGTTTTTGTAATTGTGAATATTCAAAATGCTGTGAGATATTTTCACCACACCTTTCGAAGGTAGACACACAGTAACATTATAAATTTTGTGATTCATGAAGTTATGTTTCTCATAGAATTGAGATTTAGTTATTGGGAACCTGTTAGTAATGTTCAGTCAGTCAGTTAAAAGCCATACGTGATACACACTTATGGATCATGCCTCAAAAGAGACATGATTGACTGGGCAGAAGATTATCATGCAGTAGGTTGCCATTACTTTCTCTGGTAGACTGGTTGTCAGCCAAGGCTATAGAACCCAGTCTGTCCTTTTATTTAACCCAGAACTGGAGGGAAGAGACAAATTAGTACCTTTCCCAAGGGTATTTGCGTATAAGTGAATGCAGGGAATTCAACTGGCATTTGAACTCAGCTCCCCGATTACTTGTTCGAAGCCGTTATCCACTGCATCACAACAATGTTAGTTTGTATAATTTCAGGTGTTTTTATTGTTGGATAATTGGTTTGTGGTGCTCTTTCTCCATTTTGTTTGTTTATTTTTTGTATTTTTGTGTATAATTTTAGGTGGAGGGCTTTTAGCTTCAGTGTCTTTTGTATGTAAAAGTTATAAGAATTTAGAAATAATACAATTATTTTATCTTTATTCAACAACTTAATTTGGCATAATCTTCCTTCATGCATGCAACAGATCTCTGTAGTAATTGCACACAATTTTTCTTTTCTTTTAAAATCATCATTCTTTATGATCACTTTACATAAACCACTGTTAAAAAAACTTGAAGAAAATCCCACTATGTAATATTTCACAGTACACAGTCTAGATAAACAAAAAACATATGAACAATGTACTGTGCCCTTCTTAAGAATTAATTACAATTTAATTAGATGGTATCAGTTGCAACAAAAAATGAAATTAAAGTTAAATCTTTAATAAAGAATTAATTTTGAAACATTTCACTCTGTTCAATATTTGAATTTAGTTTTAAATGTGTGTTTTTTTTTAATTGTTTTGCCCCAAGCAAGGCGGTAATGCCACTGATGTGCAGGGGGTTACATAGGAGTAAAAGATTAGATAGGAAGAGAGTAAAGAGAAAGACAGACCAGTTACAGTGGGTGTCAGAGAAAGGAGCAAGAGAAGGATGGGAAGGCGGGTGTGAAGATCAGTTGCGAAGGTGGAGAGAAAGGAAAAGATATACAGGGTGATGTAGAAAGAACTGGGGTCAAGTAGGTATTGACATTGCATTTAAATTCCTGGGGGTTGTAGCCGTCAGGAAAGCAAGAATATGAAAGAGAGTTCCATGGGCGAGAAGTGCGAGAAAAGAAGCTGCTGGAGTAGAATTGTCGGCTGCTTTTGGTTGATCTGTGAATGGGTGGGACCCAGCTGCCAGTCTGGTTGCACAAGTAAATTCATGTGGTAGGGGCAGCAGTGACTTTAATCGCATGTAACTATAGTAGCTACTACCTGTTACTTCAGGTTGTTTATGATTTGCTGAGATCAAAAAACAGACACATACACTGTGATTTATAGATAGATGTGAACCAAATATAAGGAAATCCTTACTACTTCTTTTTTCATATTTTGTGTATCCTCAGAATGTAGGTGATCATGTTTTTCAACAATTTCCAGTTCCTTGCGGCTCTTAAAAGTTTGTTTTTCTGTTATTTCTTTTAAGTCTTATTCTGCCATTCATTTACTAAAACTTATTAAGTATGTTAGGTGTTATTTTTCTCTGTATCGCTTGCACTTTGTGTGTCCTGTGTGTATCAGATTTTCTAAACCCTCCTTCCTCATTTTGTACACCAGAAACCTCAACTGTCTCTTTTTGATTTTAATAGTAGTTTATTTTTGTTTCCATTTTCTCCACGACTTCATTCTTGCTTACATGTTCCATACACAGCATTCCCAGCACCCTATTTCTATTGCGTCAAGTAACTGGCAACGAGCCAATGTTTTGCCAACCATTTCAATAAACGATGTAATAAATAGTGCTTATTATTTTTGTTGTAAATTTTTAAGAATAAAGAAAATGTATAAATTCATTTTCATATATTTAGGTTTTATTGTAGTTCTAATCGTCGTTTTTGAAACAATAACATGTGAGGCGCAGTGGAGTAAAAGACAACTGCTCAGATTAAGGAATCAGAGATCCAAGTTTGAATTTCACTTGAATACATTAAATTCACTTACATCTTAATACACTTGGAAAAAGTCTGAATCTGTCTTTTCTCCCTCTAGCTATGGGTAAATGGCAAGACAGGCTAGGTTCTATAGCTTTGCTTAGTAACCAGTCTATCGCAGTAAGAATTGGCAACCTACTGTGGGAAAATCTTCATATTTCAAGTGGTTAGAGACTAGTTATGGACCCCACAAAAATTCCCATGAAACTTCTTCGAGAGATTAAGCCAGCTCAACCTGCCCAGAGTTTATGCCATCACAAGCAAGTAAGTAAAAACAATAAACATTGCTGAGGTATTTAAAATACAGGGTGTCCATAAATTTCATGTACACTTTTTAAAATTTATAAATTTAATTGTATTTACGATAAAAATAATTTGTAAAAAGGATTAGAAAGAAGTAAATCTATATTTTTTTAAGGTTTTATTGAAATTTTATTTAAGTTTCCACCTTGTTTTCCATCATTAGCAATACAAAGGGTAATACAATTTTGCAGTTCACGGAAAACATTTGCCAACTGATTTACAGTAATTACATTAGTTATTTTAGCTTTCTAAATCTTCTAATGAACTAGGTTTGGTTGCATACACAATTGTTTTCACATGAAAAAAAAATCTGATGGAGTCAAATCTGGTGCACATGGAGGCCAATAAAATAGTCTACCTCATCTAATTCATCTGTTAGGAAATTCCTGATTTAGAAACTGTCTAACACGCAGAGCAAAGTGACGAAGAGCTCCATCTTGTTGAAACACTGTATTATCTTTCATGTTTAATTGTTCAAGCTCATTTTTTTTACAGATTATTTTTATCACAAATACAAATAAATTTATAAATTTTTAAAAATGCACACAGACTTTATGGACAAATTATTAGCAGGGTCAAGGGAATAAGCATCCTTTTGACACTGCATTTTTTTTTTTTTTGCAGGTACAAAGGTCCATGTTTGCCAGAGATTTTATAAATTTTAGCCACCTTTTACAGTTAAATTGACCAAATGCAGGCAACCATTCTACTCCATCAGCTTCTTTTCTCGCACTTCCCACCTGTGGAGCTCCTTTCCATATTCTTGCTTTTCTGACGGCTGCAACCTCCATGAAATTTAAATGCAATGTCAATTCCCATCTCTTATCCACTTGACTTCAGTCCTTTCTACATCACCCTGTGCATCTTGTTCTTTTTCTTTCTCTCTACCTTCACAATTGTCTTCACTCCTGAGTTCCCATCCTTCTCTTGCCCTTTCTCTGACACCCTCTGTAGCTGGTTTATCTTTCTATTCACTCTTTTCCTGTCTAAAAATTTAACTCTTTTATGTAGCCCCCTGCACATCAGTGAAGGTACAGCCTTGCTTGGGGTGAAATGATTAAAAAAAATATCTGTATTCCTGTTTGGTCAGTGAGTGCTGAATGTTTTGTGCATAGAAATTTTACCAATTCCTTTGCAAGAGAATGGTCTGTGAAATTTTAAATTCTCCTTTTCATCCCACAATAACCACCACTATATCAAATATTTATCTGGATTGTGGAGGGACACTAACAGAGATTAACCAGTGAGCTATGGCAGACATACACACCTCATTGTATGTTGGATAGATAAATGAGGATTTCTCTTACTGATACTGTGATGCTACCTGCTGCCACTTCTGTCTGCCTGAAAGCCAAGATGTATATATCAGAATGTTGATTATCCAAATGAGACAGGTGAGTAGCAGTTTGTTCAGATCATAGAAGGGGGAGCCATATTGAGCAGGTAAAAAGCTGGTTGAAAGGATTTGCTTTCATTCAATCAATAAAAATGAATAATAATAAAAAAACAGAATAATCATTTAAAAATTTATATTTTATTTTGCAAATAAAATCACATCATCTGTCATTTACATAATGAACATAAGAATCTGAAAATTGAAGGATTCCTGACATAATCATTTAAAAAAAAAACAAAAAAAAACAAGCATAAGTTTTTGGAAGTGAACAGGAAGTGCACTGAGTTCATTGAGGATGCTAAGTTTAGGACGGATTATTGTTTTGTAAAAGTTTTATACACATATATATGTACACACACACACACATATATATATATATATATATATATATCTATATTCTTTATTTGTAAACGAATTATTATGCGACCTAGGTTTCTACCACGTAGTGTCTAAAGACGATTTGCAATAACTGATTTTATCATTTACCCTTTTTTTTTTAAGAATGCTCACGTAACGGTGATATTTGAACACACAATTTTAAAAATTACAAGATATTATACCATTTTCAACCATGGTTGTATGAGCCTACATGAGTAAACATACTAAAAAATACCTATTAGGTTCATACAACTATGGATGAAAACATTATAATTTCAAAAATTGCATATTCAAAAATTTCTCGTCATGTGAGCGTTCAAAAAAAATCACCATTTCATAAAACAGGGAACGGTAAAATTATTTATTGCAAATCGCCTGAAAATGCCACATGGTAGAAACCTAGGTTGCATAATAACTCATTTACAAATGAAGAATATTCAAATGTTCCACAATATAAATTTAAAATGCAAAATTAACCATACCAGAAGATGTTTGCATGTGTTTTTAAAAATTACTATCACAATGGAATGTAAATTTTGTCACAATTACAAGAAGTTTGTTTTTGTAATTTAGCCCTGAAGATAACATTAGAAAATTTTTCAAAATTGTGGTAGTGGTGAAGAGAGACATCATTGTTATTTCTAAAAGGTCCAAAAATAACATGTGGATGTTGTTGTAGACCAACCCACAAGTATTTTGGTAGTATTCGCACTAGTAAATATTTTTCTATCAAACAAACCTTCTGATGGGATTTTATTGGTTAAAAACAATATATATATACATATTAGTCATGCACATACAAGCCTGTTTCGCTGTATCACAGCTCATCAGTGTGGCTAGATACATCCACTTGCTTCTGGCCGGGATTGAAACTTGACTGATTTGGTGTCAGTCGGAGTTGCTACTCCCTAAGCCATAGGTGCATGGAATCAGAGAAGGGAAAATTTAACATGTTGTATAGAAGCAGTGTATACACACGCCAGTCACCGAAAGAACTCAATTCATTTCTGAAGAGACATGCATATAGCTGAAGTGGAAACTGTTTTTAAAATTTTCTTCTCCAGAGAGCTCGAATCATAATGAGAGCATAATATATTAGTCATCCACATACAAGCCTGTTTTGCTGTATCACAGCTCATCAGTGTGGCTAGACACATCCACTTGCTTCTGGTCGGGATCGAAACTCGACCGATTTGGTGTCAGTCAGAGCCTATATATATATATATATATATATATATATATATATATAGGATATAAAGCTTTCCCTTACAATCCATTTAAGTGAAATCTAAGTCGGTTCAACTGACTCACTAGATACTTTTTGTTTATTTTGCTCTACCTCAGTATTGAACGCTTTTTGTTAGTTGATTACTCGTATCAGGATTTTTTCTTTGGGCTATGTGCTGACTCGCTCCAAACCCTTTTGACTGATGTACCTGTACCTAGCTCTTTCTTTTTTTAAAACCATTTTTTCCCTTCTTTGTAGATTCATGGAAGGTTTTTTGACATGAGTATAGTTATAATCTTATTTAGGATATAGTTTCTATAGTTTGGCTGTTGCCAAAGAATGAATCACCTGTGACATTTTGATATGTTTACACAACTCGGAAAATCAGAGATATTCACCTGTTGAATCTTGATGGTCATTTTACTCAAAAAGTTGGTTCCGATGTAGACTGTTTAGAATGAACCATTGTTCTACTAATGAATGCAGCACCATTATAGTCTTCCTAAGATGATTGCCAAGAATCCAATAAGCACTAGTCTCCTTGCAAAATATTGTTTCATGATAATAAATCATTTGGATTGACAGCTGTTTATACAACACTTGGTCTACCATGTGACATGACTGAAATGAAACTAAACAGTTATTATTATGCTTTTTAAGGGAAGCAGAGATTTGATAGATTATTTGGCACCAGTTATATGAAGGATTACTTCAAGACAATAAACAGGAAGCCCACAGTATAAACAAAAAAAAAAAAAAATTATGAAAACATTATATCAGGGGTTCCCAAACATTTCAGAATCAAGTCCCACTATTCATGACCACAACTTATGGTGACCTACTAAAACATACTGTGCAAAAACATATATAAAAGAATATAAAAAATATTATTTAATGATTTCCTTTTTACAAAGATTAATGATTAAATTGAGAGTATAGCCAACACTAATTTTTTAATATACTGCTTGATATATTCTGGTAATGAAAATCTAAGTCTTGAATTATCTCAACAGATAGTCTTTATTTGAAGTTTATGCTCAAGTCTAGCATAACATTTTATGACCCACTAATATTCCACTTGTGACCCATAATTGAGGAATTCTGCATTATAGGATTTTAAAAAGTAGGTATTATTGAAAAGTTGAATAAAAAGTTGAACCTTTTATTTTCAAGTAGAATTGGTTCTTTTAGACTGCCATCTTTTGTAAGTTTTAGAAAGTAAACCAAAATTTCCTTCTGGTGAGCTGGAATTGATTCTTTACGAATGCCACGTTTTGTAAGTTTTAGGAAGAAAATCAGCATTTCTTTCTGGTGAAGCTGGAATTGATTCAAGGTTCATTGAGGAACTTAATTAGTTTATTTGAAAAGTCTTGTTAGCAGTTGGTTGCCAGAAGTTCAAGGTAACACTGACCTATTGTATGTTTTATGAATAAATTGTAAGGAAGAGCAGAAGCCATAATGAAATTTGGCCATTTCAGGTTGGGTGAGGGGAGCAGAACAAATAAATCAAGCAGAGTGAGAGAAAAGAGGAAAACCTCACCAAATCATATTACCAGTTGGAAAAGTATATTATCAGAAGGGGGGCTGGAACACAGTGTATTAAAGGTGATATATGAAGATAGAAAAGGGTTGATATCTGTTAAGGAGGCCTAAGCATTAGGGGTGTCTTAAATCTTCAAGGGCAACTGAGTTCTTCTTTTATATGCCTATTTCTTTCAAGATGTGGACTTGTTACAACTTTCTGTTTTTTTTTTGCCCTTAATTTTTAACTGTTTAACATATCCATTGACTAGAGCTGCTCCAAGTTTTAATCCTGCAACTTAGGCCTTCAATATGGCCTGTGAGTATTAACTTTTCGAAACCACTTTTCTTCATTGTTCTCAGTAATTTTAGCTGTCTCTGTTTTAAATATTTCCTTTTTAATTCTGTTCCCCATAAAATCTCTCCATTTCTTTTATGTTCTGTTAATGGTATTTGCAATATTTTTTGGTAGATTGGTTTAGTTAGATTTTGTTTAACAGTGTGTCAACATCATTATTGGTCATTTGATGACAACCAGGTGAATACATATATTACATATGCACATATAATTTTCTTTTTTCCAATAGTTGGAGGGACTCAGCCTTCTTTGGTAGAATCACGTATCCCTGATAATATGCCAGGATACCTTTGCAAGTTTATGAAGAGTTAATGCTAAGTCATGTCTGTTCAAACAAACTTGCCAACAGATTTTCTTTAAGAAAAAAACATAACAACCTGTACTATTTAAATATATTCAATATCCAAATAAAAAAAGTCAAAGAAAAGAAGTGTATGCAGACAATGTGTATCTGCAGACTTAGACAAAAAGAAAAGACAACCAGGTATCTTGTCAACAGTTCTTGTTGAAAAAGAGGTGATTTTTGTTTCATGGTGAGATTCTTTAGATAGATTTCTCTTAAGGTTACCAGTTTTATTCTTTTGTAACCTGATGCCAATGACCAGGGATTGTGGTGACTAACCCTAAACCTGCTTCTTGGTGTTTGAGTAACATGATGGAGGAGACAAAAGAATTGATTTGGTTTTTGTTCTTTTACAACTTATCAAATATCTGTAAGTTATTGGAAGCCAAAACACATTTTGAGTTTTACGTTGTTTGGACTGTTGTCCTCATCTTTGTCATATTCATGATGTTATTTACTTTGATCTTCTTCAGGTAATTGGAATTTTGAACTGAACCCTTTATTTCAATCACTCGGGTAGGTTTTGTTTTCATTCCATGAGTCATGTTACTTCCGGATATTTTAATTATTTACATTTAACTCAACCCTCTAAGTTTTTTTTTTGTTTTTTTGCTGGTATTGCCTGGTTGCCAGGTATTGAACTCACAACTTCTTGGGTCAAGTTAATAGAAGTAGCATAACTCATGGAATGAGAACAATCTACCCCAGTAGCAAACAATAACTTAGAGATTTGAGTTAAATGGAGATACCTAAGATATATGGAAGTGGCATGACTCATGGAAGTAGAACAATATACCCAAGTGATCAAAATAAAGGGTTTGGTTCAAAATTTCAATAACCTTAAGGAGCTTGGAGTGTATAACAGCTGAAAAGCCATGATGAAGACAATAGCCGGAATAATGTAAATCCTTCACTTCAGAAATATAGACAAATATTTTGGATTGTAAGAAGTTTTTCTTCTTTTTTGTAATCAAATATTCCATTAATCGTTTTCCCCGATAAATTTCTATTAGTTAACCTATAGCAAGATTGAGAAGATAGTTTTATACTTTTCCTGAGGATATGTGCACATGAGTAACTGTAACGAACCCAACTGGAATTTGAAATTGGCCCTAAAATTTCTCATTCAGAGACACTATTACACCACTGGCAACAAAATAACTGAGCATGGCATTTTGAATTTGGCACTTATATAGCTAGACTCAGCTGACTCTTACAAGAGCTGTGATTGGTCCCTTACTTAGCCATTCAGAATCCTCGCTTAATTAATGCTATTAATTCTAACACTCATTTCAAACCACTTCATCAGTAATGATGGTATTCAGCATCCACTGCTCTATAAGAGACTAGTTATACAGAAACTGAGAATATAGTGTTGAGCTACCAAGGACATTTTTCTTTCTTTTTATAAATTGCTTAAATTGAAGAATTTTGATCGATATGTTTTCTCTGGTTTATCAACCCTTTGCAGGTTTACACTATATTTACAGTTATATTTATAACCTCATGTCTCAGTAATTAATATTTTGCCAGAGCTCATATTGCAATTTTTGAAGCTAATGATTTTACTCCATATTACTAGTTCTCATATTTTATTCATTTCTGTTTTTGTCCAGCTTAGGAGATTTTAGTGACCTAGCATACAGACAAATACAAGATAATTTTAATAACAAAATATGAGAGTTACACAGATTGTTAAGAATAGAATTCTTGGATATATGTTGAACCAATCAGTATATCTGTTGCCATATTTCTGACCCTCTCCACCAAAAAAACATTAGTCTCTTTTGTAGTAGTGTCCTATGTACCCTCTATAAGAGAATAAACTCTACCAAACAGATTATTTAATCTACACCCCTTTATTTTCATTTGTAGATAAGTTTTATTTTAGAAACTCTCTTTTGATCAAGTCTTTGCCTCTAAGCAGAGAAGAATCAAGATGAGGCTCTGCCAAGGGGTAGAGTCTTGTCTGGGGCAAACAGACAAGAGCCCAACCTTACCTTAAGGAAGGTACAAGGGATATTTTCGGCTAAGCTTAAGGGCTCTGATTTCCCACTTTAATTAGCCTTGTGTTGTATCTGCCTTTGCTAGTGGCAAGATAGTAAATACCAGCTGAGTCTTATTTTTGTTGAATAAAGCTTAATACTTTCACATTTGTTTTAAGTTCATATACATTATATATATATATATATATAATTACAATTTATTCAACTAAAATGCATAGAAAATTTCTAGCATGGAAACCAAAATGCTTAGACATCAAAACTTGTTCTCCAACAGCAGCCAGAGACTACCGCCATTAGCAAATTATTTTACTTAATTATATAGATGTTTTCCAGCACAGGATACTAAACAAATACAGAGCCCTCCTGAGTTGTATAAGTTCCAAAGTATTCAAATATATTGAAGAATGTAGAGGTTTTGATGTGGGCAAAAAAAAAAAAAAAGTTGGATGCCATATCTATTAATACACCTAATGAAGTGTTTGCAAAACATTTGTTGGCTACAAGACAACAGAAGCTGGTATAGTTAATAGAGGGATTTTTCAGTGAATTAAAAATGTAATTTCTGAAACCATGTTACTGAAGAATGTGGTAATAAAGCTATATATGATGTCTTCAGTTCCGGTTTCGGTTCACATTTCATACGACAGCAATTATTAGAAAATAAGACCTTAAATTTGCAAACAGCTGCTCTGGATTTATTGCAACAAAATGAAAAATGTATACTACTTTAGAAGCTCAAGCACAGCATTAGTCAAACGTAAAGAACCAGCAGTCGCCATGGCTTACCAGTATGAACCTAAATGCTTTTTTTGTGGGTTTTTCTATCATTCACAGGATCATTGTCCTACTCATGAGGCAAGTTGTGAAAAATCCTCAAAGAAAACATTACGCTTGCACATGTTGGTCTAAACCTTTGTTAGCAACAATGATAATTCCTCATATATTGACCACATTTGCTAATCTACCCCATTCCAATGCCTGTAATGGTTAACAAAATAATTCTTGCAGTACTGATAGCTATATCAGTGACAGAGTAGTGGGGGAACTAAATTTGGAAATTCACCCTCTAGTAGAAGTATTACAATGGCCCAGAAAACTTTAAACACTAAGAAGATATGTAGTTTTAAATGTACTTCTTTGCCTTAGGTAGCAACATATGACTAGCCACTGTCTGGGTGTCCTGAGGGATTTGTGTTCTGACGTGATACCAGGCCAGGACTTTCTACATCAGCATCAGAAAATAGCCATTGTTTGAATTAACTGTGGACAGTATGCTTCAGTGCTGCAGATATAGAAGAACCTTAAGTATTTCTTAATTTGTTACCAAACTGTAAACTGTCAAGTCAAGACACTTTAACAAAGTGGATCAACCCTTCATGAATAAAGAAATTCAGAAGTTGATTTTTGAAGGCATAATCAAAGAAAGTAGTGGTAAAGGACTCCACCAACCATAAAAAAAGAATGTGTGTAGATTACTTGCAAACAATAAACCTATATACAGAATTAGATGCTTACCTCCTACTAAGAATCAATAAAATGATCAATGACCTTGCTAAATACATTTTTTCTTCATTCAACCTTAAAAGTGCTTACCACCAGGTGCCGTTTAAAGTATCAGATAGAAAATATGCTGCTTTTGAGGTGAATGTTTGTTTGTTTCAATTCTGTAGAATTTTGTTCGGAGTCAAAAACAGGTCTGCTTCATTCCAGAGAGCTATCAACAAAATAGTGGCGAAAGAAAAACTATGCAGTACTTTTCCTTATATAGATGACATTACTATAGCAAAATGTGCACAGACAGAACATGACCAAAATGGGAAAAGATTCCTGGAGACTATTGCAAAGGCGAAGATATACCCCTCAACAAATCGAAGTCTGTAACTTCAATTTTGGTCCAGCAATATTTTAAGATATGATATCAAGGATGGAATAATTAAGCGTAACCCAGAAAGATTACGTTCCTTAAAAGATCTACCTTCTCCAGAAAACTTGAAGTCAGTCTTTTGAGCACTAGGCATCCTTGCATATTCCGGGAAATAAATACATAACTTTTCTTTAAATAAGATTCAACTTCTAGTAGAAAATACAAAATACCTGCTTGAAAAGAAAGTACTTGAAGAGTTTAATCAATTAGAACAAGAACTGATGGTGGCCACACTAAAACCAATTGATGAAAGAAAGTCTACCATTTGAGGTGGAATGGGATGCGTCAATTGTAGCTATTTCTGCCACCCTTAACCAAGGCAGATGTCCAGTAGTGTTCATGTCAAAAACATTACAAGAAAGCAAATTGAAGTATGACATAATAAAGAAGGGAGCTATGGTAATTATTGAGGTGATTTGGAAGCAGAGTTACTATTTATCACGTCGATATTTTACTCTGATTATTGATCTGATTAGTGGATTTCATGTTTTTTTCAAGAAGAAGTGCACAAAAATTAAGAATGCAAAGATTCAAGAGTAGCAGTGAGAATTCTCAACCTTTGACTACACAATAAAATACTGCCCTGGCAAGGAAAGTCTAGTTTCCAACACACTTAGCCACGCTTACACTTGCTCAGTCATTAACTTTTCTGCCCTTGTCGACATTCACAATGGATTATGCCACCCAGAAATTACTAGACTCTTACACTTTGTCAGATCAAAAAACCTCCCTTTTTCCGTGAAGGAGGTGAAAAAGGTGTGTTCTTGCAGAATCTGTGCTGTGATTAAACTTTATTTCTGTAACATGCCAGGAAACTCTTATCAAGGCAACCAAACTCATCAAATGACTAAGTAATGACTTCAAGGGAACCGTACCTTCTGTAAAGCACAATAAATATTTACTAGTAATAATTGACTAATACTCGCAGTTTCCATTCATCTTTCCATGTACAAACACGCACACTACCACAGTAATAAAGTCCTTTAATTGGGATGCCCTGCTACATACACTCTGACAGAGGTGCGTCTTTCATGTCTAAAAAATTGAGAGACTTCTTCTATGTGCCCTGTCCTTTCAGGACATAGGCTTTTCACGTCTCCCTATCCCTGGTGGCTTTTAGCACACCTTCTCCTGTTACACCATGCAACCCTCGTTCCATCATTCACCTGATTAGGTCCTTCAAATATATTATCCGTTGCTTTCCCATCTCTTTCTCTCTATCTGGCCCATTAGTATCAGGTTTTCCAAGTACTCCTTCCTCATTGCATGTCCCAGGAACTTCAACTGTCTCTTCCTGATGCTCAGTATTAATTTCCTTTTTGTTTCCATCATTTCCAAAACCTCATCATTGCTCACATGCTCAATCCATGATATCTGCAGCATCCTTCTGTAGAACCACATTTCAGCTCCAAGTTTTTCCTTCAACTTTGATGATATTGTCCAGCAATCACTGCCATATTGAAGAACTGACATCACATAGCAATCCAGTACTCTCTTCCTTGTTTCTAGAGAAATTGTTCTGTTTCTTAATACTTTACTCAATTACTGGAATGTTTCCTTCGCCATGCCAATTTGCTTTCGGATCTCTGTGTTGCACTTTCCGTCTTCAGTTATAACACTTGCCAGGTATTTAAATTTTTGTACCTGCTTGATTCTAGTATCCACGACCTGTATTTGGCATATTGGGCTGCCCTTTTTACTGATGATCATGCATTTGGTTTTCTTGCAGTTTATTTGCAGTTCTTATCACTCTCTTCAGCTACCTTCTGTAGGAGGTCTTGTAGTTTCCTTTCTGTGTCTGCTATCAGCACTGTATCATCTGTGTACCTTACCTTGTGCAAAAAGGTCATGTTATATCACCTAACTGGCAATGCACAGATTGAACAATTTAATGTACTATACAGAAGACAATTCATTTAGCCATTAAATCACAAAACTTAAATGGAAAGTATTGGGAATGGATGCTTCCAGAAATGCTACACTCTGTAAGATCGTTACTATGTACTTTTACAAATACCACCCCACATGAATTTTTTTAATTCCCATTCGTCATATGGTAGTTCTTACCCATCTTGGCTCATGTATTATTATTATGGTGTTGTGGAGTAGTTTCCGCACTGAAGGTTATAATTGTGCTATGTCGGTTGCTAATCAACTTAACATACCCAAAATGTTAAGAACTTGGTAATCTTCCACTGAAAAGCTGACTCCTTAGTATTCGGCTAACTGCCAACTAATATCAACTGCCTAGTAGTTCTACTGATCTCCAATAGAACTCTAAAGTACTCCAAAAACTTCTCAAGGACTTTCCCCATTAACTTCCTGTTAACTAATATAGGAGGGAGAGTCCATTATCTGAGGAATAGGTGTGTTTCCCCATTACAGAAGGTCCGTACAAAATAACAAAACCGATCCTTATTCGGACCAAGTCAAACTTCTAAATAGTAATGCGACTTATGCCAACATAAAGTATCCAAATGAAAGAAAGTCTACTGTATCTGTTCGTGTTTTAGCTCCCTACCCTGAAATAGAGTTAAAACCAGTCTTCCACAATGGAACCAGATAGGAGTACCCCAGTTGTCCCCTTACCAAAGAAGGGCACAATGTTTAAGGAAGATGTTGATGTTCAACAGTAAAGAAGATCTGAATGGACAAAAACCACAAGATCATTATGAATGGTAATTTTGCATTTTTTGCAAGCGAAGAATATAATAGTGTATCATGCATTTATTATAACCTTTCTATTTTCATTTGTAGCCAAGTTTCATTTTAGAAACTTGATCAACTCTCTGCTTTTGGGCAGAAAGGAACCCAGACAGGACTCCACCGAAGGGTAGAGTCTTGTCTGGGGTGAGAAGACAAGAGTCTGACCCTATGTTAAGCAAGGTCTATCGGATGGGCTGAGCTTAAAGGCTCAGATTTCTCACTTTAATTGATCTTGTGCCACATCCGCCCTAGCAGGGAGGTAGGAAATACTAGTTCAGTTTTGTTTTAGTTGAATAAAGCTTAGTACTTTCATTGTTGTTCTGAGTTCAGATTTACTTATATATATATATATATATATATATATATATATATATACACTACCGGCCATAATTATTAGGCATAACCTCAGATTTTTAAAAGATATTTCATACTATTTTTAAGTGGATAATTCTAAATGAAAATAGAATGGTTCTTTTGTTATTACTTTGCAAAATTTTATAAGGTAAGAAAGCAAAGATGAACTCGTCCTAATTTCCCTAAATTTTTTTTGTTCTTTCAATGATGAAACTGCAACATAGGTAATTATTAAGTATTTATAAATTCAGTTGATGCTCATGTTTTTGTGCAGTAACCATTCTATTTTCATTTACAATTATTCACTTGGCAATAAATACTAAAAAATAGTATGAAATACATAATTTTTTTAAGACAGTGAGGTGGCCTAATAATTATAGCCGGTAGTGTATATATATATATATATATATATATATATATCACACATTTATCTCTCCTTCACAGTTTCCTTCCATAAAAAGAGCGCTAGATAGACAAACCAAAAAATATGCAGTGAAAGATCCAAAACCTATTCAGTGTTCTAGGTTTGCCAATTATTGGCATGGAAAAACAAAAAAATTAGGATATGCGTTCACATAGAAATTCTAAAAATATGTATCAACTGTTCTGCATTATGTCTTTTATAAAAAGTCTTGAAAATTGTTGATCTAAATGTAAGAAAATTAAATTTAGATTTTTCACAATTAGATATTTCTTTTCTAACTTCTTGTTTAGCAGAATGTAAATCTATTTAAACTTATTTATAAATGGAACTTTGTCTCTGTTTGTGTGACTCCGAAACGGCTGAACCGATTTTCTTGAAAATTTATATAGTTATACTATAAGCATCTGTGAGTGTTCTTAGCTAAGTTATGTGTTGAGGTAACCCCGATAAATATCAAAAATTGATAATCGAAAAAATCGGGTTATAGAAGGAATGGTCCGATTTTAATCAAATTTGATACACTAGTAGACAAAGACATAAGAAACAATATTCAGAAGTTTCAAGGTTGCAATTCTTACAATCGTGCAGAAAATCTGTTTATCTGTCTGTATGTCCTTTATACAAATCCACAATTTTTATCCGATTCTCACCAAACTTCACACGAATATTTTTAAGGCTGAATCTGAGATCCAGGACCATGGATTAGTTTTAAAGCACTCATTACACCCGAGCAACGCTGGGCTATACTGCTAGTTCATGATAAATGTCTGATTTTTTTTTTTTCTTAAATCATTTCACCCCAATAAAGCCACTAAGATATAAAAATATTATTAAGGATAGAGAACAACAAAAGAACAGGTGTAATATAGCAATCTGGCCCCACCCGAGGAAGGTTGATGCAATCGATGGTGTTTCCCATCGGTGAAGGGGTCGGCGAACGACAAGACAGGTGTTTGAGAAATACATCCTGTCGGGGCCTGGAGCGGATGTCGCAGGGTTATGAGTCGGGCTCGTTTGACCTTATTTCCGACAGCGGCGGAAATGACTACGGAGGCAAACAGAACAGGTGTCTCTTGGAATTACGTGGGCGTTGCGTGGGCGAGGGAAAACCGGAAGGAAAAGTCCCGGTTCTAGAAGACTATAAAAAGACCTCGACACACGGATTCGCCAGCAGAGAACGGCCAGTGGAAGCAGAGAGTCACCACAGGCAAGACTACACTCCCGTCGACCCATTCTATGTGCGCTCTCACTCTTCCATTCTCTGTTCCACACAGGTTCGTCGTCAGGAATAAAAATATAACCTTATATTTTTATATATATGCGTGTTCTCGTTGTTTGTCGTCGTACAGTGATATATAACACAGGAATTAAGAAGATAAATGATAACAATTGATATTACAGTCAAGTTTTTAATGATCAAAGTTGACTGGAAAGCAAGCAGCTGGAAGACAATTCCACAAATGTGAAGTACAAGAACAGTTACTGTTCGCATGGAACTTATGGTTAAATCTGGCCATTTCAGTTGTAAAATGATGAGACCAAGTTGCCAATAAAGTTGAGGTACAAAAGAGAAAACCTCATTGGAACGATTAGCAGGAAAATATTTATAGAAAAGGCACAAGCAGAGATATTTCAGTCATGCTGACTTTGAAGTTTTATGAAGACATTATTGTGATGTTTTCTCTCATCAGGGCTTGTGTGTGTATATATATATATATACACACACACACATATATATGTGTGTGTGCTGATACAAAAAATGAAAAGGAAAATAAACAAAAAGTTAATCAACCAATCACAAATAAAACCACTCCCATAAAAATCACACCATGCTCCATATAACCAAGAAAAGCTAGGACTTAATAGCAAACCAGCCCTGATGTGTGAGACATTATAACGGTGTCTTCTACCATAAGTGGCTGGGAGCCACTCATAGTAGAGTGTTATATTAAGATGCAATTTATAAGGATAAGAGGATGGTGATAATGGTTAACTCTAGACGAACAAGTTAAGATCGCAGTGATCGGAGAAACATCCTCTTAGCAGTTGGTTCCATAGAGCAGTAGTTTGCAGGAAAAAGTTATTTGAGTAAAACTGACTTCTCACTGATAGAATACAGAGGAAATGTCGATGGTTTGCTACAATATAATTGGTATGGTGGGTCCTCATTTTGAACTTTAGAACTGCTGGCACCAAAGTTCATCCAAGCATTTTCCATAATAGTAGCGAAAAAGCAGTGATAGGCTTGCCACATTTCACCTGTGTGAGAGAGATTGGAGCTTTGTCACACAAAAAAAGATTCAGAGATGCTTTTGAACTCTACCTTTGAATATTGCAACCATAACCCCTTTATGTCAATGGTCAGTTCTTGTCTTGTGTCTGTATTCTCATTATCTTCCCTTTCTCCCACCACATTCTTTTCCAACTCATATCACATACCTCATTTACCATAACCATTTTAAAAGCAACCTACTACCATGAGTGGCTCTTGAGGCTTGTATTGAGCAAACTTCAGTAAAGGAAAAAAAACAGTTTTTCAGTCTATTAAATCTGTTTTTTTTAGAAGCAGCTAATCTTTATTTATTGTGATTAATTTTGCTTTAGATTTTTTTAACAGATGCAATTAAGCAAGCTCTTAATGAAAATAAATTGCTGTCTGAATAAATTAATTCATTTGTTTTGTTTTGTCCATTGCTTGTTGCATTCTAGAATGCTGAAAAATGCCCTTAAAAAACTAATTCAACATAATATTACTGCTACTGATACATAGTACATAAAATCAATAATGAACATAGCGGGTACATTAAAATGATTAGTTTATCATAAATAGATTTCAGTGTTTGATTCTTTAAGCCAGTGTCATAAATATTTTTTTATACGGTGAGATAATGATGTGCTCGGAGAAGAGACCAACCATATAAAAATTACAAATATTTTTTATTTTAGAAGAGAAAATTGTTTCATAAGCTTTTCAGATTATTTTTTTTTTATATTCATCATTTTTTAATAGAATGGCATATACTCTCTTTTAAGAGTAACACATCTGTATAACTGATTGATGAAGCTTGTTTTTGTTAACAAAACTGTTGTAGTGCTTCAGCTTGGGGACAGTATCTCTCAGGATTGACCTTTTCATTACTTACTTGTATGCTGTATATTCTTCTTCTTCTTCTATGTGCCCTGTCCCTTCAGGACATAGGCGATCATGGCTTTCCACGTCTCCCTATCCCTGGTGGTTTTAGCACGCCTTCTTCTGTTACACTATGCAACCCTCGTTCCATCATCCACCTGATTAGATCCTTCAAATATGTTAACCACTGCTTTCCTCTGTTGCTTTTCCCCTCTATCTGGCATGTTAGTATCAGGTTCTCCAAGCCTTCCTTCCTCATTGCATCTCCCAGGAACTTCAGCACTCTTCCTGATGCTCAGTATTAATTTCCTTTTTGTTTCAATCATTTCTAGGACCTTATCATTGCTCACATGCTCAATCCGTGATATTCGCAGCAGCCTTCTGTAGAACCACATGCATTCAGAATTGACTTTGTAATTTTTTTTTTCCATTTGTGAAAAATAGAATCACAGGACTGGGTGTTATGACTAAAGCTGTACATCAGCCATTTTTTTCTTTTATAATCATATCACCCCAAGCAAGGCATTTTACTGCCACTGTTTTGCAGGGGGTTACATAGGAGGAAAGTGATGTGAAAGAGTGACAGGTTATAGGGGTGTCAGGAAATGGGTAAAAGAAGAATGAGAATACTGATGAGAGTGGAGTGAATGGAGAAAGGAGCATAAGAGAGAGGATGCAGGTAAGTGAGATAGGAGATGACTATTGACTTTACTTGCTTTCCCGACAGCTAGAAGAATTTAAATGTAAATGGAAGGGAATTCGAGACAGGAAGTGCGAGAAAAGAAGCTGCTGGAGTAGAATTTACGTTTACTTTTTATTGGTTTCACAGTAAAAGGGTAAGACCTAGTTGCTAATCTTGTGGCTCGAGTAAATTTATATATAGGGGGCACCAGTGAGCTAAGTTTATTGGAGCAGAAGCCGTGAGAGTATTTGTAGAAGAGACAGAGGGAAGCCACATTGAACCGGTGTGAAAGTGACTGTATCTGAGCTGCTAAGTCAGGATCTATTACATTACAGATTCTCCATTGGATTTTGTCATTATGTTAGTCATTCTGTGACTGCCAATTGGTATCCAGTAATAAACAATCTAAGTATTTGTAACAAAAAGCAACTAAAATTAAAATGAATATAAATAATAGGTAAAAAAGTAATTAATGAATGACCGCTTTATACACATTTAAAGATATTACTATTATTAAAATGGTGTCTGTATTCCCGTAGCCATTACATTAAGTGTTTTTCCTGAGAGGAAAATTTGTCATTGGTTCCTTAATAGGGTAATCACAATTTTTCTGGGTTTGTCAGTCATTCTTTAATAGGCTAATCTGAATTCTCTGGACATGTTATTCATTCATGTTGTAGAGTGGCTGACTCCCCTGCAGCACTCTCAATTATGGAATGACCTAAAATTATCTATTTAAGTAAAGAATAGTAGCAATCAAGGCGTAATATTCGAGTGTCATTTGAGTGATATTCGACTATTGCAATCTAAACCCCTCCTCTTTGTGTTGTAAGTTCTGTCTTGTCTGTTATTGTAACTATTGTACTGTTCCATGTATATTCATTTAGCACTGAATAATACTGCAGTACATTTCTCTGTGTATTTTATCCACCTCAGCAACACAACAGTTTGTTCATAGGCTTATCTAAATTTTATGAACTTGTCAGTTTTTTCTTAATAGGCTAGTCAGAATTTTCTAGACATGTCAGCCATTCCTCAATAGGGTAATTTGAATTTCCTGAATTTGTCAATCCTTTCTTAATAACTAATCTGTAATTTCTGGATTTGTCATTCAATCATTAATAGACCAATCTGACATTTCTGAATTGTCAGTCATTTGTTAATTGGCCAACCTGACATTTCTGAACTTGTCAGTTGTTGCTCAATAGGTCAATTTGATTCTTTCTGACTTGTCATTTGTTCCTTAATGGGCGAATCTGAATTTTCTGGACTTGTCAATTCTTTCTTAGTAGGTAATCCAAATTCTACAAAATTGTCACCTGTTTCTTTTACAGTGAAACCAATCAAATCTAACTGCACCTATTCGTCTGTGGAACTCCCTTCTATATACTTGCTTCTCTGATAGTTACAATCTCCAAGAGTTTAAATGCAATGTCAACTGCAATCTCTTATCTCCTTGACAACCATTCTTTCCCTGACACTCCTTGTGTATTGTTCTTTTCCCTTTCCACTCTACTCTCATGCAATTCTCTTCATACCAGTGTTCCCATCTTTCTTTTATCCATTCTCCAACACCCCCTGTGACCTGTTTATCTTTTTTTTCACTTTTCTCTTATGTAAGCCGCTGCACACCAGTAGCAGTACTGCCTTTCATTCCCTTCTGTCCAGGAACTATGTTATTATATCATGGATATAATAATGCCCATAAAGGAAGAAAAGTAGGAAAATAAAACTTTCTTCCCTAGCTCTCTCCCATTACATTATCATCACAATGTTTCAGCTGCTGTTGCCTCAAGCCTTCTTCAAGTGATTTCAAAGTGAACCCTTCTTTTAATCTATAGGGTAGATTATTCTCATCTTACTGTCTATTGATTTGATTTGGTTTATTTTGTTTTATGGCATATCAACCACAATGGGTTATTTAATGTTGACAAGAATTTAAGGATAGGTTTCTATGATTAGAATATGGATTTCTTGTAGATCAGGTTTCATTGGTGTATTTTTGTAAAGAGGGTATTTGTCCAAAGTCAAATGTATTACTGGTAATTATTAGTTTAATCCCTGGACTAGAGAGTGAAACAGTAGAAACAGGAGGAACAATAAGTGAGCAGTACTATAATAAGCAGTATATGAGATATGGTGTGTGGAATAAAAACCGAGCTGTACTATAATGAGCAGTATATGAGATACGGTGTGTGGAATAAAAACCGAGCTGTACTATAATGAGCAGTATATGAGATACGGTGTGTGGAATAAAAACCGAGCTGTACTATAATGAGCAGTATATGAGATACGGTGTGTGGAATAAAAACCGAGCTGTACTATAATGAGCAGTATATGAGATACGGTGTGTGGAATAAAAACCGAGCAGTACTATAATGAGTAGTATATGAGATACGGTCTGTGGAATAAGTACCAAGCAGTATTATAATGTGCAGTATATGAGATACGGTGTGTGGAATAAGTACCAAGCAGTATTATAATGTGCAGTATATGAGATACGGTGTGTGGAATAAAAACCGAGCAGTACTATAATGAGTAGTATGCGAGATATGATCTGTGAGATAAGAACAATCTACTCTTACAGATTAAATTAAGATTTCAGTTTGAAATTCTCTAAAAGTTAACTGAATTGATAAGCAGCAGAGGAAGAATGACAACAATGATGTGATAGACTAATCTAAACATAAAACATAAGGTGAAATAGTTTTATTATTTCTCTGATTATTCTAATATATTCAGCTTTGAGTGGCACCTTGTTAAAAAACAATGTTCTTTGTTTTACTCAAACACACAACAATAAATCCAGTTCATAACTTATCCATCCATCTTTCATATGTTGCACTGAGTTGCTGTTAATCAAAACAAAGTTTTCCTGCCTAGAAGAATGACAAAATCTCATGAGAGACAATTTTATGCTAAAACATAAAAACAGCTCATGTGGAAGGATTTAATGACCAATATTGTCCTCCTGAGAACAGACTCTCATACCAAGTTCATGTCCACACATTGTTTACTTATGATGTTGTGTAGGTGTCCCTTATCACCATCCCCACTGTCAATGGTGGTGCCTTGTCTGGGTGAAAGTAATACAGACAAAATATGGTAGCCTGATAGGTTGAGTTAAAAAAAAGGATAAAAAATATGGAATGATAAAAATCTTTTTAAAATCAGATTTCATGGGAATTGTTTTAAATGGCTTGAAGTCTTCATTATAGTACATAAAATTTGATAAATACTTATGTGAACATGGAGTTTAAAAAATCAGCAAGGTTGAGTGTGGTCACAACTCAGATCAGTGACTGCTGGGGAGTAGCAGGTGCTTTAAGCAATGCGAACAGGTTTAGCAAGCAAGTGGTAGATTCAATCTTGCTACTTAGAAGACTTCAATCTGTGAAGGGGCTTCTGGACTGACAGGTTGCATTACCTACCTAGAGTTTGCTGAATGAGGTGTGTGTGGGTTACATTAACATTGTGCTATGAGAGAAAGAGTAAAACAATGAGTAACAGGGGCTAGGAGTGATCCTGAAAAGACAAATCTTACAAAGGATGTTGTGGAGAGCCTTGATTTTCCACATCCTGAAGGAACACAGAATATAGAAAAAGAAGTGATTTATATGACTTTGTATTGAAGAAAATTAGAATTAAATGTTAAATCATAAAATGAAGAATGAAATTTTACTTTTCTCTTGACTATCTCCCATATGTAGTCACTCAGGCAGTTAAGTGCCATACGTGATACACAATTAGGCGATCATGTCTCGAAATAGATATGACAGACTGGGCAGAAGATTATCCCACAGTAGGTTGCCATCATTTTGTGCAGTAGACAGGTCGCCAGCCAAGGCCATAGAACCCAATCTGTCCTATTATTTAACCCATAACTGGAGGTAACAGACGGATTAATAACTTTCTCAAGGGTATTTGTGTGTAAGTGAATGCAATATATTCAACTGGAATTTGAACTCAGCTCACCAATTTCTTGTTCTGAGCCGATATCTGCTGCACCACAATGCACATCACCATATGTATTAGGCTAAGAGATTCAGATTTGAAGTGCTCGGAGTTTATGTTTTTGGAGTGACATGTTTTTGGCGATTGTAGCTCATCAAATCTTGGATTGCCTTGGTCTTATAAGACAATGCAGAGTCTTGTTGTTAGGAATGTTTATCCACTTTTCGGCAAAGAGTGAGTTGTAACACAAAGTCAGTTTTTAAAGTGGGGAACATGAGTGTGGACGCTCGGTTCAAAGTTTAAATATTACCCACCTATCATGATGCAGCAAATGTTTGCTCACACTTTCTACCCAAAGGCCTCACAACTCTCTCCAATACCTTGTTTTAGTTACGGCTTAAGTGCCAATGTTGTTGGCAAAATTAGTGAATAGGCAGGACATCTCCCTCCTTGCTCATGATTATCAGAACCCTCGGTTTCCAGAAACTTTGCATGCATGACCATTGGAATCTCATAGGGGTTTTGGCATAAAAATCTGTCATTCCTTCAGTCAGTCAGTTAAGTGCCATACGTGATACATGCTTGGGCAATCATGTCTCGAAAGAAACATGACTGACTGGACAGAAGATTATCCCACAGTAGGTTGCCATTACTTTCTGCAGTAGACTGGTTGCCAACCAAGGCTATAGAACCCAATCTGTCCTGTTATTTAACCCATAACTGGAAGGAAGAGACGGACTAATACCTTTCCTAAGGGTATTTGCGTGTAAGTGAATGCAATGAATTCAGCTGGAAAGTTGGCTTTTTTGATCCTGATCAATATTTCTTGTTTCATCTGAGAAAAACTGAAGCATTTCAGGTTTCAACTTACTCAACAAGCACATTGCAAAGATCAGACAGCTACCTGTGGTCTTTGATGACATGAATTGTCCTCTCTGCATAGTTTGTATTGAAGGTCCTTATGTATAATGCTTCTGATAGAGCTTCTTGAAAACTTTAGTTCCTTAACAAAAGTGTTAATTGACTTTCTGGGGTTGTTATTGATAATTTTCTTTATCTTTTGTACAAATTTGGATATTTTAGCCATATTAGGATCTGCAGGAAGCATTTTACATTTATCTATTGCTGTAGAATCTGCATTAGCAGCTTTCAAAACATTGCAAACTTTGACAATGAATGGTGCAACATTCAGGAAGTGATTGATCACAAAATGATATCAGTATATTTTTTATGCTGAGTCAGCTTGACGTTTGACATTGTATAGCATCCTCAAGGAACCTGTATTTTCAACACTTCCAAAATATATCTTTTGACTCAAAAAATGTACTTAAGCATCGTGATCACTCTTTGTTGTCTATTTTATAGCAATTTTTTTCCGATTGACATTTTAAGATGAATGAGGACAGGGTAGTATTTATGAAAATCATTCATAAAACAAACATCCTTTGTAGATTTTATCATGTTCTCCTCTAGATTTCCTTGTGTAGGTATCATATTTAAGACACCTGGACATAAAGTGGAGGATGATGTCATTGATACAACCATTTTTTCTATTGTATTTTATCTTTCTTGTTTTTATTCCACCGTTTCAAGCTTTCTTGGGATTTTAGGGATGAGTGATATAGATTTTTTTATAGAGTGGTGCTTTGGTTCCCTGCTAACAGATAATTCTCTGTAAGATTGAAATTCTAACCCTAGTCTGGGCTGTGATTATAAGGACTCATTCTTCTTCTATGTGCTTTGTCCCTTCAGGCTGTGGTTTGTCTTTTTAATATTTCTCTCCTTCTCTTAACATAAGCTTATTAATTAAGCTACTCACTATTTTCCTCTTCCCCACTTGCTTTAAGTACATTCTTTCCTTATTATATGGAGTGTGTATGTGTGAGTTGTGGTGCAGTGGATATTGGCTCAGAACAAGAAATCAGGGAGCTGAGTTCAAATTCCAGTTGAATTCATCGCATTCACTTACACGCAAATACACTTGGGAAAGGTATTAATCCATCTCTTCCTTCCAGTTATGGGTTAAATAACAAGACAGATTGGGTTCTATAGCCTTGGCTGGCAACCAGTCTACCACAGAAAGCAATGGCAACCTACTGCGGGATAATCTTCTGCCAAGTCAGTCATGTCTCTTTCAAGACATGGTCGCTCAAGTGTGTTTCACATATGGTACTTAACTGACTGTGACAATTGGTGCAATAGACAGTAGTTCATAAAGCAAAATTGGAGAGCTGAGTTCAGATTCCAGTCAGGTTAGTTACATTCACTTACATGCAAATAGCCTTGGGAAAGTTATATATATTCTTCTCTTTGCTATGGTACCTAGACATAATGAATTTAAACACAGTACTAGATTGGTAACTAGGTCTCATCAATTTACATTTGAATTGGCTAGATGTGACCACAAATCTTATGCTAACAGTTTCTTTTTGCACATTACTTGCTTGTGAGACTCTTCTGGCTCTATGCTTTCCACTCAACTTTGATTTTCAAAAATTTAAATGCAATGTCCGTCACTATCTACTGTCTTCCTGTTTACTCTTTTATTGTTCTCACTCCTTATTAATATTTCTGTTTTCTAATAGTTTCACACCCAGTAGCTTCTAGTATCTTAGTGACTTTATTGCCTTGCTTGGGTTGAATTTGATTAAAAAAATCTCTTTCTAGTTATGGGTTTGTAGTGAAAAATGAGAAAAAAAACAGGCAAGAGTTGTCTCATTTCCTCTTCTTTCAAACAACCCAAGCATGGTCCGTAAGAAAAAAAACGCACTCCCAGTTCTCAACAAAATGGCTTGCTTTATACAGTCGAGGACCGACCATAATTTGCATGTGAATGATGAGACAATGAGATTTCGCGTTAATTGTCTGAGACCGCCTGGCATAAAACACGGGCGCCTCCATTTTATTTCTTTTTAGCACAGAGCAGCTGGATTTCACATGATGCAGAGACTTGTTAGCATTTCCGAGGTAAGCCATTTTCACAATTTTCCCTATAGGGTTAAATAGTAGGAAAAAATATTGTTATTTTAAAAAAATTGTTAATGCAATATCCAATCACAAAATAAAAAAATTATTCTTACAATGCTTTCAGCTTTACAAAACCTGTAAAGAGTGTATAAGCCATAAAAAATTAATCAATTAATCAATCAATTAAAAAAATTAATCAATCCGCATTAAATTTTCTAGAAATTTCAACTATCACTTTCTGATTTTAATTATATGCATCATTTATCAAATGCTCTATTTATGGTGTTCTCAGCATTCTTGAGGAACGGTGTTAAGCTGAGGTAAAACCAACAATGCAGATGCTGGTTCAAAAGAATCAGAACTTACTATGATTGTAGCTGCAAATGTACAGTTCACAATCTCAGCACTTGCGACACAGAGATCCAAAGGCAAATTGCCATGGCAAAAGATGCATTCCAGAAGCTGAGTAAAGTATTAAGACACAGGAAACTTTCACTAGCAACAAAGAAGACAGTACTGGTTTGCTATGTGATGTCAGTTCTTCAATATGGTAGCGAATATTAGACAATATCAACAAAGATGAAGGGAAAACTTGAAGCAACTGAAATGTGGTTCTACAGAAGGATGCTGTGGATATCATGGATCGAACATGTGAGCAATGACGAGGTTTTGAAAATGATGGAAGCGAAAAAAAATTAATATTGAGCATCAGGAAGAGACAACTAAAGTTTCTGGGACATGCAATGAGGAAGGAGGGCTTGGAGAGCCTGATACTAACAGGCCAGATAGAGGGAAAAAGCAACAGAGGAAAGCAGCGGATAACATATTTAAAAGGCCTGAGCAGGTGGATGACAGAATGGGGCTGAGAGACGTTACAGGAGAAAGCGTGCTGAGAGCCACCAGGGATAGGGAGACATGGAAGGCCATGATCACCTACGTCCTGAAGGGACAAGGTACATAAAAGAAGAAGAAGATCACACAGTTCTGCTATCAGACAGAAAAGAAAATACAGGACCTCCTACAGATGTTAGCAAGAGAAAGCGAGAAGAAAGGACTAAACATGTACTACAAGAAAAGTGAATGCATGGTCATCAGCAAAAATGGAAGCCCAAAATGCAAACTACAGGTTGGGGATACTAAAACCTAGCAGGTACAGAAATTTAAATACCTGGGAAGTGTTCTGACAGAGGAGGAAAAGTGCAAAACTGAGATCCAAAGATGCATTAGCATGGCCAAAGACGCATTTAAAAATCAAAGCAGGGTATTGAGAAACTGATGATATTGAGTGGATGTGCATTGTGGTGAAGTGGATATCGCCTTGGAATGAGAAATTGGGGAGCCGAGTTCGAATTCCAGTTGAATTTGTTGTATTTACTTATGTGCAAATACCCTTGGGAAAGATATTAATCCGTCTCTTCCCTCCAGTTATGGATTAAATAACAGAACAGATTGGGTTCTATAGCCTTAGCAACTAGTCTATTGCAGAAAGTAATGGCAACTTACTGCTGAATAATCTTCTGCCCAGTCAGTCATGTCTCTATCAAGACAGGATCACCCAAGTGTGTATCACGTATGACACTTAATTGACTGATTGAGAAACTGGAAGATTTCACTAGATAAAAGTCCTCTCAGTTATTAAGACTTTCCTATATTTATTTCAAACCATTTTTAACTATTGACTAGCAGTATAGCCTGGCGTTGCTTGGGTGTAATGAAAGCTTTTATATATATATTATCGATTTTCAGCACTATTGTAAGAAATGCAACCTTGAAACTTCTGAATATTGTTTCTTATGTCTTTGTCTATGAGTGTATCAAATTTGATTAAAATTGGACTACTCCTTCTATAACCTGATTTTTTCAATTTTCGATATTTGTCGGGAGTACCTTGACACAAAACCTAGCTAAGAACACTCACAGATGCTTATAGTACAACTGTGTAAATTTTCAAGAAAATCAGTTCAGCCGTTTCGGAGTCTATAAGTAATGGGCACACACACACACATACATACACACACAGACTAAGTTCCATTTATAAATAAGTTTAGATTTAGATTAGATAGATTTAGATCTGCAGAAGTGGTTGTATATGACTGACAGTTTAAATATTTCTGAAGGAAATTTGGCACTATGCATAACATCCATATGAGAGTCTTGATCTGATAAGGCTATTTGAGAACAAGGTCATTTTATCAAGAAGATTGTCTTAATAATATTAATTTTGTGAGAATATCCCAGCATGCAACATCATTGGGAAGTGCTTAAAAACCCTAAATGGGTTGACTTGAGCATTGTGAGAGGAACTGGTTAGATGAAATGTTCAAAAAGCCATTGATGTTTGTACGTGCAGGAAGTCACAAGTCAAAATTGTTAGCCATACCAGATTATATGGGTGTTACACAAATGGCCCTTGGTAGACATCTGTAATGGGGATTTTTTTCATTACTCCAGCAGGATTTACTTTGTTACTGATGTTTTCATGGCTAATGAAAACTGAATATTTTCAGATTAAAAAACAAATTTTGATAATTAATTTCTTCTTCATATAACATGTCCCTTCAGGACATAGGCAATCATTGACTTCAAATTGGCTTTGACTCTCAATATTTTTCCTCTTGGTATCTCTCCTGAACCGTACTCTGCCATCCATTTGCTCAGGCTTAAGTCATGTACTGCTTTCCCCTGTCTCACTTTTCTTCTATTAGTCCTGTAAGTATTAAATTCTCCAGGCTCTTCTTCCTCAATACATGTTCCAGGAACTTCATCTGTCTCTTCCTGATGTTAAGTATGATTTTTCTTTTTATTTACATACTCTCCAACACCTCATTGCTAACATACTCAGTCCATGGTATTTTTATCATCCTTCTGTAAAACCACATTTCTGCTGCCTTTTTTTTTTGTTTCCAATGAGGTTTTCCTGTTTCTCAGTACTCTGGTTAGCTTTTGAAACTTGTCCGTGGCCATACCAGTGTGTCTTTGGATCTCAATGTCGCATTTTCCATCCTCTGTCAGAACATTTCCCAGGTATTTAAACTTCTTTACTTATTCATTTTAGCTTCTCAGACTTTTAGTTGGCATTTCTAGGTCTTTTTTTTGTTGATGAACATCAATTCATTTTTTTTTAATTTATGCTCAGTCCTTTTTTCTTGCTTTCTTTTGGAGTTGTCTGATTAGGAATTATTGTAAGCATTACTGATGGAATAGAGTTGTTATCTCTGGCCTGGTGCTCCTGTTTTTCCTCTCTAGGTTCTTGGCAAACTCCAAAGAAATATCTATAATGTAAGTGATCCTGACCTGGTATCTTAACTTCAATCACTTTCTCACCAACATGGTGTAGCTTCTCTCTGTCTTTTCTACAAATATTTTCATGGCAACTGTTTTATGAGCTTTTTTTATCCCTGGTGCCTTGACTACATGAATTTAAGTATGCTACTTGATTGGTAACTAGGTCTCACCTGTTTACTGTTGAAATAGTTAAATGCAGACACCACTTCTATTCTAACACTTCCTGTCTTTCTTTCCATTGGCTTGTTTATCTGATAAATACAATCTTCAAAAACTTAAATGCACTATCAATCACCATCTTTTGTCTTCTTGAAATCTGTTCATCTTTTCTCTTTTTCTCAATTCTCCCTGTACACCCTCAGGTATTAATGGCATTTCTGCTTTGTTTGGGGTGAAATGATTAAAACAAATGTGTATCGTATAAATGATTTGAAAATGAGGAAGCAAATTATTGTCATCATCTACATAAACTAATTTGAAACAGGAATATTTTATTCTTCTTCTATTTGCCATGTTCCTTTCAGGAGATTGGTAATCATGGCTCTCCACAATTTCCTGTTCTATGTAGTTCTTAATAGATTTTACCTTTTTTTCTATCTCTCCTAAATCCATTTACTCAAATACGCTAAGTGGGTCATTCATTACTTTTGTTTGTCCCTCATACACTCAATTTGCACTGTGATTATCACATTTTCCAAGATAATGTGCCCTAGAAATTTCAACTCTTTCTGATGTTAAACATAAGTGTCCATTTTGATTCTGTTTCCTCTAAAACTTCATCATTGCTCACATGTTCAGTCCATGGTATTCTCAACATTCTTTTGTAAAACCATATTTCTTTTGCCATTATAGGAAGACTGATATTACACAACAGTTGAGTAATCTTTTCTTTGTTTCTAATGAAATCTTTATGTTTCTTGATACTTTGCTTAGCTTCTTTTTTTTTTTTAATCACATCACCCCAAGCAAGGTGGTAAGGCCACTGGTGTGCAGGGGGCTATGTAAGAGCGAATAGATGGGAAAAGAGAAAGCCGGAAACCACGTCCTAAGCAGGGAACAAGGGATGAGCCTCTACACCTGTTCAATAGACGTGGGTGGAGTGTGAACCGGGCGATAGATGACATCTTTTGCTATCCCAATGCACCTTTGTATTTCATTGTCACTTTTCAAATATTTCATTAGAAATGAAAACAAATACAGTGCTTAACTGCTATGCAATAGCATTCCTTCTATAAGGCAGTTACTGCGAGACAATTTTCTCTCAGATGAAGAGGAGATTTGAAGTAAAAGTTGTTATTCTACAGAAAAATGCTGAGAATACTAGGTTAACAATGGGGAAGCTATAAGGAAAATTGGTATAAAAAGCACACTTATACTTAGAATCAAAAAGAGATGAAATTTCTGAAACAGATAATGAGAATAGAGGACTTAAGGAATCTGACCCTCATCAGAGATAATGAAAGCAGGAGGGACGGAAGTAAATAGTGGGTAATATACCAAAAAGGCTCAGGAAGATAGAAGAACAAGGACTGTACAAATGACAAATATTGCTTACCCGTACAAAGGATGTGAAGTTTTAAAGGACCATTATTGTCTACCTCCTGAAAGAAAATGAGATATAAAAGTTATCAACAGTATAGGGATATTGTAAATAAATGTTTTTGACAGATTTCCTATAAAGTAAATAGACATATATTGTGTGGGATTGGGATGAAAATGGGGTATGCTTGTGACTTCATGTTAGGACAGCCATCAGAAGATTCTAAAACATTTCATTTCCCTATTTTCAATTAAAAGTTTCAAGTCAACTGTGGAGTTTCAGACACTTGCCAATAATGCTTACAGGGATTGTCTCCTAAAGTCAATATTATAAAGATGTTATTTTCTTGATGAATCAACTTTGTTCTTAAATAGCCTTGTCAAATTATGACTTTCATATGGATGCCATGCATGGCACCAAAAATGAAATCCAGAAACATGTAAAGTCCAGAGAATGGAATTTATGGAAAAAGATGTTTACACATCTCTAAAAAAAAAAAAAAAAAAAAAAAAAAGAATATTGCCCCTACTCTTATATTTAAGGCAACCAAAGCAGTTCATCAGTCAGTCAGTCAGTTAAGTGCCATACATGAAACACGCTTTGGGTGATCATGTCTCGAAAGAGACATGACTGACTGGGCAGAAGATTATCCAGCAGTAGGTTGCCATTGCTTTCTGCGGTAGACTGGTTGCCGACCAAGGCTATAGAACCCAATCTGTCCTGTTATTTAACCCATAACTGGAAGAAAGAGATGGATTAATACCTTTCCCAACGGTATTTGCATGTAAGTGAATGCAAAGAATTCAAGTGGAATTTGAATGCAGCTCCTCAATTTCTCTTCCCGAGCCGATATCCACTGCACCACAATGAACATCCCACAAGGCAGTTCATGGTTTGCAAAAAAAAAACAAAAAAAAAAAACAAAAAAACAATAAGAATATTTCTCCCTTACACCAGCTCCATTAGAACTGTCACATTTAGAAGGAAAACAAATAAGTAAACGAAAGCCATGAAAATAACAGGTGAAAGGAAAATATACAGTTCTGTCTAGACATCTTGTCTTTTCTTACCAAAGAAGTTCCAGTTCCTTAAAAACATGACATGAAAAAATTTTCATTTTTACTTTCTTCTTTCTCTGTGTGTTTTGTGTTTCAGTAGTTCCTTTATGACCAGATTTGATATTTCTGTTTCTGTTTTGCCATTTCTGGAATTTATCAAAAAGCACACAGAATAAAACAATTTCAGACAAATCAACATTATTGTTTTGCTGGATCCAATGTTTATTTCTCATGTTCATGAATCCTGTCCCACTGGTGGCTGCTATGTATGAATTTACTTGAGCCACTAGATTAGCAACTAGCTCCCACCCTTTTACTGTGAAACCAATAAAATGTAAATGCAACTTCCACTCTAACAGCTTCTTTTCTTGTACTTTCCTCCTGTGGAATTCCCTTCCATTTACTTGCTTCCCCAACAGTGACAATATCCAAGAATTTAAATGTAAAGTCAATAGTCATCTCCCATCTCTCATCTCTCTATCTTGCATCCTCTCTCTCATACTCTTTTCTCCATCCAATCCACTCTCATCACAGCAGTATTCTCATCCTTCTTTTACCCATTTCCTGAGATCCCCTATAACCTGTCCCTCTTTCACATCACTTTCCTCCTACGTAACCCCCTGCACACCAGTAGCAGTAAACTGCCTTGCTTGGGACAATATGATTATATGAAAAAAAAAATGTAAGGAAGTTCTACAGAAGGATGTTGAGGATACCATGGACTGACCATGTGAACAACTGTAAAAGTTTTAGAGAAAATGAAGACAAAAAAGAAACATACTTAAAATCAGGAAGTAACAGATGAAATTTCTAGGGCACATCATGAGGAAAAGGGAGTGGAAAATTTGATACCCACAAGGCAGATTAAAAGCATGGGAAGCAGAGAAAAACAATGCGCAACCTACTTGGTGAGTTTGAGTAAATGGATGTCTGCTCAGGGTTTAGGAGAGATAAAAAAAAGCAAAATTTATTAAGAGCTATTGAAATCACAATTATGATGCAATCAAATTCAAAAACAATGCATAAATCCCCACAGACGGTAAGGAATAACTGAGCAGTACTAAATAAAAACTAGATGAGCTATCCCTAGACATGATCAGCAGAGTATGAACAAGCTACCCCTGTAGATTAAATGAAAGGTTCATTTCAAAATTCTGTAAAGGATACCAAGATTGACAAGCACCTAATGAAAGCTAGAAAGTAGAACAACTGAAATTCTTTTTGTTCAAGTGCCATGTCCCTTCAGGACGTAGATGATCATGGACTTCCACTTGGTTTTGTCTCTTGTCACTCTCAATAATTTTCCTCTTGGTATCTCTCCCAAACCCCACTCTGCCATCCATTTGCTCAGGCCTATCAAGTATGTCTTGTGCTGCTTTCCCTTTCTCTTTCCTTCTTTCCATCCTGTGAGTATTAAATTCTCCAGGCTCTCCTTCCTCATTACTTTTCCCAGGAGCCTCATCTGTCTCTTCTTGATGTTAAATATGATTTTTTTCTCATTTGTATCCTTTCCAACATGTCATCATTGCTCATGTGCTCAGTCCATATTACTCTCAGCATTATTCTATAAGACCACAGTTCTGCTACCTCAAACTTCTCATTCAACCTTGATGAGATCGTCTAACATTCACTGATATACAGAAGGACAGGTATCACATAGCAATAAAGCACTATTTTCTTTGTTTTTAATGAAAAATATTGAGATAATAACAAAAATGAAGAAAATAATTAAATAATGGTAACTAGTCCTCCAACAAATATTGACAGAAATCTTGGCAAAAAGGTTAATTCTGTGATTTAAACATTTGAGAAAAATATAATAGTTGACAAAACTTGCAAACAGATATTTAAATTTCTGTTTAAATTTCTGGGATTTGTAATTTTCATTATTTACACTGACTATAGTCTTCATATTTGTTGATGTTATAACATTCTGGCTGTTGCTCCCCCTAGTGTATACTGACCGAAGTAATTTACCGGGAATTCTGAGCTAAATTCTTTATTCAATTTACAGAGATAGACTGTTCTCAATCTACTATCCAGGTCTTGCGATATCTCTTATTTTTAGTGCCATTCACTTATTGCTCACCCTGTTCCTGTTGAGGCCAAGTACACACTAGCTGGCTCTTAGATTGTGCTCGCAATTACTTCTTCTTTTTCTTCTTTTATGTGCTCTGTCCTTTCAGGACGTAGGCGATCATGGCTTTCTACATTTCCCTGTCCCTGGTGGCTCTTAGCAAGCCTTCTCCTGTTACACCACACCACCCTCGTTCTATCATCCACCTGTTCAGGTCCTTCAAATATGTTATCTGCTGCTTTCCCCATGTCCCTTTTTCTCTCTATCTGACCTGTTAGCATCAGGTTCTCCAACCCTCCTTCCTTATTGCATGTCCCAGGAACTTTAGCTGTCTCTTCCTGATTACCAAATTCACAAACCTTCACTTTCATTTTACTTGTGAGACTCAGTGGGAAAAGGTCAAGCAATGACTGAGCAGTACTGAAATTGAGAACTAGACATGAGAAGTGGAATGTAAACAGTCTACTTCTGTAGAATAAATAAATAAAGAGTTCAGTCTGGAATTATATATAGGCTACACAGGTTAACATATACTGGCTCAAGGCCAGATTTTACAATGGTTCAGCAACAACAAAAATATTCTGAATGTAAATAAAAATATTTAAATATTGGTTGTTTACTTAAATTGAAAAATATATTTGTTTACAGCAGGTGCTTGTCACCTGACAACACCATTCAAAGGTTAAATGGGTACAGAGTCAGCTTAATCTTAGCAGAAGCTTTCTTAAATCTTTAAGTGCATCGTGGGACAGCTGAATTATGGCGGGTCAAATATGACAGCAATATATTCTCAATGTTGAAACACTAACAGCTGATGGAACGAACATTCTATTAGAATTTGTAATCATGAGGGAATGCTCAAATGTCCAGATATCGATTTTGAAATTATTTCTTGGCAAGGCCTTGGACTTTTGAGCAACCCTCATATTATGAAATGTATGAGAAAGTGCAGAATACATAATGAAGTTTTGGTTTCAGCCTAAAATTCATACTGAATTTAATATTACAATAAATAAAAATAAATAAATAAAAAATCAAAGAAACTGCAGCATGTATTCCTTTTATGCATGATGTGCATTGTGGTGCATTGGATATCAGCTTGGAATGAGAAATTGGGGAGCCGAGTTCGAATTCCAGCTGAATTCATTGCATTCACTTATGCGCAAATACCCTTAGGAAAGGTATTAATCCATCTATTCCTTCCAGTTATGGGTTAAATAACAGGACAGATTGGGTTCTATAGCCTTGGTCAGCAACTAGTCTACCACAGAAAGCAATACCAACCTGCTGCAGGATAATTTTCTGCCCAGTCAGTCATGTCTCTTTTGAGATATGATTGCCCAAGCGTGTATCACGTATGGCACTTAACTGACTGAAGGTAATAAAGATTGTTTCTTTTTTTTAATGGAGATTAAAAATATATATATATTTTTTTATAATCACATCACTTGCAAGCAAGGCAGTTTACTGCCACTGGTATGCAAGAGGTTACATAGGAGGAAAGTTATGAGAAAGAGTCACAAGTCACAAGGGGTGTCAGGAAATGGGAAAGAGAAGAATGAGAATAGTGATGAGAGTGGAGCGGATGGGGAAAGGAGCATGAGAGAGAGAATGCAAGTTAATGAGATAGGAAATAACTATTGACCTTACATTTAAATTCTTGGAGGTTGTAGCTGTCAGAGAAGCAAGTAAACAGAAAGAAATTCCACAGGCGGGAAGTGTGAGAAAAGAAACAGATAAAGTAGAATTTGCATTTAAATCTTATTTGTTTCACAGTAAAAAGGTGGGACCTAGCTGTTAATCTTGTGGCTCAAGTAAATTCATAAGTAGGGGGAACCAGAGAGCTAAGTTCATTAAAGCAGAAGCCATGAAAGGATTTATAGAAGAGACACAGGGAAGCCACATTTGCACCAGTGAGAAAGTGACTGTATCTTACAAAAAAAGTAAGATATATATATATATATATTTCTTTTTTATATGTATTTGCACTGTCACACCCTGATTGAGCACTCTGGAAAAATAGTAGACTTTGAAAAACAGTAGTTACTCTGGCATGTACGCATCGCTCATTCAGTAAAAATGAATTAGAGCACTCTGGCTATTGGGTGCGTATAATGATAATATAAGCGCTAAAAAGTCTGCCTTCTTCCACCAAACGCCTATAGCCCAGAGGTAGAATCGCTGACTGATGCCAATTCAGTCAGGTTTCAATCCTCGATTAGAAAGCAATCGGAGTCTAACCGTACTGATGAGCTGTGATACAGCAAAACAGATCTGTCTGCGGATGACAATATATATATATATGTATATATTACTTTTTTATATATATGTTGAATTTTTGTTTCAAGATTTTTTATTTCAAGTAGTTTCACTGATAAATGGCACTTTGGCAAGTAGGCATTTTATCGCAAAATCCTTGATAATCAGGGTGGGAATAGAGCATTGATAGTTTTAATGCAAAGAAGTTGCCACTTTAACTGAGTAAATTCATGTTGATGCCAAAGTTTCATGAGGACACTGTTATGATGTCTCATCAGGGCTGGGTATATTTTCTGCAGAAACCCAGCCTGCTCATTTAAAGTTGCAAATATTTTGCACTAAAACTATATCTAGGATATTTGTGTGTGTGTGTGTCTCTCTGTCTGACCTTTATACAATTCCATAATTTTTATTTTTTCACCAAACTTCACACAAATATTCTTTAGGCTTCCCATCAGATTCCCCACCCACCCACAATATTGGAAATCAATACCTCGATATTCGATCAGGTCTGCCCAAGATCAGAATTTCAACCCTTTTATCATGGTTCTTGCTGCAGAATTTGCTCTAACTTGGTAAAATGATAGTTTTTAGTCTCAAACATTAGTAGAATTTCAAACCTTTTATCGTGGTTCTTGCTGCAGAATTTGCTCTAGCATTAGTAGATCTCCTCAGACAACTACATTTTTTCTGATATCAGAAATCGATACTCCCGATATTTTATTGAATCTGTCCAAAAATCAATATTCAGCCATCAATATGGCTCATTTTTTCCAATTTTACTCCCAATGGGTACAATAAGTTTTCATGGACTTGAAGCTTAGGGAGCTGGTTTATTTTTCTTTTATTCAGCCTTGTGTCAAACTTAACCAAACTTCCTACAGCTTACAAGATTTATGCAGAATTATCATCATCAGGTTTTCATCATTATCAGAATTATTAGAAGGTTGGTTGTTGGCAGAATGGAATGTGTGGAATAGTGTAAGAATAAAATATACATTTTTCATTATTAAATAAAAATTTATTAAAAGGGAATGAATAACATTAGTTGTAGATGTTATTGTGCAATTAGAAACATTATTAAGAAGTTAAGGGTAGAGTTTGTATTCAATGATAAAGTTATGGGCATCAAGAAATGTAGAAAATGTTAGTAGGAGTAATTGTTGAAAGAGTATATGCGTACTTATGTATGTATGTATTCAGAAGGAATGTTTTTGGATGGAGAAATAGAAGTAAAAGGAATCAGCAGAAGAAAAGAGAAAGAGGACAAATGTCCAGGTCAGCTTGAAGCTTCTCTCATTACATTTTAGCTTGTTGTCTTTGCAGCTTCCATCTCCTGACTGACTCACTGAAGCTGGGGCCCTTTTATTGTCATTAGATTTTTGCACTGACTCAGGAAGTCCTCAAGTCTTGCAAGTCAATCACATTGGTTAAAAATCAATTTAAGACCTATTTGTGAATTCTGGGTTCCACTTTTTCTTTAAGCAAAAGTGAAGAACGAAGTTGATTTTAATTAACTTCTTTTCTGCTACAGACTTGCTTAGGTTAGTTTATCCTTGGATGACTTATTTGACTCAGATATTAGAAATCCTGATCAAAATCAGGTTTTCAGCCTTTTTATTTTGGTTTTTGCTTTGGGTTTTGCTCTAAGTAGGTATAATTGTATTTCTTGTCTCGGCCATGATGCCATTTACTCAGAGGACTTATTTAGCCTTCAAAATTCAGTTTGCAATAGAAAACTTATTTGACATTGATACCGGAAATCAAAATTTGACTTACATCCATTCATTTTAGTAAGTTCTATGGCTTCGTGATCAATCTTTCAACAACCTATGTTTTTTGTGCCAACGTCCAAAGAGTCTGAGCTCCAGAACCATAGATTAGTTTTAAAGCTTTCATTACACCCGAACAGTATCCGGCTATACTGCTAGTATATTTATATATATATATATATATATATATTAATCATTTTACCCCCCCCCCCCCCCCAGCAAAGTGATAAAGATACTAAGACATATGGGGTTACAGAGAATGAAAGAAGAAAAAATTTTGTTGGGGAGAGTGGACAATAAAAGAACTGGTTTCAAGTAGACAAAAATGATGATGCATGTAAATTTTTAAAAATCATAGTTGACAGGAAAGCAAAAATTCAGAAGTGAATTCCACAGGCAAGAAAATTGTCATTGTATTTCTTTCATTCATCCTCTAAATTCATAACATGGAACTGATAAATTGTAAACACTTAATTTCCTCAGTGTAAGGATCAATTAAATAAAATATGTTGTAAGAGAGAAGGTATTTGAAAAGTTGAGTAAGGTATTAAGAAACAGGACAATTTTGCTAGAAACTAGGAAGAGAGTACTGGATTGCTATGTGCTGTCCATCCTTCAATATGGCAGCGAATGCTGGACAATACCATCAAAGATGAAGAAAAAACTTGAAGCAACTGAAATGTGGTTCTACAGAAGAATGCTGTGAACATCATGGATCAAGCATGTGAGCAATGATGAGGTCTTAGAAATGATGGAAACAAAAAGCAAATTAATACTGAGCATCAGGAAGAGATAGCTGAAGTTTCTGGGACACATAATGAGGAAAGAGGGCTTGGAGAATCTGATACTAACAGGCCAGATAGAGAGAAAAAGAGACAGGGGAAAGCAATGGATGACATATTTGAAGGACCTAATCAGGTGGAAGATGGAATGAGGATTGCACAGTGTAACAGGAGAAGGCATGCTCAGAGCCACCAGGGATAGGGAAACGTGGAAGGCCATGATCGCCTATGTCATGAAGGGACAAGGCACATAGAAGAAGAGGAAGATGGGTAAAAAAAATATTTAGCACAACCTAACACTATTATATTGACTTCAAAATGTGAGTGACATTCTTAAATATCTTTTTGCAAATGTAGACTTAAAATGGATGTCATACACGGTGTCCAACACATTCACAAAGTTATACTAAGATTATCCTCTAGAAATTTTGAAAAGGCTTACGGCCTATCACATTGAATATACCAGTTCTCGCTCAATCACCAAAGTTAAGCAACATTGGGCCTGGTCAGTACTTAAATAGGTGACCACTTGGGAATACCAGGTGCTGTAAGCGTTTAGTGATGGATGTCCGTTGTGGTGCAGAGGCTATTGACTCAGAAAGAGAAATCGGTGAGCCGAGTTCAAATTCCAGTTCAATACCCTGCATTCACTTAAGTACTGGTACCCTTGGGAAAGGTATTAATTCATCCCTTCCCTCCAGTTATGGGTTAAATAACAGGATAGGACTTGGGGACCCTGCCCCTAAAAACAAACCCCAATGCATCTTGATACTCGAAAAGAAAAAAATAATATTACTAGACACAAAACTTGTATAAAAAAACAACAATAAATTGTTGAAAGTAAAAAAGGTATTACCAGCAATAAATAAATAAAAATTTAGTTGGCAATAAATGACCCGCCGAGGTTGATATGCCATAAAACAAAACAACAAAAATACATTCACAAGGGTTTAAACTATCATCTGTATAAATAATCTCTGATCACTGATAAAAAAATTTTCCAAGCAAATTAATCCTATAAACCTAAAAAAAAATGATTATCCATCATCAGACCCTAGAGATTAACACTGCAAAACCTCATCACTTGAAAACTTCCAATAACAATAACAACATGAACAGTGAATATAATTAGAAGAGAAAATAATAATGAAATCAAGTTATAGATTTTCTACATGATCATAAATAAGTAAAAGTTTGGAAGGAAATTCTCATCCACATAATCAACAAAGTTAAGCAATGTTGAGCCTGGTCTATACCTAGATGCGTGACCATTTAGGAATATCGGATGCTGTAAGCTTGGATGTGCAGGTGGTGCAATGGATAATGGCTCAAAATTGTTAATGGGATAGCCAAGTTCCAATTGTCATTGTGTTTATTATATTCACTTATGCACAAATACGTTGCTTAAGGTATGAAACCACCTCTTCTCCCCCATCTATAGGTGAATTAGTAGAACTTGTATCACTAAAGAATTATCATGTCAAAAAAGAAAAAAAAAATTAGAATTTAAAAATATTTTCTGGCTTTAAATAAAACCAGTTAATAAGGCATGGAAAATGAATGCATCAATCAAGCACAATATGATTCGTTAGTGTCATGTTGATAGGCCAATCTGAAGAGAGAAGGAAACAAGACATTTCTAGTGGAAAATAACCTGAAACAGTTGGTTTTGCTGGTTATTTAAAGTCAGAAAATATTTTTAGTGTAAGAATTGGTTTAATGATACAATTCTTAAAAGTTAACCCATATCTGTAGGAAGAAGAGGTGGATTCATACCTTTTCCAAGAGTACACGTAAGTGAATTCAATTTTAATTAGATCTTTGAAAATTCCCAGCCATTACCCATTATACCACACACACATTCAAGGTTACAGCACCTGGTATACCCAAGCAACATCTATCTAGGCACTAAGCAGTTACTTAACATAGGTGATCATAGAGGAACAGGTGTTTCAAAATGATGAAACCATAAGCTGATCACACTAAGTCTAATCTCTCTCAAATCTGAACTTTCCTGAATTTGTTGCAACAACAGTCCTTAAAGCTTATATTATTCATAAGATGTATAGAAATTGAATCCTATATGTATTTTTCAACTGATAAAATCCCATTAGTAGTTTTTTTGATTAACTGTTCTCCTCAGTGTTCTTGACAGGCTCCAAAGGAGAGTCTGTAATGTGATAGGTACTAATCTGGCGGCTCGACTGCAGCCACTTTCCCATCGTCGAAATATGTCCTCCCTTTTTCTGTTCTATAAATACTTTCATGGCTTCTGCTCAGACGAACTTATGTCACTGATGCCTCCTCAACAGGTGTTTACTCGTGCAACCAGACTGGCAACTGGGTCCCACCCATTCACAGTCAGGTTAGCCAAATGCAGACGACAGTTCTACTCCTGCAGCTTCTTCTCTCGCACTTCCCGCCTGTGGAACTCACTCCCGTATTCTTGCTTTCCTGATGGCTACAACCTCCAGAAATTTAAATGCAAAGTCAATACTCATCTACTAACCACTGGACTCTAGCTCTCTCCCCATCCCCGTATAACCTTCCCTTTCTCTCCACCTATGTATCTGTCATCGCACCTGCTTTCTATTGTTCCTTTCTAACTAGTTTGTACTCCTCACTCTTTTTTAATTAATCTTTTTACATTTATGTAGGCCCCTGCACATCAGTGGCGATTCCGCCTTGCTCGGGGTGAAATGATTGAAAAAAAAAACCAACAAATACTGGCAAAATAGATGTGGATGTAGATTTAGACTGACTATGTTATTTCTTTAACATTTAGAAAATAACAATAACCCCCTTCATCATTCTCTCAAATTTGGGAAAAAAGATATTCACAAGCGAGTGTGAAATTATTTTCTAACTAATGAAAATTTTCAATGTCTGTCTATATTTCTGAGATGAGGTATCGGAATTATTTATAATATTTACATTTTTCAGACTGTTGTTCTCATCTTTGTTGCCATATTCACAATGTTTCAGGCATTGTATGCTCTGGACTTCTTCAGGTTATTCCAATTTTGAACTGAGCCCTTTATTTCATTCACTGGGGTAGATTGTTCTAGTTTCACAAGCTATAAATTTCTAGATATCTAAGTATCAAATATCATCCTTTAACTTAACTCTTGAAGTTTTTGTTCACCTCTGAAGCCAAAAGAAGAAGGCAAGAGAATACAAAGGCTAAAACGTGAATATGGCAACAAAGATGAGGACAACAGTCCAAACAATGTAAATAGTGCAAATAATGAAAGCCTGGAATTTAAAATTTCACACCTTAATATAAAATTAGATACTGGATCTTTTTTATATATACTAGCAGTACAGCCCGGTGTTGCTTGGGTGTAATGAAAGCATTAAAACTAATGCATGATCCTGGAGCTCAGACTCTTTGGACATTGGCTTGAATGACTAAAAAGCAATAGTTGTTTCCAGTTAAAGCAAAACTATAGACTGAAAGAAAAATGAATAGATGTAAGTCAAATTTTGATATCAAATAAGTTTTTTTCGTTGTAAACTGAATTTTGAAGGCTAAATAAGTCCTCTGAGTAAATAGTAACATGGATGAGGCTAAGAACAACAATTATAGCTACTTAGAGCCAAACCCAAAGCAAAAGCTGAAATAAAAGGGTTGAAAAAAATCTAGACATACAGGCAGATAAACAGACACACACACAAGCATCTTGCCTTTTATATATATATATATATATATAATCGATTTTCTGCACTATTGTAAGAACTGCAACCTTGAAACTTCTGAATATCGTTTCTTATGTCTTTGTTTATGAGTGTATCAAATTTGATTAAAATCGGACCATTCCTTCTATAACCTGATTTTTTTGATTATCAATATCGGACCATTCCTTCTATAACCTGATTTTTTTGATTATCAATTTTTGATATTTATCGGGGTTACCTCAACACATAACTTAGCTAAGAACACTCACAGACGCTTATAGTACAACTGTGTAAATTTTTAAGAAAATCGTTTCAGCCGTTTCAGAGTCTATAGGTAATGGATACACACACAGACACACACACGCACACACACACACACACACAGAGAGAGACAAAGTTCCATTTATAAATAAGTTTAGATAAAAATTTTAGATCAACCATCTTATTTACCATTTAGAAAATAACAACAATAACTTCCTTCACCATTCTTGCAAATTTAAGAAAAAGGTATTCACGAGCCAGTGTGAAATTACTTTCTAACTAATGAGAACCTTTGGAAAGTAAACTACAAGACTTCCAACAGAGGGTAGCTAAAAGAAAGGACTACATATAAACTACAAGAAAACTGAAAGTATGGTCACCAGTAAAAAGAGAAGCCCAAAATACCAAAAACACACACACAGAAAGAAAAAGATGACAGCCAGAAGCCATTGACTAAGAACTTGTCCATGCACTGACAGAAACATTAGTCTGACTGTCATAAAGTCTGTACACACATTTCGAACAACAATAAGAATACTTAATCTAAACTTATTTATAAATGAAACTTTATGTGTGTGTGTGTGTGTCCATTACCTATAGACTCTGAAATGACTGAACCGATTTTCTTGAAAATTTACACAGTTTTACTATAAGCATCTGCGAGTGTTCTTAGCTAGGTTTTGTCAAGGTACCCCTGATAAATATTGAAAATCAATAATTGAAAAATCGGTTTCTAGAAAGAGTGGTCTGATTTTAATAAAATTTGATACACTCATAGACAAAGACATAAGAAACGATATTCAGAATTTTCAAGGTTGCAGCTCTTACAATAGTACAGAAAATCGATAATATATATATATATATATAAAAGGCAAGATGTTTGTGTGTGTGTGTGTGTCTGTCTGTATGTTCTTTATACAAATCCACAATTTTTATCTGATTCTCACCAAACTTCACGCAAATATTCTATTGGCTAAGTCTGAGCTCCAGGACCATGGGTTAGTTTTAAAGCTTTCATTACACCCGAGCAATGTTTCATTTAAAAGATGTGTCGTTAAATGTTTTGAATCCTAACACTCAGATAGCAACAAAAACCTCGGTAAATGTATAACTATAGATGCCTCCACTAATGCACTCTTTATATGCTTTTAAAATTCCCCCTTTTCATTTTTAAGACTATAACTTCAAGTAAAACAATATGGAAATAATACAGAAGCAAAGGATTAGCTGTATGTATGTATCATTTTTAAGTATGGTAAGGGCACTGGAACGTGGAATGCAATATTTATGCTCATAATGTTATCAAAAAAGAGTAATACAAATGCAGAAGGATGTATACCCGTATTTCATAGACTATGTAAAGGCATTCAACAAAGTACACCACAAAGACTTGATAGAGATACTCGGCAACCTTGACATATTCAGGAAAGAAATTAGAATTAGAGTAATCAAGAACATGTCCTGGCAGCAAACCATGTGCATACAAACAGGAAATGAGTTCAACAAATAGAAAGGGATGCAAGACAAGGATGTATCTTCTACCCAGATTGATTCAACTTCTACAGTGAGGCAATTCTGAGAGATATAGAAGTCCTGCCAGGATTCATCATTGGTGGCTACAATCTGAACAATATAAGATACACAGATAATACAGGGCTGATAGACATGGAAAGTAAACTACAAGACGTCCAACAGAAGGAAGCTAAAAAAAAAAAAAAACAGAAAGAAAGGACTACATATTAACTACAAGAAAGCTGAAAGAATGATCACTAGTAAAAAGAGGAGCCCAAAATACCAACTACAGGCCAGGGAAACTAAAATCAAGTAGGTACAGAAATGTAAATAGTTGGGAAGACTGTGAGTGCAACACTGAGATTCAAAGGTATATCAGCATGGTGTCAAGGATGCATTTTAAAAGCTGAGTAGAGTATTGAGAGACAGAAAAATTTTGTTGGAAACAGAAAAGAGAGTACTAGATTGTTATGTGATGTCTTTCCTTCAGTATGACAGCAAATAATGGACAATATTATCAAAGATGAGAAAAATCTTGAAGTAACCAAAATGTGGTTCTACAGAAGGATGCTGAGCATACCATGGACTTAACATTTTAACAACAACAAAGTTTTGGAAAGGATGTAAATTAAAAAGAAACTAATACATAACATCAGGAAAAGACAGCTGAAGTTTCTTGGACATGTAATGATGAAGGAAGGCTTGGAGAATCTGATACTCACCGGATGGATAGAGGAAAAGAGAGAGACAAGGAAAAGCTATGCATAACATACTTGATAGGCTTGAGTAAAGAGAAGGCAAAGCAGAGTTTGAGAGGGGTAACAAGAGATAGGAAGATGTGGAAAGGACACAGCACACAGTAAAAAAATAATACAAAAATGAGTAGAGATTATTTTTTAATAGATATATAAAAACACTTTTAGACATAAAAATCAAGATTTCTGTAATACTTGTCTCAGAATATATACTTAGGATATCAGGATTCTATTTTGGACCTACATTGTTTTCTCTTTAATTCAATGACCGTCCTAAAGTGATATTTTCCCAACTAGGTATTTATGCAGATGATAATTATTTACTACAGTCTTAGTAGCAAGTCCAAGTCATTTACACAAAGGAAAACTGGTAGTTGTTGTTGAAAACAAAATAGAAAGGCCAGAATCACATCTGGGAGTGAATTCCTAAATGACTTACAAATGAAACAAAAGACAGAGCAATTTCAAATATTAATCATTAACTGGGGCAAGGAATAGATTGTATATTTAAACACTTTTAATGCTTTCATTTAAAAATGATAGACAACTAGTTCTGACTTCCATCAGCATGGTTGACACTAATTTTCAAGAGAACAACTCTTTTGTGCACTCTTGGTTGGGATCACATTTTCAACTGAAAAGAAACAGTTGTTAAGGAATTTTGTTGACAGTGTTGTGCCAGGGAATTTTTCTGGTCCAAATCCATTTGACACATTTATAAATCTATAATTCTTATGTTCATATAATGTATATTATAAGTATTGAATATTTATGTGATACCTAGTCTGGTGGTCTTTTCTACAAATATATTTTATGGGAATTGATCTGATGAGCATTCCTCCATGATGGCTTGACTGAATGCATTTAATTGAATATTCATGTCATAACTAGTCTGGTGCTCTGAGTGTATCTCTTGAGATTTTTGACAAAATCCCAAGGGTCTATAATGTAATCAAATTGCTTAGTATCTTAACATCAGCATTGCAAACACGATGACATTGATACCATCTGTACTTTTCTACAAATATTTTCATGGGAATTGAACTGATGAGCATTCCTCCATGATGGCTTGACTGAATGAATTTAAGCATACTACTACATTGACCTGGATGTGCATTGTGGTGCAGTGGATATTGGCTCCGAACGAGAAATTGGGGAGCCAAGTTTGAATTCCAGTTGAATTCATTGCACTCACTTGGGAAAGGTATTAATCCATCTCTTCCTTCCAGTTATGGGTTAAATAACAGGACAGGTTGGGTTCTATAGCAGAACCGCAGAAAGCAATGGCAACCTACTGCGGGATAATCTTCTGCCCAGTCAGTCATGTCTCTTTTGAGACATGATCGCCCAAGCATGTTTCACGTATGGCACTTAACTGACTGACTACACTGACAATCCTCACCTACCACATTTTGTG